>OX439001.1:66827646-67427646 GCA_949316495.1 Amphiduros pacificus
GTTTTATATGTAATGTCATGCGAGTTGTCAGGATTGTATTTATATAGTTCACATTTAAAAAAAGGATGATGATTTAGATTCGGCTAATTTCCAATTGAAATTTGTAACGGTTCTTCCAAATAGAGCACCAAAAGAAAATCTCTAGTGTTTAGTGTTAGCCTATTGGTTAATTGAAGTTTTGTGGGATCACAGTAGATAAGCTACACAGAACAGTTACACAGTAATAAGAGGATATCGCCGTTCTCAAGTCTTCTTCCTTTGTCTGAAGCTACGATTTAGTAAGGTGATGAATAGTGTATTGATACATGGCATGAATTAGTGTACTTGATGTCCTCCATCACAAATATAGTGAGATTCCTGATTGCAGGAATGTTGCAGATTTCAGATATGGCTGCGTGATATGATATCTCATTATCGTGTCACAATGCAGAGTGTGTAGATGGATACAGATATTAATCAGATTCATCAGTGATGCTGGAGCCCTGCCTCCGAAGCCGGAGCTTTATTGGCCCTGCTACCTTGCCACATCTTTGCTAATATAACCAAAGTGATGTACCCAAAGGAGTTACTACCGAAGAGCACCAAGTAAATTTAAAATCCCTGGATAATTAAAGCATGCTCCACAAGAAAGCTATTTCAGGAAATCAGACACTACAAAATGTAAAGATACGTTGCCTACATTGGTATATTGTAAACATGTTTCAGTTGAATGTAATGGTTTTAATCTTAAAAGGACTCAATATTTTAATGTGACATATTTACGTTATTTGATACTGAAGGAAATTTTACTAAAGTCATTGACTTATTTATCATGAATAACAAAGCCTCAAACTGTATTTATGTCTTTTATCTGTGACTAATGTATTAAAAATGAACAAAAATATAATCCTGTGCTGTAAGGATTGTTTACATATCGTAATGTTTTAATACAGTTGTTGCTACTGTTGTCAACAATGAGAGCAAGGTTAAGACACGCATTTCAGACATTTTGTGGTACGTTCGGTTCAAATTCATCTACGCAAGTGTGATTTTGGTTTCATGAGGTGTGGATAACAAATAACAAATTTAGAAAATTATTTTCTCATAAAATGAAAAGGTTTAAATGTATTTATTGTATAATAATATTCACGGAAAGATGCATTTCTGAAAGCTTTAGATAAACTGGCGCGGACGAAGTGCCAACCAAATTGTTATGATTGTGCACGTCATTTGGTTTGATGAATTAGACCACCTCGCAGGCCTCAGAATATCTGTTATTTGATATATTCTTATTTGTTTCACGTAAATTAGATCATAGGCTACGATGTGGGGATTTAATGGTATTTTGGCCCTTCTATCCGTCAAATGCACCACGCACACATGACGCATTGGTAATGTACATGTAATTAGAAAGCGGTACATCAATCAAAGTCTTCCAAACAAGAATCAATTTCAAATGGATTTTCTTTTATTCTTCAAATACATCAATAGACAAAATATTTTGCAAGATCGTGAATTAAATTTTTTTTTTTTTGTATTTGTTGTGTGTCTGCATTTTCAATTCAGGTCTTTCCTTTGCATGCATTCTAATGGAAGAGAGTGAAGTTCATTCAATATTTGATATTATTTCTATCATGCACCCACAATCATATTTTCAGACACTTTTGTAGATTTTCGGTCAAAACCTTTAACTGAATTATACTTTTCTAAAAAAAAATGATTTGGGGGGCGACAACCCAAATTTTTACCCACAAATATGTCCCCAGGGTGTAATAACTGAGACAAATGTTCTGAAATCTGGAAGTGCCATAACTCAAGAAAATGTTTTAAGAATATGGATATGAACAAATATGGAAACCTTGAAAGAGAATGCGAAATATCAAATGTGATGGAGTTCACAGTTCACGCTGGTTTCTTATTGCAAATCTTAATTACAAGTGAGAGATGGCATGGGGATTGTCAGTGTATGCCTAATGTAACTGAACCGGAGAACACGATACCGTCGGCAGATATTCAATATTACCGTGCTTAATTGGATGAATGCTCAGCATCATAATTCTTATTCGTCTCGATATAATTTATTGCACATATTTAACAGATTAAGATTTTTTCAGTGAAATAGTTTTTTTCTTCTTAGTTTACATTTTGTTATTATGACACGTAACTTTACACCTTTTGCACCGATACCAGTAATTTAAAGGTCATGGACCGTGGCGCAGGTGTTTCGAGCGCAAGCTTATTAGCACCAGTTCTTCTGTGATGATCTAAAGGTCGTGGGTTCGATCTCGGGCCATCCAGAGGTGCAATTCATGTTACATTTTCACATATGAGCTGAGGCCCGTGCCTAAAAGGTTAACCAATTATCCTTGTAAATCTGTGACCGGGCGGGTTGTCTTGTCAAGGACCTGCGACGTGTCAATTCAGTTAGGCAGCGCTATATCTGCTACAAGCAGGTCTCATCACGAAATGACTGAAATAATGTTGAAAATAATGTACAACTCAGAACAAACAAACAAACAAACTAGTATTTTAAACTGTACTACAGATATATCTAAATAGACATTTAGTCTATCACATGGAGTGTCAAGACTTTACAGAGCTTATGAGGAAATGAGGAGATTTCCTGCAGACGGCCATATATCCGCAAGGCAATTGACGTAAACACCTAATCCTCTTTAGGGGCCATTCACTATTGTCTTATTTACTATAAACCTAGCTAATATCTGCATGACCTAAAAAGATATATTTTAAAATCAAACCTGGCGCAATATTGAAATAGTTGAAATCGCAGTTCTACTGAAGCATATTTTCCATGTAAAAAGCCATTCTGATATGTACATGTAAGCAAACATATAAAGGTAGCACAAACTGTAACGATAAAGATCAAGAAAAGAAAAAAATATAGTAAATAAGGTGGGGGATGATAATTACTGGGTCAATGGCGGACAATAACGTATGTTTAACGAAGCAGAAGTTGTAATGAATTCAAGTGTAAAGGTTCCATCCTCTCTCCACAGTCAAGTGTCAAAGGCAGTCACGTTTAGTTCATAAGGTAACCCTGAGCCAGCCATGGTGGAGGCGGGAAGTTGCTCCCAGTGGCAAGTCCTGTCCTAAGTATACCCGCCTCAAGTAGATATGCCACATTAAGAGAAGGAAGGTTGCAAGCCAAATAAGGGGATAAGATCAGCATACTTAATGGCTTGTAAGTTCAAAATGTGTCAAGAAGCAAACTAAGACGCCTGCCCTTTTCAAAGCGATGATGTGTGGGTCAAACTGTTTTCATTATCCCACTTTATAGCTATACATGTATATTGTTGAATAACCAAAGCCATGCACTTGCTTCACGATCTAATGTTCTTGTTTAAAGTGTAATTTTATGGAACATATCATTAGTTTTCCAATGTATATAAGATATTTTCATATTTTAACAATCGGCGGAGGGATATTGCAGATTATATCTATATTTTCCGATTGTGGAAAAGTAGATATATTTTCTTTCAATGGATATGAATAGCCGAGCACATGTTCAGGCAACACACAAAGAAAAAGATTGAAATTCAACACCAAACGTTTATTATAATACATTTAACAATATATCCACATATGAGAGAGCCTGTGACTCGGTGGTGAACTGAGGTAGGTCATGTCGATGACATTATATTCTGTTAGCTCGTGGCAAAATCGATATAATATAAAATCCAGATCCACAGCCGCCTTTATACAAAGCATCTTAATGGAGAATTCTTTATAAAATCATTGATCTACAACACCCAATATCATGGGTCAACAAAACCAAACAAAAAGTACAGGTTGTAACCAAACATTGCTCATTACATAAATTATATCATTTAAACAAAATAAGACAATGACTACTTTTATTATTTGAGAATGAATGGACACAAAACATATCAAGGATTAAGTTCTCAGATCCCAATTATAACTATCCCAATTATATCTATCCCAATTATATCTATCCCAAATATATCTATCCCAAATATGGCTCATTTTCAGTTTTGAATTAGTCTTTTTTATTAATGCCAAATTTAAACACAATGGATATCAGGCATTTCGTGAATTATAAAATCAAAATTATTTTTTTAGATCTAGGCAGTAATGTGCAATAGGAAAATGCATATATCTTACACGTATCACATGTCATGCTTATCATTTCATATTCATGTCGTGGAATATGTATATATTTTATAAGATAAACATTATGAATAATGTGATGATGTCACAGTAATATAGGTTCAAGACAAAAACAAATATAATCAAGAAAAACAACTGTTCAGATTTAAAAGAAATTCAAATAAGAAATAATACCTCTGAACTTAGAATAGCGCAACTAAAGGGGATTCCATACAATGTAAATTGAAATGCTTCTGTTTTCAGATAAATATTAGTATTTCAATATGATCAGTTAACTTTGAGTGGGTCTGGCTCAGGAGACCTGCACTTGTCTGTATTCACTGCACCTTAACCAGGTGTTATTATAAATGCTGCCACTGCCTGGCTCAGGAGACCTGTACTTGTCTGTATTCACTGCACCTCAACCAGGTGTTATTATAAATGCTGCCACTGCCTGGCTCAGGAGACCTGCACTTGTCTGTATTCACTGCACCTCAACCAGGTGTTATTATAAATGCTGCCACTGCCTGGCACAGGAGACCTGCACTTGTCTGTATTCACTGCACCTCAACCAGGTGTTATTATAAATGCTGCCACTGCCTGGCTCAGGAGACCTGCACTTGTCTGTATTCACTGCACCTCAACCAGGTGTTATTATAAATGCTGCCACTGCCTGGCTCAGGAGACCTGTACTTGTCTGTATTCACTGCACCTCAACCAGGTGTTATTATAAATGCTGCCACTGCCTGGCTCAGGAGACCTGTACTTGTCTGTATTCACTGCACCTCAACCAGGTGTTATTATAAATGCTGCCACTGCCTGGCTCAGGAGACCTGTACTTGTCTGTATTCACTGCACCTCAACCAGGTGTTATTATAAATGCTGCCACTGCCTGGCTCAGGAGACCTGTACTTGTCTGTATTCACTGCACCTTAACCAGGTGTTATTATAAATGCTGCCACTGCCTGGCTCAGGAGACCTGTACTTGTCCGTCAATATCATAATAAACATGAAAACGACATGTTACCGATATGTTAATAATTATGGTGAACTTATGTATTTTTTCTCCAAAGAAATCTGATGATTAAATATTTTCATATTATTATTCTCAATTGAAACTAACATTAATGTGTGATATTTAAGACAACATTCAGAACACAAAATGCTGGTCTTCTGAAACATGAATAGTTCATTGTTCTTTTATGACCTTGGTGCACATCTCTCTTTGCACATCTCTTATTCTTCTCAAAGTTAAAGATATAATTGTTTAATTTTACCAATTTTATTCAATTCACACATATTATGTGCATATCTCCCCTGATTCCTCTCTGACTATTAATCATAATTACTTATTTACACGTATGTTGTGCATTAAAAAAGCTTACAAGTATTGCCTTTGACTATTTTCATCATTTGAAAAGATTTATAATATCCACTTCTTTGTACATCAAAATACTCCACAGTATGTGGGTCATTGAAAAATAAATATAAGGTTATTCAAGCCTCAATAATGATTCCGTCGTTAATATAATCACCGTAGATTTATCTCAGTACGTTTACACAGGATTACTATTCTACATGAAAATATTGCCTCCCTGAGGTAAAAAAATGCAAATCTTTGATTGGATGTGCAAGAATAATTTTGGTAACCACGTGCTTTTACCTGTTTACTTTCTGATCTTTCTGATGTGAGAGAAACTGTGCATAAAAATGTTTATCATTCTACAAGATATCTTATAAGACACTTTTACAGAGGTGTATGTGTCTAATCATATTTACATTTAAAACCAATTTCAACTGCAATTTGATAGGCAAGATGTTTATGCCACCAAAAAAGCAAATCATCGCAAATTCTTTTTATAGTAATAATTTAAAATATGTACACCTTTCAATTTGAATTGCTCTGGTTATCATTCCAGATGTTGATGGGGTCCACATTGCATTTTCCTCCTCCTCAGATGATAAATGCGAGGAGAGCTTCACACCTTCTCGGCCATGGTGAAAACTAGATTTGTATCTAATCTGTGTTACAGAGGATAAATAAAGGAATTTATTATTATTATTATTATGGTATTCCAATCAAGACTTTCATCTGCTGTGGAGGTGTTATACATTGCCTTTGATTCATACTGTGCAGTCAATCATAGGCTGTGCCGAGCCTTGATCAGCAAGCCACGGAGGCCTGATGTCTCCCACGTGACCATTCTTTCCCCGTCCGTGCTGGGCCTGCAGCTGCGTGGTGGTTGTGCGCAGGGAGAACCTCTGCCCTCTCGTGCGCCCCCTAGTGTTGTCCTTGTCTATATCCTTACAGGTGAGCCGACCATTCAAGGTGAAAAGCTCCCATAGTGCATCCCGGTAGTGTACGTTTATAGCACAATAAAGTACAAAATTACAAGCAAAATTGAGAACCTGAAATAAGTTTGCGAATGACCTCATGGTGAGAAAAGTTTCTGTTTTCGTTGTGTCCATCTTAATAAATTCCGAGAAAAAGTCCATGATCTCAGAGGGGTAGACAAGGATAACAAAAGAGATGACAATTGCAATGAGCGTGAGGGTGATGCGGTGACTGTGCGCTGCGTTCTGGCGCAATGAATGGTGGCTGCATTCTTGACGCATCTTGTAGCTGCGACGCAACGCGACAATTAGGGAAAGGTTACAGAACGCCATAACTATGGCGGGCACAAATATTCCTAAGATGGCTTTAAGCCAGATGAATACCTTCCCGTGAATCGTCCTATCGTTGAAATAGCCAATGTCTATGAGGTAATGCGTGTGTCCATCCAGGTCTATGTCAGTGATGTGATACTGGAAATAGGAGGGAATGTTGAACACCATGCACAAGACGAAGACCAGGATGTAGCATATCTTAGTGAACAAGTAACTGTTCATCTGACGGGCGGAGAATGGATGGCAGATGGCCACGTATCGTATAAAGGTCATAACCACTGTAAGCCACGTGCTGGTGAGGATAAAGGTCGTCACCAGCCCTGTTCCGTACGCCTGGTATACCAGCTCAATATTCATAGTCTCAAACAGAGACATTGTCGAGGGCACAAAGCCGCGTGGAAATAACATGACACAAAAACACATATCGGAAACTGCCAGGCATATCAAGCCGAGATGTGCCCCGCTGTCTTTGCCGCTGTCCAACTTCCGGCGCCGTATTTTGGTCAGAACCAGGAGATTAATGATATTACCTATACAGCCAACGATGCACAGAAATGGCGTGACGATGTTACGTACGTTACGCTGGATACTGTGGAAGGCGTGGAACTGCCGGACGTCTGCGGACAGGTTGTAATGTGGCAGATCCGTCCTCTCAATCTCATCATCCGGGTACAATCTTTCTGGCGTCTCCATTGTTGTGAAAAACACAATTAATTATCACATTTTTTCTTCATTTTCAATCATTTATATCATCCCTTATACCCAAACCAGCGGTCGTATATCCCTAGATCAAGAGACATTTATCCAAGGTATACAATGTATGTTTCATGTTTAATCCATCTTGAAATCCGACGTCTGCCCTATCTTTTTGGACCACGGCGTCTCCCCGCGCTCTCTTAATCCACTCACACAGTTATATAACGTTCTAGGCCAGAATATGATAACAACAGCATTTTCATTTGAATCTATCATTAATCTGGAACTTTAAGTGACCTCGAGCAAACCCACGTGACACACCTGGCGGAGAAAGATTTACGTCTCAATTCCAGGAAAGCTATCTGTATTCTGTGATATGAATCTTGAAAAATGGTTTAGTCAGTAATGGCACTGTAATGGCACTGTAATGGCACTGTCACGTCCAATATAAATAGGCATCAGCAAAAACACATTTGAACATCCAGATTCAAAGGCAGTATCGTTTTTGTATATTTAAGTATCATACTTTTGTAATGGGTCTTTAAATGTATTCTGGTTCCAGCACATCATATCAGCAGCATGCAATTCCACTTACTTATCTTTCTTTTTCTGCGTTGCTTAAACTGAAAACCTCCATCACGCCATTCTTGAGGAGCCCATTATAAGTTGAGTAACACCTCTCTTGGTTACATAGATTTTGTGTAATTTGGGATCCTCCTTGGCACGTCTGCATATATAGTTACACAATATACCCAACTGGCAGTTACACACAAGTGCCGATTTGACTTGAAGACATATTAGAAGATGATTAAAATCTGTCAGACGTTTAATAAGATGCGCTCTAAACAGACGCATCCAGCTCTTCGGATACACGCTGTAACATATAACTTTGTATTGGCGAATTTATGACCAAACAACTGATATAATCTTCAATATTTCATCCGTGAAATGGCAAAGCTTTTGTTTGCCTGACATATAACTTCCATTAGTCCAAATGTCTCCAAGGACCATATCATTATCCTTATCTAACTCTATAATTGCCGTGGTAGCACTCACGGTGTTGTGTTCAGAGGTGAGGCATTTTGAGAATGTGGAGCTGCTGGCTTTCCGAGGACTACTCACTGGGGCTGAGTGGTGGCCAAGCTGTGGTGCTCAACGTGAGAATGTCAGCCCAGCGAGCCACCGCATAAATGTACCTCATAAAACTGGGAGCACAAAAGTCAAAATTAAAAGACATCTCTTCATGTTTATGCGCACGGGAAAAATAGTCGCGTTTATTGTTGTGTGGTAGTGGTCACGTGACCTGGATGGGTATGGCAAATGGATCCGTGCAACACCTGAGATTGCCGCTGATATATGGGCAGAATCACGTAATCATGTCACCAAGTTATAGCTAAATGATCTGTCAATTATCACATTGCCCTATTCCTAATTGGCGATGTGGTGACACCTGGCGGCCTCTAAGTGACCTCTCCTTCTTGTTTCCCGTTCACACTGTCAACGTTAAGTGTGAGCTTGCTCATTTGGGGGAGGGGCAGCACGAGATTGTCATGGTGTCGAGTGCGTAACATTAAGGTAGGGTGTTATTGAAGATACGAGTGTGATAGTTCAGCTGCTAACAAGGTTGTCTTGTTGAAAGAGACACTTCATTCCGCGACCCCGGTCGCACGCTTTCATATTTCAACACTTGGTGTTTAACTGTACTGCAATAAATTAGATCTATCCCGTGTCACATGGCATAATGGCCCTGATTGATACATTGTTTTAAGGTCATCCATATTTCATCGATATGACATTGCAAATTCATGAAGCATTGTATATGATTATTGATCTTAAAGTGTCCTCGGTAGGGTTAAGTTGTAACATATGGTCGAGCACTAAATCTGCGCAGTTTCTGCTCTAATAGATGTAACAGTTGAGCAATATGTTTGTCTGGGCCCCTAACCTTTTGCTTCTTTATACTATATAGAGCGCTCAAAACATGTAACAGGTCTGAGCTTATTGCATTCTTATTCTATATACGAAATGGAGTGCACTCTTAGTCGCATTGTCTTCCATGTACAATACAAGATGGCAAAAACATTGAGTTATGTGAGCATATACTTGAATCACAAAAGCATATCCATTACAATTAAGTTCACATTAACACCACTTATTAATTACTGCAATATCTATTAATAACTTTCCTAAAGGATGAACCAGTATTTTGTGAGCAGGTAAACCACTGTGAAGGAGAGTCCTGATATGTACCTGGTTTGCGGCATTGACTCTAATATGAAGCAAGAGGGAGGTGTTATAATCCTCTCTGTCCGCCGATCTTATGACTCTAACATCTATCAGAATGCGCTCCCAATTAGAAGCTTTTTGGAGGCTATAATTGACGACAATCTCATTTTGGAGGTAGGAAGTACTTGTTGCCGGCCAATATTTCTCAGAGTGGGTTGGTATCTGTGCCAACACGTAGTTAGAGAACTCCACGAGTAGAATGTTTAGCCAATCAGAAAGAGGTGATGCAGCTTGGGGCTGTGGACAAAGACTAGATTATCCTTCCGGCTTAGTCTCCATGTAGAACCCTAGAGTAATGGACCTGCATGCTTCCCCTAATATAGGGTCGATAAAAGGTTCTGTTCGTGTCAATATGGTCAATTCTACTTTTTCTGCATTTAGAAACTCAGATTACTGCATTGCTTTTCACGGGGAGGTGACGAACTTGCCAAGGACAAATTCGATAGCTTCATTATAAAAACAGCGGGGATTCACAATGTGTGGCGGCTTGCAAAGGACAGAAGTTCAAAATAATATAATAATTTTCCACTACTCCATTAACAAATGACTTTGGAGTTGAATGAATAAAATGGTATCCATAGAAAACAATCATTTGATAAGGTTGGTTTTTTCAAAATATATTTGGCTAATTATGAAATAAATGATATTAAACAATCATTGTTGTAGATTTTACATTTCATAATGTTATCACGATGAATAGTAACATATCTTTATTATGAATGAAGCATCATTTTTTGTGAAAATTAAAATACAGCCAAAGTTGCTGATATTGTGAAGTTCCCTCTTCCAACGTGGCTGTCAGGACAGTGTGGGTTGCTGATGCCAGATATCAATATCATTATGCTTAGGATTATGACACCTGTGACTGGCAGAACATCCAAGAACTCTGCCCACTAAGCAATAATTGAATACCTGTCACTCCTCTGCCATGAATATTGAGTTCCAAGTATACGCTGAGACAGTTTTGTATGCTGACCTGACTCAACACACTACCTAGCTATAATGTGTGATATCGTTGGCTGATGTGTTTAAAGTGAAATTTATATTGCCACCTTGTTATTTTACACTGCATATTTGAAGGATAAACCGGGCAATATTCTCGGTCACTGCTTGTTTTCATTTTCAATTGATGAGCATAAATAATATCACATTGATGTCTTGATTATGGGGAACAGCGTTTTACATTATTCTGCGGATATAAGTAGGTGCATATGGCAAATAAGAATATCAAATATCACAATAGCAGATAATTGTATGATTGTGTACCAATGACTGAATTGAAATTGATAATTACGCCTGATTTCTGTGAGGAAATACCACGTCAGGTATATGAGAGATATGGAATAAAAAGATAATTTGGTTCCGGTTCCGGTGTGTTATGATCCGATGTCTGGGCCGCCACTTCAGTCAGCTGTCCGTCATTTGCAATTCCTCTTGTCATCCATAACATGGGGGTAACCATGAACACATTGCCTTGCAGGTCACACTACCTGCGGGATTCACATCATGGAAGAAAATCACCGACTCACACATTGCCGGCCCTATCTCTGAGAAAATCTGTGACATGGGAATAATCATCAATGTCTTCAAGGGCATACAATCTGGAATAATCAGAAACGTGAGATTACCCATCAACATCTTCAAGGGCACACGGTCTTAGATAAGAAACATGAGTTAAAGGCATCCGGCAAGATTCGTCCTTGAATTCCGTTTGTCTGGCTTATACGTTCATTTGTATGTTCAAGAATTGATCATATCGTGTGAACCCTCTGTCCTTTGCGTGTCTTCAGAGAGCTCAGCAGATGGTCAGAAATACCCTCTGTTCTGTATGTGTCTTTAGAAGGGTAAGCAGATGGTGAAGTCAGAAATACCCTCTGTCCCGTGTGTGTCTTTAGAAGGGTAAGCAGATGGTGAAGTCAGAAATACCCTCTGTCCTGTATGTGTCTTTAGAAGGGTAAGCAGATGGTGAAGTCAGAAATACCCTCTGTCCTGTATGTGTCTTTAGAAGGGTAAGCAGATGGTGAAGTCAGAAATACCCTCTGTCCTGTATGTGTCTTTAGAAGGGTAAGCAGATGGTGAAGTCATATGCATCCTCTGTCTTCAATTGGTTTTGATATAGTCCCTCAATGCCATTGGCGATTCCTGTTATGATAGACACACTTCGTGTACAGTATATGCAAGTTTGATCCTATTGTGCCTCTCTCACTGCTTTATCAATGTGATTAGTATAGATTATCATTCAAGAATATCGCTTTCAGTATTCATTTCTAGAGAATGAACATCGTTATGGGGTTTTTATCAGCCACAGACAACACTTCACATTGAGTGACTCTCAGCTCTTTTTGCACAACTTGACCAGAATGCCTTGCTTAGTGCATATATGCTTTATGACAAGATCTGAGATCTTTTTCATATTGACCTTTTCGTGGATTATTTGACTTCTTCAATTAGGTTAAACAACGATCCTTGATCCATGATCCTTGGGTCCTGTCAGCGTGATGTTGACGTGTAATTTGTGATTTATTCGTTTTGTGCCATTTGTTATTGCAACATATTTGTTTATTGTATGTTTTTACACTTATAACCTTAATGTGTCGACTATATCCCCGATGACTATATCCCTCATGACTATATCCCTCATGACTATATCCCCCAAAACTCTATCCCTCATGACTATATTCCTCATGACTATATCCCTCATGACTATATCCCTCATGACTATATCCCTCATGACTATATCCCTCATGACTATATCCCTCATGACTATATCCCCAATGACTATATCCCCAATGACTATATCCCTCATGACTATATCCCTCATGACTATATCCCTCATGACTATATCCCTCATGACTATATCCCTCATGACTATATCCCTCATGACTATATCCCTCATGACTATATCCCTCATGACTATATCCCTCATGACTATATCCCCAATGACTATATCCCCAATGACTATATCCCTCATGACTATATCCCTCATGACTATATCCCTCATGACTATATCCCCAATGACTATATCCCCAATGACTATATCCCTCATGACTATATCCCTCATGACTCTATCCCTCATGACTCTATCCCTCATGACTATATCCCTCATGACTATATCCCTCATGACTATATCCCTCATGACTATATCCCTCATGACTATATCCCTCATGACTATATCCCTCATGACTATATCCCTCATGACTATATCCCCGATGACTATATCCCAAGCATGCAGTTGACATATCATTTGATTTAATTAATCGGATGTCTAATATAAAATGATATTCATTGCCCTTTCCAGCCAAGCTATTTCTAAAATTATTTCATGGATATTATAATATGCTGGTGGGATATTTCATCCTAAGAGACGTAGAAGAAGTGACAGAGACAGATGTAGTCATTACATTTGACCTCCGAATAATCCCTATCATTCACCTCAAGACTCTGACTTAAACCAATTGTGAAAAACGAGAACCAGAGCCCGGTTACTTGACAATGTCAACTTCATGCTATTATTATGTTAAGATTATAGTTATTATATTAGTATTGAGCCCTCTGCTCTTGTATGTGCTTTGCGATGTTGGCCTGAAAGCCGCTACTAGTCAACATGTGTTGTTTTGTGTTGCCTCCCTGCACTTTTCCAACACGTCATGCTGCCAGAAAGGTCATAGGTCAATGCATGATGTGGCATCAACAGAAGGATCTCTCTCACCCACATCCAACCCCCAACCGGAAGGTGATAAATGCTCTGCTACAAGTTTCATCTCCAATTGGACAAGGAGACTACTTATTCCCCCAATACTCCTTGACATATCCTACTATTCACAGATGAGTTGGAACTGATATAGCCTGCATCAGAACCAGCCAACTTAATGCTTATATCATCAATCATCTGATCCCCGCTAGACGGCACCACTCGCGCAGTGAAGGTCACTTCGGTTGTGCGCTTCATACACAAGGCTTTCATGTGAAGACATCTAGATTGCTAACATCCTTCACTGCAGCTTGATTGCTCATATCCTATAGTTCTTGTTTCCTCATGTGTGCACCATCCTCTTACAAGCGGGGTACATACTTCTCATCCCTTTTGTAGATATATTGGTCGCAAACCCATATCACCAGCAGGTATTGCTCACAATCTGGCCAGATACTCACTTACCCCTGACAGAGAGGTCCCTTACTTTCCCCTAACCAATAGATTGTTTAATCTCCTCTGGCAAAAAGGTTTCTCCCTTTGCCCTGGAAGGTAGATTTCTAACTTTCCCCTGACAGATAGGTTTCTCTCTTTCCCCTGGAAGGTAGATTTCTCACTTTTCCCTGGAAGGTAGATTTCTCACTATCCCCTGGAAGGTAGATTTCTCACTTTCCCTTCCATATAGGTTTCTTACTTTCCCCTGGAATGTAGATTTCTCACTTTCCCCTTGAAGGCAGGTTTCCCACTTTCCCCTGACAGATAAGTTTCTCCCGTTCCTCTGGAAGGTAGGTTTCTCATATTCCCCTGGAAGGTAGATTTCTCACTTTGCCCTGGAAGGTAAATTTCTCACTTTCCCCTGACAGATAGTTTTCTCACTTTCCTCTGACAGATAGCTTTCTCACTTCACCTGGAAGGTAGATTTCACTATTTCCCCTGAAAGGTAGATATATTTTGAGTGAACTATTTGTAGCGGAACTATGTGATGAGGGAGTCCTAATGGACGTGGGAAGCTTACTCTTTATCACAGGCTTTATTCAATCTATAGACCCCTGCCTACATGAGCTTGTCCAGGGTGATTATATGAGATCCTCTGGGATCTACCAACACCTGACCTTGATAGGATTGCCCCTGTAAACTCATTTCTCAGATTTTCTGAATCTGTCTCAGGTGAGACTTGTTCTTGGCTGTCATAACGTCTATAAACCTTCTTCAGATTTTGATCATGAAACATATTTGTATGCAAAAGGTATTTTCTTACCTAACTTGAGATATACAGTTTCATAGGCAAATAAAAACGAAAATGAGTCTTCTTTCATTCTCACGTATATAAGTTCGGATATCATGTGCTGCATTGGTTTCCAATGACATTTTATCATTACTGTAACAGTTATTCAATTATACAAAATGTATCTAAGAGCTCACTTCATCAATAATAGGCATTTCTCTATGGCTTTACTTCCCAGGCAACCCTTTTTTTATAATGTGCTATTTCGGTCTATCAGAAATGCGTCGTTATATAAGATCTTTACAGCACATTTTGCAACATCTGGTGGTAAAAACGTCATCAGTGTGTGCGCTCCTAACACGTGCCTCTCATGAATATATACAAGCTATATTGAAAACTTTGACCACCATATTCGTCTTTCATCAGAATATAAGGTCAGCTTTCACCCATTTACATGATAAGTGAGATATTCAAAATGTACATTGTGTCTGCATGGCGTGTTATCCCTCAAGAGAACATTGATAAGAAAGTCTCCGATATAGAACCGGCGTGGACAATTATAAGGTTGAAAAGGACACAAGCTGTCGCAAGTATAATTGCATAATATTGTGTTTATTTATGAAAGACTGTGATTTCGTCGAGATATTCTTCAAAAGCGCTAAAGAGCCGAACACGTAATGAATTTTGAATAGATGCTTTATAACTATATTTAATATATCGTCTTGAGAAGATGATGTCACGAGATGAATTTCTTCAAAATGCCGAGGACAGTGAAAATGTCGATTTTCCCTAAAATCAAGGACGAGAACCACTTAACTGTTAACAACACGTTATTGTTACATTTGTAGAGAGATAGGTTGTTATTGTTACATCATCACTAGAAATGGCAGACATAGGGATATAATTTTTTTACTCCTCAATATACATCTACAAATGATATGTGATCGAATGTCATCCTTCTTAGGCTATTTTGATCAAATATTGCCAGTGACCTTTCAATGACCTTGAAAATAGAAAGCCTATTTCCACGAAATTATCTACATGTTTTATTATCCTATCATCTATATCTTTCAAATACGAGCTCGTAGAGTCCTTATTCATCAAAATCTGTTCATAATTAACAATTTGAGAGCAATTTATAGTTTTGTGGTCAATATATAAGGGAAAGCAGAGGAAAATACTATAATACTAAGTTTTTTTTCAAATAATATAAAAATGCCAGCTTATTGGGGGTTAGTTTATGAAAATATATAGAATACTACAGAGAAAAACACATCAATACTAAAAAGAAATTGAAAAAAAAGTCAGTCAATTTCAAGATTTATTATGCAGCTAAAATGATTCAAAATAGCTTAAATCGGTAGGGTTACAAAAGTGACAAATTGACGGACTTTAATTTGACCTCACATTTATTTTTGAGGTATGAGATCAATTAAATATTAATCTAATTTCAGAAAATAATCAGCAATAAGTTGCTCTTATCATAATAATACCTAAAAAAGAAGAAATATTCCCTGAAAAATATGAGAAAATTAGTATGAATAGAAATTATTGAAAAAAATATAATAAAAAACATATTGAATGTAGAGTCAATTGGGTTATAACATTTAGTAGCTGATGTATTTCTAAAAATTGTCATGTATTCAATTTATTTCAACAATATGAGGAAGTTAGTGAAATCCTTTTATGAATATCTATGAAACACATCACTAAAAGTGGCCAATCATTAAAATGGCCTATGACCCCTTTTACTATTTGGATAATTTCATGCCCATTTCCTTTAAATACTATTTTTTTAATAATTTTTGAAAAAATGGCATTCTGTGTGGTTGATTTAGTGAATGGAAGTCGAACACAGCCAATATTACATGTCACTGAAAGTGTTCTGCAGGGTGCTTTCTGGACGTCCGCTCCTCCCACTGCTATAAACCCGTTACATGCGCTATGTCACTCATTCTCGCTGATGTTTGTAGAGAGATAGGTTGACTATTTATTTCATAGGGTTAACATTCGCTGTGAGACCTGTACAATGTGTACAATGTTATTGATACATTTGTAGAGAGATAGGTTGACTATTTATTTCATAGGGTTAACATTCCCTGTGAGACCTGTACAATGTGTACAATGTTTATGCTGTGCCACCTTCTGTCCCAGCTTCCGGTAGGACATTTTTACCCACCTACAATTACGCCTACAGGTAAGTTTTTATTTGGGAATGTGTTAACACTTTTCTTCATATTTTCCTCATATATCGTATTTTTCCATACAAAATTAGATAGAACACATCATCATTTTCCCGTACATTTATTCAGCTGCCACTTCCAGTTTTCATAACTTCCTATTTACCTTATGCCGGCAACGTCTAATGCATAGTAAATACTTTCAATTACTGATTTAATGGAATTTTTTGAAATCAAAATGAAAGATACCTTCCATAGCAGGACTTCTCTATCATATCAGTCCTTGCCTACCCTCCATAGCAGGACCTCTCTATCATATCAGTTCCTGCCTACCTTCCATAGCAGGACTTCTCTATCATATCAGTCCTTGCCACCAATAAAGGTATAAAGGTGCGCACAGAATCGACAGCAGGTCATCAGTATTCACAAACATCTGGCTGTCCACTGATTGGTGAAAGAATATAAATATATTTGTTTTGTACTGGCAGTTGTACTGATTGGTCAGTTTATATGCCATTCACCTGATTACATTTTATGACCTAATGTTGGTCAATTCATATTTGATGATATTTTTGTGGGCAAGGCAAGTATTTATAACTTGAAGAATTCCAAATTTAGAATGGTAACAAATATAGGGCAATTGCTCCACACGATTGGGTCTGGCAAGTTAGCCCGGGTTATGACGTTTCTCCACGACTGAGCCGGCGGGTGCCGGTGGCGGAAAGTGCCAACCTCTGCCGTCTGAAAACTCTCGGCAAATTCGGCAGGATAAAATGGAGGATCCGGCGATCTGCCGCTCTCGCCGACGGCGAAACTGCGGGTGCTAATCGTTTGGAGCCGAATACTGCAGAGGAAGTAATTGAATACAACCAATTTAATAAAGAGTATATGAAAGAACAATGTGAAAAAAATGAACAACACGCAATTGAGGCATCCTGCATAGTGTTCTTAGGCGCAAAATCAAGCAGGCAGTGAAAGGTGTTCGGGGAGTTCTGTTTGCCCACTCCTGTTTGCATGAGTCTACCAAAAAAGGTGTGATGATGTTTAGATGATTAACAAAACATGGGTGTTAACATAGGAAGTGTACATAGGATGTAATAGTTGACCAACCAGGAGCTGTGCATACTTCATATGCCAGATGACTCTATCAAGTCAATCCAAGCAAACTCTGCATGTTCCACAAATACCCCCAGATCATGTTTTGCCCGGGGGGGGGTACTCTCATAGTCAGCGTTACCGGGGAAGCTGGGCTAAATAGGGTCCTTTTCGCTGATATTTTCCCTAAAACAGGGTACTGTTTTTCAAATTTCTCCCTAAACAGGGATCACAATCCCCTTTTCCAAATCTCCTCCTTCTGCATCATCCCTAAATGAGGGTATAAAAAATTCAGCTAGTCCTAAATTAGGGTACCAATAATGATCCTTTTCGGTCCTTTAAGGTCCTTAAAGGGAAACTTTCACTTCTCTGAAACATTTTTGTAGTATGATGGAGAATTATAACGCACATTGATCTGTGGCTCTGTTAGTATGACCACACAAGGGAAACATGTTTTTTTGGAGAAAAATAGCTCTTTTAAATGCACGTGCTAGAAAAAAAAGAATGACGTCATCGTGCGGCAATTACCTACTTACATAAATAATTAGTATACAAACAACAATGCAACTAAAATACCGGTGTCACGATTTTCGGTCTTAAAATGGACGCATTATAGAATGGATATGTGCATCGGAAAGAATATGAAAAATGTGTTATTTTAGTGTAAAAACCATGTCAATCGGACTAGTATTAACAAAGTTATGACTAAATTTATGAAAATTGAAGATCATTGCAGCTTGAGTTGCACGTGCATTAAATCCCGCACGATGACATCATTGCCACTAATCGCAATAAATGATCATATTCTATAGGTGTTGCAAGATTAGTTTTATATGTGGGTTTGTGTTTCCATGGTTACTGATATCTTTTTTGGGTCTGTGAATTTTAATGTATTTATGCATATATGATCATTTAATCATGTAATTTTTAAAATTTATTTTTAAATTACTAAAAAGTATCTCTTTAAGGGTCCTTTTCGCTGATATTTTCCCTAAGACGGGTTAAGATATTTTATCATTTTGCCTAAAACAGGGTACTGTTTTTCAAATTTCTCCCTAAAACAGGGATCATAATCCCCTTTTCCAAATCTGCTCCTTCTGCATCATCCCTAAATGAGGGTATCAAAAATTCAGCTAGTCCTAAATCAGGGTACCAAATTTCAGCTAGTCCTAAATCAGGGTACCAAAAATGATAGAATATTTCCCTAAATCAGGCTCTGGGGTTTTCAGTTCCATCCCAGCCTCCGCGGGTTAAAATCATGAACGCTCGGGAGGTGGACTGGTTACACTTGGTTGAGCTTCCTTTTATAACCAAAAGGTTGAACCCTCCTGTTGTTAGTATAATGGAGCTCATGGAGGCATCCATACTAATTAAGGCTAAACAACTAACCTTTGTAGTCATCTACAGACCTGAACCATCTGGCATGAATGGATATACCTACTCTAGGCTGGAAACGAGATGCAATGTTAGAGGTCATGTCCTGTCCTAAAGTATGGGGTCCCGCAAGGCTCAGTCCTGGGTCCAATACCTTTTACTATCTACATGTCTCCGTTAGCTGACATTCTGGCCAAATATGTCTCAACTACCACATTTATGCAGACGATACACAGATTTACATCCCTGTGGATCACACTTCCAGTCAGCAAGTAGACATGAGTAGATGCAAATTGGATGAGTGTGTCAGTGAGGTCAGGATGTTCTTGATCACAAACAAGATGAAAATAAATGATGGTAAAACTGAAATGTTGATTTGTACTGACAGGTACAGTATTGCTGCCAAAACCAGTATACCTAATACTATCAGAGTAGGCGACTCTGATATCGCACCCTGTTACGTCTACCCTAGATTATGGAAATGGCCTTCTTGCAGGTCTTCAAAAATCTAACATTAAGAAGCTACAGTACCTTGGGGATAGATGTAAATTTTTACATTCATCGAAAAGGCGAAAGTTTAATAAATGATGGGGTCAGGGGGACATAAGGTTTCAAAAGAAAATGATCTATAAAGACAGAATTATATATAATAAATATTGTATGGATAACGATGATACTTATATGTATGAATATGGCGGTGCTGATAATTTGACCACGGTCAATAGTTCTGAGGGCCACGGGCCGTGGCGCAGTTGGTTAGAGCGCCAGCTTATTAGCACCAGTTCCTCTGTGGTGATCCAAAGGTCGTGGGTTCGAATCCCGGCCGTGCCGAGATTGAACTCATGATACAATTTCACACATGAGCTGAGGCCCGTGCCTAAAGGGTTAACCCGTTATCCTTGTAAATCTGTGACCGGGCGGGTTGTCATGTCAAGGACCTGCGACATGACAATTCAGTGAGGCAGCACTATATCTGCTACAAGTAGGTCTCATCACGAAATGACTGAAATAATGTTGAAAGTGATGTAAAACCCCAAACAAACAAACAAATCAATAGTTCTGAAAATGTCTCTAAGCCACTAGAAAATATATTACCTTGTGAAAATGTATTACCTTGTGAAAATGTGAAACCTTTTAGAAATGAATGCATCTCAGATTATTGCATGTATGAAAATGTTTTTATAAAAAATGTGAACTCTTTGAATGAAAAACGTTGTATGATGCATGAGGATTTTAAAGAAAATTGCATGAAAATAAATTTTAACAAAAGTAAAAAGGATTTGAATAATGTCAGTTTATTAAATGGGAAAATAAATACCTTATGTCCCCGTAGTCAATATAATAATCCCAGCAATTTATACAAAAATCAAAACCAAACTGAAGTCCTAAAGCCCACATATGCCGAGGTATTGAGAATGCCGAATAATCAAAAAGAAGTCAATCTGTACAAAAATATTCGAAAACATAAATGTAAAGAATTTAATGATAACACGCAATCTTTAAATAAAATGGTTAGAATCAATGATCATATTAAAGGCTATACAAATCGTGAAGGGGTTCCCCAAGTGGACAAGCATCTTAATCGCATTTCTAACATACAAAACATAAGAAAAAAGGTAAACCAATCAAATGTCAGTTCTGAGTCACATGGTCTAAATGGCCACGCCCACAGTCAGAGGGTCCGTGAGAGTAGAACAGGTTTAACGGGGACACTAAGTGAAATATTGGTCTCAAATCGATTTGAACATCTTTCTGACATGGACAAAACGGTATTACATAAATCTGGACATAAAGAACACAGTCCTTATATGGTTAGTTGCCACACGAAGTCTCGAAGCGATCGGACGTTAGCTCCGCCTCCCCTTAATTTGATTGGCCGTCATGGGGGGCAATCCGCTGGGGGTAACAGGGGTTCCCTCGAAAATGACGTCATAAGGTCAATGACTGGATTCCCATTAGAAAGTTGCCTTAATGCTCAGGAGAATACAAATAAAATTAACTTGAATAGATATTTAACTAAAAACAAAACGAAAAAACATATAAACGTAACTTTAAAAAGAATACACACATTTTAATGAACAAAGATTTAACTATTGTAACAGCCAATGTTCAAAGTATTGGAAATAAGATCGAACTGATAAACTTATATATTAATGAAAATAATGTTGACTGATTCTTTATAACTGAAACCTGGATAAATGAAATGAATGAACAAAATATAAGGGGTGAAATTAAAAGTAATAACTATGACATTGAACACGTACCACGTGCCTTAAGGTCTGGCGGAGGCTTAGCGATTATTTACAGACCTGAAATAGACATAAAGAAAATTAATCACATACATAAGTTATCAACAATGGAAATGATGGAAATAAATATTAAAAGCAACAATAAAATATGCACTATTATTACAATATATAGACCAGAACCTTCTGATAAGAATAAATATACATATACAGAATTCTTTGAAGAATTCAGCGAACTCCTATCTTATTATAGTACATATACTCATGAAGTTGTGATAGTAGGATACTATAACCTTCATATGAATAGACCAGAAAGGCCTAATGTAATAAAATTCAATGATGTCTTGGATTTATATAATTTACATAATCATGTGAAGGAACCAACACATATTATGGGAAATACACTAGACTTACTGATAACAAGCATACATAGTAATATAGTAAAGGAACATATAGTGGATGAAAAGATATCAGATCATAATATAATCAAACTAACCCTGAATCTACAGACTAAAATTAATAACAAAAAAAGGGTTTCATATAGAAATTACAAAAAAATGAACATAAATAATTTTAAAAAAGATATTGAAGAAATGTTTAATGAAAATCAATCCTATCAAGGTACAGATCTTAATGACTTATTGGATAAATATAATAAACTGACAACTATATTGGATAAACATGCTCCTAATGTTGAGAAAACCATAAATAATAGGAAACCTGCTCCATGGTTATCCGAGGGTATACAAATAGAAAAGAGAAATAAAAGAAGACTAGAAAGAAAACATAATAAAACCGGTCTCTCTTCAGATAAGATACAATTTAAAATACAGAGGAACAAATATAATAACATCATTAAAGACTCGAGAAACAATTACTATTCGGGAATAATAAATTCAAATAAATCAGATCCAAAAAAACTATTTAAAATATTAAACAAATTATTGCTTGTTTGTTTGTTTGTTTGTTTGGGGCTTTACATCACTTTCAACATTATTTCGGTCATTTCGTGATGAGACCTACTTGTAGCAGATATAGTGCTGCCTCACTGAATTGTCATGTCGCAGGTCCTTGACATGACAACCCGCCCGGTCACAGATTTACAAGGATAACGGGTTAACCATAGGGAAACTGAAAAGCTAAGATAGTGTCGAAATTGTGTGATCAATGCAATGTCAATTCTCCCTTCACTCATATACAACTAAAGGGATGAAAGCTTAAATCACAACCTTGGATGAGATCATTTTTAGTTCATGTATATGGTTATCAATTTTACTTTTATGACTTTGAGGTATGGATATTTTTGATCTATGCCATCCAATCCTTAAATTCAGTGATTCAAAACTTAACCTAGCCTTACCTGAATTAGTAATTCTGCCCAAATCTGAGATCACTTGTACAAAAATCAGAAAAGCCTGTGATCCAATGGAGGGAATGATGGAAATCAAAAGTGTCCCACATGATACTTTTATCCTGTGCTCAGTGGGGTGTGACAATGCCTTGTAGCTCTATGCAAACAGTATGAGCATTTAAACAACAGGGGGCGCAAAATTTGTAAGTTTCTTAGGGAATGATATTATTTCCAGGGTGTTCCACCACCCAACCACCGGTCTTTTCTTATTTCTCTTGGAACACAATTTTCAACTCCACCAAACAAATATTTTTGAAAGCCATAAGGTAAAGTTTTCACTTTTTAAAAATGCTTTGGTATCTTATCATTGAATGGATAATATCCTTTAAATTTTAGGATGTACATAAGTATTTTTAATCTGATTTCAAACATCAGATTGACATAAATGTGGTGCAAGAGCTTTCATGCCCTTAGTTTATATATATAGTAATGCTATATATAGACACATGGCTGAGATCAAACCTATTTTTATCATTTGGTTTGCAGACAGCTCATGGGGTTAACCCTTCGCGCACGGGCCTCAGCTCATGTGTGAAATTGTATCATGAATTCAACCTCGCCACGGCCGGGGATCAAACCCACGACATTTGGATCACCACAGAGGAACTGGTGCTACTAAGCTGGCGCTCTAACCAACTGCGCTACGGCCCGTGGCCCCCAAATTATTGCATACTAAGGAGGACACTCCTTTCCCTAGACATAATGACAAGAAGGAGTTAGCCTCTGAATTTAATAATTTTTTCCTTGAAAAAATTACAAATCTTAGAGAATCTATGGACAGAAGTGATCAAAATAAAGAACAGCTTAATGAAGTAGTCAGATTTGATACACAGTTAGAAAAGTTTACATTGTTAAGCGACGCTGATGTTAGAAAAATAATTAAAGAATCCGCAAAGAAGTCATGTGAATTAGACCCCATTCCAACCTGGCTTCTAAATGAATGCATGGGAAATTTATTGCCATTAATAAAGGCTATCATATATAAGTCAATCTCATTGGGAAACGTACCTGATGACCTCAAGATGGCCATCATTAGACCCTTAATTAAGAAATTGGGCCTTGAACTGATAAAGAAAAATTATAGACCAGTCTCGAATCTGGCCTATTTATCAAAATTAATAGAAAGGGCTGTAGCTACACAGTTTGTAGGACATTTGGTGAGAAATGAAATTCAAGGTCTATTTCAATCAGCCTATAAGGAATTCCATAGTACTGAAACTGCATTGCTCAAGGTTCAAAATGACATATTAATGGATATTGATGATGGTAAAACGGTAATGCTGGTACTACTTGATCTATCAGCGGCCTTTGACACTATTGATCACGATATATTATTGAATAGGTTGGAAAAAAGATGTGGTATCACAGGGATTGCCCTTAAATGGTTTAGATCATACTTATCTAATAGAAAACAATGTGTCATGATAATTGATGGTAAAAGATCCGAAAACATGATAATAATAATAATAATAATAAGAATTTGTATAGCGCTTTATCAGACTAGGTCTGCTCCAAGCGCTTTATCCAGATAGTGCTTTCTAAATAGATATGTCTTAAGTTTCTTCTTGAAAGTGTCTACAGTTTTACAGTTTTTCACTTCCAGGGGAAGGGCATTCCAAATTCTTGGCGCATATACCATGAAGGCCCTATCTCCATATGTTTTCATATTAGTCATAGGTACTACATATTCATTTTTGTCATAAGATCGCAGTCCCAAACCTAGCTGTTTGTACTCTAATAACTGAGAAAGGTATTTTGGGGCAAAGCCGTTTTGTACCTTCCATGTCAATAAGGATATTTTGAAATCAATCCTGGCCTTAACAGGTAGCCAATGCAGTTCCATAAGTTTTTGTGTGATATGATCTCTCTTTTTAAGCAGCAGCATTCTGTGATTTTTGCAGTTTGGCTAATTCACACCCAGGTAAGCCAGCTAGAAGTGCATTTCCATAGTCAAGGGTAGAGGTGACAAATGCATGAGCTAGAGTGTTAGCAGTTTTTTCATCGAAACAATTTCTTATGCGAGATAGGTTTTTTACGTGAAAGAAACCATTTTTACACATTTTTTTGATTTGTGATTTCATAGTTAATTCTTGATCTAGAATAACCCCTAGGTCTTTTACCGTATTTGATCGAGAGATTATGGTTTCACCTACTAAAATTTCATTAGGTACATTGTTTCTTCTAAATTCACAGCTTTTACCACATAAAAGCATTTCTGTCTTTTCATCATTTATCTTCATTTTGTTCTCTATAAGGAATTTTTTGACATTTATAATACAATTTTCCATCACTTTACAAGCCTTATCTCTAGTTTCCTGAAACATGAATATTAAATATGGTGTCCCGCAAGGCTCAGTTTTGGGACCTTTACTTTTTACAGCATATATGGAGCCTCTATCAGATATTATTGGTAACTATGGTCTCAAGCATCATATCTATGCTGATGACACACAACTGTACATCACCATCGATCCTAAATCTGAAGAAACTAGAAATAGGTCCTGCATAGAGATGGAAAATTGTATTATAGAGGTTAAAAATTTTTTAATAGAGAATAAGATGAAGATAAATGATGGAAAGACAGAAATGCTTTTATGAGGTAAGAGCTGTGAATTCAGAAAGAAAAATGTACCAGAAGAGATTCTAGTAGGGGAAACTAAAATTCCTAGATCAAATGCTGTTAAGGATCTAGGGGTTATTCTAGATCAAGAATTATGAATGAAATCACAAATCAAAAAAATGTGCAAAAATGGTTTCTTTCATGTAAAAAATTTATCAAGAATAAGAAATTGTCTGGATGAAAAAACTGCCAACACCCTTGCTCATGCATTTGTCACCTCTACCCTTGACTATGGAAATGCCCTTCTGGCTGGGTTACCCGCTTGTGAATTAGCTAAACTACAAAAATTACAGAACGCTGCAGCCAGGGTAGTTGGGAAATTTAAAAAGAGAGACCATATCACACAAAAACTCATAGAACTTCACTGGTTGCCTGTAAAGGCCCGGATTGATTTCAAAATAGCTTTACTAACATGGAAGGTGCAAAATGGGTTAGCCCCAAAATATTTAACTAATTTATTAGAATATAAACAGCTAGGTATGGGTCTGCGATCTAATGATAAGAATGAATACGTGGTACCTATGACTAATATGAAATCCTATGGTGACAGGGCCTTCATGGTATATGCGCCAAAGAATTGGAATGCCCTGCCCCTTGAAGTGAAAAACTGTAAAACTGTAGACACCTTCAAGAAGAAACTTAAGACATTTCTATTTAGAAAGCACTATCTTAATGAAGCGCTTAGAGCAGACCTGGTCTGATATAGCGCTATATAAATCGATATTATTATTATTATTATTATTATTAATAATTGGAATAAAAAGAAGTCGTCTTGATGTTGCAAGCAAGGTAGACACCGTTGCGTGAGGCTACGAGATGCACAATTCTTTCAAATGAATATTAGACATACAAAAGACAACAGTTTCGTCAATAATTGGATTAGAAAGATGATTTAACCTGCAGTGAAGACGTCTTGACGTTGCGAGCAAGGTAAACACAGTTGCGTGAGGCTATGAGATGCACAATTCTTTCAACTGAATATTTTATATACAGAAGACCATACCTTTATCAACAATTGGAGTAGAAAAATCATATTGACGTTGCAAGCAAGATAAACATGATGACGTCATACAGGAAAGTGTCAGTGACGTCAGACAGACAAATGTTGTCATAGTGACATCAGACAAGTGTCAACATAGTGACGTCATGGTAACATCATAAATTATGTTGATGTGATCATGTAAAATACTGCTGTTACCTTTATGTAAGTTCCTCCCTCTGTACTGCTTGAAATACCAGTTTTTGGCTATTTTGACTAATGATAAAAGGAATGTATGCTATGTCCCTTCCGCCTTTCTTAATATCTCAATTATTATTATTATTATTATTAATTATTATAATTATTATTATTATTATTTTATTATTATTATTATATTACTCTATTATTATAAAGTTCAAATTACCAGAAATGATATTTGTGACCCATCTAAAATATCCATCTTTGAGAGTAATATGCAAAGCGCATTTTTGCACAAAGATATGCATCAGTTAAAATCAGTGACTTGAGACATATCTCACTGAACTAGGATATTGGCAGGAATATGTAGAGACAAATAATTCGAGCTACCTAAGAAATTTACATAACGTTTTGAATAGTGATAACCACTTGCTAACTCGGAAATACTATTTGTGGGTACCCTACACTTGTCTAATCGTCGTCAATATCCATGACGGTTCTGGGACTGTTAATAGTCGGTCCAAAGCTGTCACGTGCCCAATTCTCGTCAAAAGATGTGGATATTGACAGCGATCGGACACAGCACTGCAACCATCGCCGTCATGCTTTTGGACAACTTTTGACAGTCCCGGGACTATTGACAGTCCACTGGATAAATCAGGTCTCACCATGAAATCACCGAAATATTTGTTTTCAGTGATACCAAACAAACAAATTGATATATAAAAATACACTTTTCCAACCAGATATTTCCAATATAACACTCCCAAATTATGAATGATGCATTGCTTTTGAACATTGAAAATAGACATATGCAATATACAGTTCTGTTATTGTGCATGCGAGGAAATAGTTTTCCGCATTTTAATGCCAAATGTGGCAGAGGTAGTATGTGACTCTACCTCGCAATGCAGGATGGGACATCTTTCATCTGAATGCTATTTGATTAAAGCCCCGGTTTGGAAGTGTCACAAGTTGGTTAAACATGGATTGCTCTTGCTGGACAACAATTGCTGCGCATGCGCCTTGGATTCTACAATTAGCAGTCTATTATGGACTCCAGGGTGAATCAAGGTCACCGCCAGCTTCGGCCTTCTTATTTAATTTGACCATCCTCCAATCACTGAATGAACGCAATGTTTCGCTGCCACCTTACAAATGAGTAGAGGGGACTTTTTTTGCAAAAGGGTAAATGATAAAAAGAGGATATAAATTTTAAAGTATTTTACCAATAAAGATTTTAGGGAACACAAAATACACACGTTTTCAGTGTTTATTGCTACATATGTGCATAGTAAAGTGTGATTGAAAGAGGGATATAGGAGGAAGTTACTCAGGCTGATCAGCAGATGCTCTGAGCTGCTGAGCAGAGCATGATCTCACTATCAGGCAATATCGTGATCTGCTATACGTTCGTACAGAATAAAACATAACCAGTTTTGGAATCTTGAATAGCAAAAAAAGACTGCTATAGGTGTAATAAACTGTTTGAAATATAATTTTATGTCTACAAATTTCCTTGTGTGTACCCATCTCCATTCACTCTCGTTGATCCTCTATGGTGATCCAAAGGTTGTGGGTTCGATCTCCGGCCATGCCGAGATTGAATTCATGATACAATTTCCCATATGAGCTGAGGCCCTTGCCTAAAGGGATAACCCGTTGTCCTTGTAAATATGTGACCGGGTGGGAGTCATGTCAAGGACCTGCGACATGACAATTTCAGTTAGGTAGCTCTATATATGCTACAAGTAGGTCTCATCACGAAATGACTGAAATAATATTGAAAGTGATGTAAAATCCCAAGTTTCACAGTCTGTGGCCCACAATTGGCCTGAGATAAGGAAAACGTTTTCCTCAAATTAGCATACAATTACCATACAACTCACAATTGTTTTCCTTTTGGACATTCGTCATGCACAATGACAGAACTGTACTTGTATACATGTCCAATATTCAAAAGCAATTTGTTCAGCTTTCACCACAGGAAAAAATCTAGATTTATTTTGCCCACCCATCAGACACTCCCCCTCCCCAGACAGTTGAAAACTGACTTTCTGTTCACGAGTGGTTAGGCATGGTGAACTGTTCAATTGCGATTGAAGATTTGTCTACTGACCCAAATGAATTAAGGGACACCACTAAAGAAAAGTCGGCCCTTGTAAGATAAATGATATCCCAATAGAGATTGAAAAGACATAAAAAAAAATCAGCTGGTGTCCTGCTGAGACAAATTTCTTGCTGAGATTAGTACTCAGATTAGTGGGGTGTGGTCGCTTTCATATGTCTAAAATAGCAGGCAAATCTCTCTACACACATCTGAGCACTTATACTAATTAGTGCTAATAATATATTTCTTCATTCAAATTGTGGTTTTATTTGACAATTAAAATAATGATTGCAATATTTGAATTTATTTTAAATATAGAAATTCTAATTCTATATTGTTGCATTGTTGGCTGATCTCACTGGAAAACAGAGAAATACACATACAGGTGACATGTGACCTGTTGATTTCCATTTTTACTGCCATGGTCAAATCTTGGAGTATAATGAATGGAGTTGTGATGCAATGAGATCAAAGGTGCAATGTGCATTACCAACAATCAACTGTGTCTTATGACGCCATATGAGCCGAACACTTGAAGAATTTTATGTTATTCAACTTTGTGACAATTTTGACTCACAATAGACAGTATTTAGACCAAGACATTTCATGTATTTCAAATGTACATGACTCTACAACGTTTTAGAAATGTCCATGTCAGTGATTTCTGCTTTATACAGCAATTTTATAAAGTGCTAAATAAGAAAATATTGATTCTTCTAAATCGTTAGGCAATTCTGTCAACACTTACAACGTTCACATTTAGTTTACACTAGCAACGCATTCATTGGCAGGCCTATACAATGTATCATTTTTTTACTTTGAAAAAATCTTTCTCCTGATATAATTTTCAAATCTGCCAATATATGCGTCCCTTTCATTTACATAGCATTTGCCAAGCGAGGTGATTTCACATTGATGCAACATTTTTACCCAAAAAAATCTGATATTCTCACAAAAAAAGCTTGTGGTTGTTTAAAAAAACAATTCTTTTTTTACAAAAATTGTATATTGGTTTAAAAAAATATTGATAAATTATGCAATATTTTTATAAACATACTATTCAAATTGTGAAAATCTCATCCTGCTATATCTATTGATATTTTTTCTATAGGCTTTGTAGTTCTTGAAAAATGTCTATGTACATATGAACTTCAAGGGCTTGTCGGGAATAGCCTATTCAGTTAAAAATATCCAAAATTTCACTAAAAGATTCCCAAAAACCTATTCATTATGAAATGATGATTCTTTCTTTCAAATTCAAAAACTCAAAAATAGCTCAAATATTGTGATATTGCACATTGCTTGAAAGAGAGACTATCCCATTGTTTGTAATAATGTAACCCATTGTTTGTAACAATGGGTTGCTACAACGTCACAACTCCATTCATTATACTCCAAGGTCAAATATTGACACATTTCGAAGATTTTGAATATTGTTTTGGAATAGATAATAACCCAATCTGATGGAATGTATTTCAGAATGAGCATTGTTTGCAGGTATGTGTTAAGGGTTGATGAATTGTCATAACACCTTGAATAGGTACAGTCAAAATCCAGGCAAAATGTTGAGTGAGCAATCAAGCCATTGGAAAAAAGGTCAAATCATATCATCAGACCTGTAAGACATATGCTAAGATTTTAGGGGCATTCTGGTGACACAATGCAGTCTGTGTGGGTAAAAATATAAACACAGATTATATTTGTTTTAACTTAAGGATAAATCTTTGAATAATATTTTAACTTTATTTTCGGTTTAGGTCAAAACCAGCAATATTGTTACTATTATTGATTATACTCTCTTGAATGTAAGAATAAAGCAATATCAATGTAACTTGCCATGTGATTGAACTAGGGTTGGCTCAGAGAGAAGTTATCAATGTAACTAGGTCACAGTGACCTTTTTAAAGGCTAATAGAATTTTGACATATGGTGATATTTTCACAGGCGTCGAATTTGCAAAATCGCATAATACCATAGTTTACTTAACACCAGATATCATATATTGCCACTCCATGTATCCTATACAATATGTTCCTGATTTGGAGAATAATTTATCTAACTAAGTTACTCTGACCTTTTCATAGTACAAAAGAGATTGATATTTTTGTGTTGGATAGTGCATGACCTTGTTTGCATTAAATACTGTGCTGACTTCAGTTTTGTGCCACTCACAAACTATCCAGTTTATACCACGGCCTGCACCTCAGTAATCATAATCAATACGTAATTGAAGCCTCCTTCTATCATATGGCCTGAAATTTCTGCTCTGAACATCTTTTTATTCCTTTTATTCCTTATCGATAAATTGTTGAATAATATTTGGACTTTCATATTGAACTTGACCTTCATGAAGAAAACCATTTGACAATGATCATGCTCTCATTTGACTTACAAAAGGAAAATACTCTTTAATAACTGTATGCAATATATTTGAAATAAAAAGACTTCACAATGTTAGATTATGACAGAGGATAGTACATTATTTGGAAAAAAAACAGAAAAAATAAGAAAAACATATTTTTATGCAAGGCCTTTAAAATGTGAAAAATGTAAAAATATTGATGCATGACCTTGACTTTGACCTTGAATATCTTTTGTTTTGCCAACATCAACTAGGGCCCCCACTGTGCGAATATCCTGATATAAGCACACTGTTTATTAATCAGTGATGAAAGTCGGCATTCAGGAAAAAACCTGAAATCCTTAAAAATTTACCTGAAGATACCCCTACCCCCTTTCAGAAATGTCATTTTTGGATGTTTCAGACTGAGTTCAGACCATTTTGAAGTTCACACTTGAAGAAAAAAACCTGAATTCAGGCTATTTCCTGAAGACTTTCATCACCTAAATGTACAAAAAGCATAAAAAATTCATTTTTATATTTTATAATGGTATACAATCATCTTAATCCAGTCCCTTATAAGAAAAGGTCATTGACCTTGCTTATTAAACTCTTCTGAAAGAAAACAGAAATACAATTGACACTTCATGGGTATCTGATGTTTCATATCAAACCTCTTGTAAGAACAGACCATGCACAGACTTGTAAAAGATCATTGACCTTGCTTGTAATCAATTTGTGCTGAAATGAAACACAAAATGAAAGGGTCACTTGAAGTATTATAGTGAGTTTATCCTTGCTTAATATGCGTCTTTATTTTTTCACTGGCTACCTTCTGAAAACAGTACAAAAACTGTTAAAAGGTCATTGACCTTCCTTTTTATTAATAATTGGCCTTAGCTGGAAGGTCATTGACCTTCCATTTTTATCAATTATCGGCCTTACCTGGAAACAAACAGTCCTGAAATCTTAAAAAGCAGGAATGATTTTAGTACATATATATTTCCTTGAAAGGTGTGTGACCTCTTTTGGTTTTGAAAACTGGCAAAAGGTCATTGAGAACTGGTAAAAGGTCATTGACCTTGTTTATTGACAAGTCCTGAAAGAAAAGAAAATGAGTGGGACATTTCTTTCAATTGCATGTGATGTTTTGGCACAGTGCCCTCAGGTGTAATTGTGTAGGATTTTGTTCATTTCCCATGTGATTTTGATAACTTATGATTCTCGCTTGTATTGTTTATTTAATAGCAAAAATGACAAATTTGATTTTCGCTTTTCCCTCGGGGTTTAAAAAAAAATATGAAAAGTTCTCTCAAGTTTTTTTGTTGATGTTGGTGATATAGGTTTTACTGTATGTTGCCATAATAGTGAGACTTCCGGATCTAGTTGGCCTTGGGAGAAAAATGTCCATAAACCTTGTTTTTCACGTTTTGACTCTAGTTCTGGGACACCACTGTATTGATTTAATGAGGTCAATGGTCAAGTAAAGGTCAAATATCAAAATCTAAAGACTGGCTCTACATAACAAATAAATGCATCATAGATCAATAACAATTCATTAAGAAATATTTTGATGCAAATATTGCAGAATTTTGGGATTTATATTTTTCAAATATGTGTTTTTTGTTAAAAAGGTGTACCCTGACATTGATATTTGCTTATCATGTAAAATGCTTCCTTTGAAATAAAGAAGTTGTGGATTTGGAGTGTATTCGGCAGCAGATGTCATATTAAGTAGGCTGAGTTGGCTGCACTGGTGGTGGTATTCCTTCGTTAGATTATGAACAGTTTCAATAAAAAGATCCCATTTCCCAAAAGGTCCTATTTTTTTGGTATTTCCTTCATTAGACTTAACCCACATGGCATGGATATCAAAAGGTGTGGTAAGTCTATGTGCGTTGATTTCAAGATTTCTGATGACTTGTGGATATTTTTCTTTAAACCATGGAAATCTCAGACCGAAGTAGGGCATGCGTTCCTCATACTTCCCCTGCATGACTTGATGTACCTTTTAAAACCGGCTGCCATTGTCTGCCATCAATATCAACAGAGTGTTATCTAAATATCCAGATTTATTCATAGCTTGCAGGAAATGTGTGAGATCATTATCTGCAACATTCACCAAATCAAAGTCATTATGGGTCAATTCTGCATTAAACACAAATGAGAACTTAGAATTAGGACACAATTTATAGAGGTCATATATATAGTCCAGCATGACCTAATGTCTAGGAACAGAGCCCAGACAATGTTCTTTATGATTACAATATTGAGCTTCAGCCCTTAAGTAGAATGGCTGCATGTAGTGGTCCACTGGCTTCTCTTTGAATCCAAGCAGCCTGAGATTAAATGTATTAATCTGTGGCTCATCTTCTCCCTACATCGTGACATATCCAGCTTTCTTAAACTCCTTCCATATCCAGGGATGCCAGTCTACAGGTTTAGCATTGGCTATTCCTCTTCTAGCTTCTGGCAATTCTACTTCAGTTTTTCCAGTTATTAGAGGCGATAAGGCCTTTCCAGTGCCCTACTATATTATAACCCTCCGGAATAGTGGCTTGAAGTTTATGAGTTCATGAGACTTGGGAAGTTGTCTCATCCAGTGCATCCGGGACATTGAATCAAACCCAAACATAAGCACATTTAGGCCCAGGGAAGTGTCAGGAACAGCATATTTTGCTCTGTGTATGGCATCTTTATATGCTATTCCAGTATGAACATTATGATAGGTTTTCTTTTTCGATGTGCATCTTATTTCAAAGAAATCCTCTATTAACTTCATTCCATTTTTTATAGTTTTTGCCTTTAGAGTGTCATCATCATTTTTCCTGATATAAGGTGTATAATCACATCTGATGTCTTCAAGGTCCCATTCTTGACATAAATCCAATTTTTCTTATTATTACAAGTCAGAGGCTTTGCGAAGCTGCTAAGTGTTTCACATCCTGATGCCAGGGTTGTAGATTAGGATATACACAGGTTGCCTTGAGTGTCAGTTCATCGATCTCTTCTTTATCAATAATGATCTTTTCTTTATGGAAATAAGTCATCAATGAATACAATGAAAGTATCAGAATGAGGACTTTAAGCACACTCTTTTTCAATAGAAATGGTATCCTGTATCTGAAATGTAAAAGATATTATATCAATGATTTATTTGTTTGTGGTTTATCATCACTTTTAACATTATTTCAGTCATTTCATCATGAGACCTACTTGTAGGAGATAGAATGCTGCCTCACGGAATTGTTATATCGCAGGTCCTTGACTTGAAAATAAACCCAATCACAGATTTACAGGCACAACAAGTTAACCATTCAGGCATGGGCCTCAGCTCATATGAGAAATTGTTCCATGATTTCAATGCCAGCATGGCTGGGAATCGAAGGAAAGAAGGTCTAATACCTATATAAACATGGAAAGAACAGTAGATGCCAGACAGAAGGATTGATACCATTGTGAACAAGGAAAAAGGACTTGATACCTTTGGAAACTTGGAAAGAAGATCTGATATCTATGTAAACATGGAAAGAAGGACTGATACCTATGTAAACATGGAAAGAAGGACTGATACCTATGTAAACATGGAAAGAAGGACTGATACCTATGTAAACATGGAAAGAAGGACTGATACCTGTGTAAAGAATGAATGAATGAATGAATGAATGGTTGCTTAGAGGCACATCAACCACTAAGGTTATTCAGTGCCTAATAGTGGTAAAAACATAAACGTTTATAAAATCAATATTATGTAAATAATCTTAACAACACAAAATATCAACAAAATCCTTTCAATATATCAGTTGTAGACCAAACAAATTTGAAAAAATAAATTCAATTTAAAAGACTTTAAATACCATCTGATGTTTCGCGGTTCTTGATAAATAGGCCAATGACCTAAGTAAACAAGAGCTCCACACTTAAAATTGGTTATAAAGTCCTATTTGGTTTAAAAACGATACTAACACAGAAGTTTCTACAGTATCAAATAATGAATGTAAATCTTGCACATTAAAATATTGAGTCCTTATTATATCAAAATCGATACATTCAATTAAAACATGTTTGATAGTCAAAGCCCTTTGACATCCAATACACTGAGGCTGATCTTCGCATTTAAGAAGATAGCAGTGAGTCAAATGACTATGTCCAATTCTTATACGTGTTAAAACAGACTCTTCTCTTCGGTTAATTCTACAAGCACCTTTGGTTTTACCTAAAACAGGCTTAATTTCATGTAGTTTATTAAAAATAGCATTGGTTCCAGCACAATTGCCATTTAGAACGTAAAAAAACAGTAATATATTTCTTAAACTCTGTATAAGGTAAAAGCATATTTATTTTCCTCAGTACAGAGTCTATGATGGCGCACAAGGATTTTGTAAATAAAAGGATTTTTCCAATCCTTTGCTTTCAATGCTTGTAAACAAGACAAAGAATCAGAAAAAATTAAAAATGTCCGATGTGGAGAAGTCTCCACATGATCTAAAGCTAGGTATAAAGCATGAAGTTCTGCAGAATAAATAGACGATCTATTTGGCAGACGTTCTGAATAAATATGATTGCCCTTAACAGCAGCTGCAGCAGCCCTGTCATCATCAAATGATCCATCAGTGTAAATACACTGATATCCAGTGAAAACAGATTTTATTTCTTTGTATCTATTTATATAAAGGGATGGATCGGTTGAGTATTTCTTGAATTCTGACATGGCTACATTAATTTTTAATGGTCCATGGAGGTGTTTCTGGAAATTGAAATTTAGCTATTTGATTTGGATTTAAATTTAAAGATTGTAAAGGTTCTTTGATGTGAATGCCAAAAGTTGGTATTGTATTAGGTTTACTTTCAAAAAGGTCAACATAATTTGGATTAAATATAGTATCATGGGCAGGATTGTCTGGACAAGCTGCATTTATGCAGCATACTGAAGGGCAAGCTTTTCTCTTCTTAATTCAAGAGGCAGCTCATCTGCCTCAACTGCCAAGCTATCTTTGTCTTGTTTACAAGCATTGAAAGCAAAGGATTGGAAAAATCCCTTTATTTACAAAATTCTCGAACGGTATCATAGACTCTGTACAGATGAAAATAAAGAGATTCGTTTTTATTGGATCCCCAGTCACATTGGAATCCATGGAAATGAGGCCGCTGACCAAGCTGCCAAAGCAGCATTGGACAAACGCCCAATAGATTTACTTATTCCATATTCAGAGTTTAAGAAATATATTACTGTTTTTTTACGTTCTAAATGGCAGTTGCGCTGGAACGAAGCTTTTTTTAATAAATTACATGAAATTAAGCCTGTTCTAGGCAAAACTAAAGGTGCTATTAGAATTAACCGTAGAGAAGAGTCAGTTTTAACCCGTATAAGAATAGGACATAGTCATTTGACGCACTGTTATCTGCTTAAAGGTGAAGATCAACCGGAATGTATTGGTTGTCAAAGGGCTTTGACTATTAAACATATTTTAATTGAGTGTATCGATTTTGATTATACGAACTCAATATTTTAATGTACAAGATTTACATACGTTATTTGATACAGTAGATACTTCTGTGATAGTATCGTTTTTAACTCACATAGGACTTTATAATCAGTTTTAAGGGCAGAGCTTTTGTTTATCTATGTCATTGACTTATTTATCAAGAACTGCAAAACATCATACTGATAAAGTCTTTTAAACAAATTATACATATTTATTATATTTGATTGATATTATATAAATGCTGTTGATAAATCCTTGTGTTATCTACATATTGTATTAACATTTACATTTTGTTTCTAGTCAATATTACGTTTCTATTTTTACTGTTTTGGCACTTTATTGCATCAATGTGAAACCATTCATTCATTCATTTTTTCCATTTTTAGGCACTAAATAACCTTAGTGGTTGATGTGCCTCTAAGCAACCATTCATTCATTCATTCATTCAATGGTATCAAATGCAGCAGATAAATCTAAAAGTACCAGCATTACTGTTTTACCGTCATCAATATCCATTAAGATATCATTTTGAACCCTAAGCAATCCAGTTTCAGTACTATGAAACTCCTTATATGCAGATTGAAACATACCTTGTATATCATTCCTTACTAGATGACCTACAAATTGTTTTGCTACCGCTCTTTCTATTAACTTTGATAAATATGCTAGATTTGATACTGGTCTATAATTCTTCTTTATTAATTCTAGACCTAATTTCTTTATTAAAGGTCTGATGATGGCCATTTTTAGGTCCTCAGGCATATTGCCCATTGTAATTGATTATTTATAATCTCTTTTATTAGTGGTAGCAGATGACCCATGCACTCATTCAGAAGCCAGGTCGGGATGGGATCTAACTCACACGATTTCTTTGCTGATTCTTTAATTAACTTTCTGACTTCCAAACTACTTAAAGCTGTGAAATTTTCAAGATGTGTATTAAATTTTGATTCCTCAGTCAGCGGTTCCTTGTTTGTATCATTTTCATCCATGTCATTTCTGAGATTAGTAATTTTTTCTAGGAAAAAATTATTAAATTCCGTTGCTACTTCTTTGTTATCATTGTGTTTAGGGAAAGGAGTATCTTCCTTAATGTGTAGTAATTTGTTTAATATTTTATTTTTTTTTTATTTTTTTTGGATCTGATTTATTTGAATTTGTTATTTCCAAGAAATAGTTGTTTCTAGTCGATATAACGATATTGTATTTATTTCGCTGTATTTGAAATTGTATTTTATCTGAAGAAAGACCTGTCTTGTTATATTTTCTTTCCAGTTTTCTTTTAATCCTTTTTTTATCTTTATATCATCTGATAACCATGGAGCCCGTTTCCTATTATTTATAGTTTTTTCAACCATAGGAGCATGTTTATCAAGTATACTGTCAATTTGTTATATTAACTTAACAACTCACTTAAATCAGAGTCATTATAGGATTGACTTTCACCAAACCTTTCTGCAATATCTTTTTTAAAATTATTTATGTTCATTTTCTTGTAATTCTTGTATGATACCTTTTTGTTGTTGTTTAGTTTAGTGTGAATATTCAATGTGAGTTTTATCATGCTGTGATCAGATATTTTTTCGTCAACTATATGTTCTTTTACTTTATTAGTATGAATGCTAGTTATTAATAAATCCAACGTGTTTCCCATAATATGGGTTGGTACAGTTATATGATTATACAAATTATGTAAGTCAAGCATATCATTAAATTTGATAACATTAGGTCTATCAGGTTTATTCATATGAAAATTATAATCACCAACAAACAGTACTTCATGGGTGTATGTACTATAGTAAGATAGCACATCAGTGAACTCATCAAAGAATTCTGTGTAAGTGTATTAATTTTTATCAGAAGTCTCATGTCTGTATATGGTAATAATTGTACAGATTTTTTTTTTCGTATTAATATTTATTTCCATCATTTCCATTGTGGATAAGTTATGATTATGGTTAATTTTCTTTATGTCTATTTCAGGCCTATAAATAACAGCTAGACCTCCACCAGATCTCAGCGAACGTGGTACGTGTTCCATATCATAATTATTTTCTTTAATTTTACCTCTAGTGATTTTTTCATTCATTCCGTTTATCCATGTTTCAGTTATAAAAAACACTATTATTTTCATTAATGTATAGATTTATAAGTTCTGTCTTATTTCCAATACTTTGCATGTTCGCGGTCGCAATAATTAAGTCTTTATTTGTACTTTTACTTGTTATCTTATTTCTTGTCGTATTTTTTATGTTATCAGTTTCTAACCCATTTAATTTATCATTGGCATTAAGATACTTTGTGAAGGGAAATCCGGTCGTTACTCTCATGACGTCATTTTAGGGTGATCGCCCCCCAGGGTACCCAATTATTGACATAGTGGGCGGAGCTAATGTCCGATCGCTTCGATTGTTTAAGCCGACTTTTGAGATATTATATGATAGTTGATTACCTTGATACTTATGTGTTACCATTTTAGTAATGTCAAGGGGATAATTTCGCCAAGAAATTTTTTTCTTTGTAGACTTTGCAAATGATAGACTTTGCAAATGATGGTCTCGATGTATGAGTCGCTGACAACTTTTTATAGGGGGCCGAGCCAGGAGTACCACATGTTTCAGACATGCTATATGATTGGTTGTTAGTTTTTCCTTCTTTGAGCTTACCAATTCGATGCTTTCCATTAAGAGTGACCGATTGGGGAATCCCTTTAACCTTGATAGAGTTTCTATGATTAACAATATTTAATGCATTTTTCTTCAATATCTCAGCATATGTGGGGTTCAAATTTGTAGAACTTGTAAAATGATTGTTATATTGGTTTGTATATTTGTGGTTATGTCTTTGACTGCGGGAGCAAGGGAAATTGCAGGTGTTTGAGAAATTGTTAGAGTTTAAATATTTATATTCAAAAATAACCTTCTTTCTGATAAAAAAAGTCATTTCTATACATGTTAAAATCATTTATTTTAAAACCATAAAGTGTATTCTGATCATTGCAACTTTCCACCTTATTTAATGCTTCATTCTCATGGCTAACATACATGCAGTTAAAAAAGTTATCATTATGATCATTCATCATGCAAGTTGAATGATTGGTATTGTACATATCACTATATAAATAATTGTTATCACAGATTGTACAATTATTAACAGTGCATAGACATATAGGCTTACAATTTATATCATTTTTAAAGTTGCTTGAAATTCCCTTGCCCCCCGGAAATCCTCATTCATTTAATTTAGCTTTTTTTTGCTAGGAACATGCTCAAAAATACACCTTACTCCATAACTACAATAGCCAGTTCTGGAGTAACTTTGGCAAATTGATCTAGTTTCAGGTTTAGTAGATTGTGGTTCATCACTGTCAATAATGATACAATCAATAGCGTCCAGAGCAGTTATCATCATTAGGGGTTCCCCCATAATGATCATTCCCTGTGCCAGGATTTTGCGATTTAATGTTTTCTGTTCTATTCCAGGTAATATTTCTTAGTTTTGCAGCTGAATGATGTTGTATGCTTTTAATGGTTGACCCCTTGTTTCCTATTACAGCCCCCATCTTGTTTGCAGGTATTTCTCTAACAATATTTACTTCTTTTTTCATCAATTCATGAATGGTTTTGGCCTCAATAAATTCATTGATTGGTTTAGATTCATTTGAAGGACTGGGTGTAGGTGGTGTAGGGACAACAGGAAAGATATGTAGGTCAATAGTCAGATAAACATTGATCATTGGCATTAGGAATTCCACTATTGCTTGTGCACCTAATTCTGTTACTCAGTAACCATCATCCACCATTGTATCAAGCCTTAGGTATTGGTCAAAAGCATTCCTGAAAGTCACAATTTTGAGTTTGGATTCATATTTGTGGTTGATTTTGAAGTTTTGAATTTTTTTATTGAAGTGAGAGAATTCTGAAGATTTAATTTTGGAGGGGGGAGTGCTGAGGATGAGATTAGCATGTGTGTTAGCCGCTAATACATTGACAATTGTGGATATGCTATCAAACACATCATTTACACTAATATTTTTCATGATGTCCTGAGCACCCAAAATAATTATAATACAGTGAAAGTCCCTCAAGGTAGTATACGTGTCTCTTGTTCAGCGCCTGCCTCAAATGCATAGCTGATGTGCTATCATCACAAGCAGTTACAAATGTGTACTCCCTATCACTAGTACATGTCACAATCCTATTACCATTAGTTTGTTTGTTTGACATTCTTTATTCGCAAAAATAATTACACATTTAAAAATAAATACATTCATATATACAATAGTAAAAAAAGAAAAACTCCACCTACTCTGTACACAAATATGTAATTATATCATCACATTCACTCCTAGTTAGAATTCCTTCCAAACATGTGTCTCTCATTCGCACCACCTCCTTCACTCCCAGGGAAATTGCCCTTATATAGTGAGACCTTAACAGCATGTATCGCCCAGGGGAATTGCCCTTATATAGTGAGAAATTAACAGCATGTATTTCCAAGGGGAATTGCCCTTATATAGTGATACCTTAACAGAATGTATCTCCCAGGGAAATTGCCCTTATATAGTGAGACCTTAACAGCATGTATCGCCCAGGGGAATTGCCCTTATATAGTGAGAAATTAACAGCATGTATTTCCAAGGGGAATTGCCCTTATATAGTGAGACCTTAACAGCATGTTTCTCCCAGGGAAATTGCCCTTATATAGTGAGAAATTAACAGCATGTATCTCCCAGGGAAATTGCCCTTATATAGTTAGACCTGATAATCTTAACACTTCATCATTTTGGGCCATCTCTCTTTTCCATCTATCATTCACATTTGTCACATCCATACCATATAGTTCATTTAGCATTCGGAAATTTCCACCCATTATAGAATACATACCGAATCTGCCCATATTACTTATCACTTTTACATTTTGACTAGAAGATTGCATAGCCATATTGATAAAATTAATACATCTTTTGGCAAACCAATATTTAGGATCCATAACACCAGCAATGTATGGCAATAAATTACAATGCGTTTGCCATGGAATGCGCCACACTCGCCTGACAGCTATTCTCCAAGCTTTGTATAGATCATTTATACATTTATCAAATAGTGGCACGATCTGTGTGCTATAAAAACTTGATAAGTTAAAATCATAAATATTCTCAGACATAAGATGCCCAAGATGAACAACTTTCTCAACTATATCTACTTTCATACCATTTACATAAATCATGGGATCAGGTGGTTTTCTACCACTACAGCAGTATATGATTAACATACTCTTCTTGCCATTGAACAATACATCATATCTGTTAGTGTTCTCTGTGAGCAACAATACTTTGGGTTTCGATGGCACAATGGCAGCCTTCCGGTGACTGGTTCAATGTAAATAATCTATTTTCATTTCTTTCTTCTTCAAGTTTCTCCGATAAAACAGCAATACTCATGTCTTAGCGATAAATCTCTTCACTGAGTTCATTAATCTTCAATCTATAGAATTCAATATCATCAGCATTTGTACTAAGTTTAACTTTTAACTGTTCATTTTCTGATTTCAATTTTTCTATTTGCCTGTCCTTTTTTGTGTTTCCAGTGCCAGTTACGCCACCTAGCCTGACTCAAGTGTATATCTACACCCGAATAAAACATTAATAATAAAACATTGATATTCCAAATAACTTGTGTTGCACCAGTATTTTTAACCAAAAATGTTTACATCAGATATGCATAGGTTAGTGTCATTACATGATCTAAATAACAACCCTATTAATCACAGACTGTTATGAACTGGCAATTATGGTACATGTTATAACAAAATATGGTCATGGCAATACAAAACCGACTGATATATTATGTTGTTCTCAATAAAATGATAATGACAGTAGTGTGTCAACATATCAGTTAGGATCATAATTATGGTAACAAGAAGAATGAAATATGCTTGAAAATTATGTTCATCATAATAGTATACCAAGGCAAATAGGTGCTGAAACACCACTTAACAAAAATTTACATCATATTAATCCTGATGGCATCTCTGACATTTTGCAGGCATTTTCCAAGTTGGTTTTTGCCTGGCCACTGATTTTCTTCTCTGATTTTGACTTTTTCTGCCATATGTAACTAGCCTCTACTAGTGTTTTGTTTCCTGTGGCGAGGAGAAAGTCATGAAGATGAGGATGGGCATGATATTTGGCTCTCAGTCCCTTCTCCACCACTCTCACAGCTTCTGTTGTATGCCACTCTGTCTCATCAACATTTCTGATTTTCTGCCCTCTTCTATAACAGTCAATCCCCATCTTCGTGACTTTCTCATCGCCAATTATTATTGTGATAATTGTTATCAATTATTACAATATTACATATGATCTTTGTGTATACCTTAATCATGTAATATTTGTTAAACAATTAAGCAAAAATGTAATTAGTAATAACGTAGTAACGTTGCTATCCATGTGCTTAAAGCATTCATGTTATGTAAAGAAAATGTGTCTGAAAGTCCGGTTTCATGAATGCTTTAAATATCCATTCTTGGTATTGTAGTAATAAATAATATTGTTTGCAGCAAATAAGTATGTGGAATTTGTGTGGATTAATCACATATGTAATGTATTTAATAAGATGTATTATTATGCACTGTTACCTCAAACTCAAATTATGCATGGTTACTTTCACAAAGTCACATGGCATGTACTTCCCTTAAGATTATGAAGCACATTCTCTACCAGCATTTGGCCATCTTGATTTCTGTCTTGAGTGAACTCATATAGTACATATCAACACATTTACACCCTATGAAACTTCTTTCCACATGACTTCTCCAGAAAAATGTGCAACACCCCAGTAACTGACTTTCTTTGGTTTATCACAATTTTCTGTTTTATAAGTTTGAGTTAAATATATAAAATGGGTCTGGACATTATATGACACACCTCATATTCAATATAAATAATTACGTGCTAACCTTATACGCCTACCTGCAGTGAATCAACTAGAAAATGGTTAGATTCATAGAGTTATAGATATCTGTGTCAATTGATCTATTTGCATTACTATAGATATCATCTTAGACAAACATATTTTTGGAAATTTTAGTCTATAAATTTAATTTAGGCTGTTGTGTGAAATTACTGCATATCCCTTTATAAAATAACTTAATAAAGTGATAAAGATTTTGACTATTTGTGTTATTTACCAGTGAGAAGGTCAAATAATACTAGTCAATATGGCTCAATGGGTAAGACATGTGTCTCCCATGCTAAATGTCTGTGGTACAATTCCCGGTGAAAACAAGTATTTTTTTCATGCTGAAACTGAAATCTTCATTTTGAAGTTTTATTTTAGCAATATGCACATCGGAACATACAGAATTGAAACAATTTTTGTCATGTTGGGATCTTTTTGAGCAATATGATTTTTTTTTTATTTATTTATTGATTTTTTTTTTAAATACAAAAAAAATCAAAAAAAATATCTTTATCCAGAAAACAAAGATGGCATCAAAATATTTGGGTTACGTTTGAGCAATGACATATTAGCAAAGAAATGGAACATAGCGCCAATTTCAATTTTCATACAATGTTGTGAATCCAAGGTTTTTACAGTGCTGCAACATGGTGATATGTGGCTCAGTGGTTAAGATGTCTGTCTTCAATGCTAAAGGTCCAGGGTTCGAACCCCGGTTGGAAAAAGTATTATTTTCATGCTGAAGGTGAAATCTTCATAATGGGGTTCTGTTTGAGTGATATGGAATTCAGAAAACATAAATTAGTTTGTCTATTGCAAATGAAGAAGAATATAAAATAATAGAAATGACCTGATACCAAAATAAGATGAAATCTTTATAATGGAGTTCTTATTGAACAATTTGCATATCAGAAGAATATAATTATCATTTTTGTTTTGCAAACATAGAAAATATGAATAATAATGACTTTATACAGTAATTAAATATAAAATATTCATATTGGGATAATATTTGAGCATATAGAATTGAATTTGTTTTTGACAACATAGAAAATATAAAAAAAATAGTAACTTTATGCAGAAAACAAATATGAAATCTTCATGTTCTGAGTTTAATTGAGTTCAGACAAAAGGAATTATAGCATCGATACAATTTCAAGATTTTATCATAGACTTTAAACTTCGAGTAAGTTGGTCAACCTTGAGCATCTTTAAATATATCCAGTGCAATGCAATAGTTCCAAATGTTTCAGCACTCGCATGTGTCTCACAGGTCTGATGATATGCTTTGACCTTTGCTCATGGCAAGATTGCTAACTCAACATTTTGCCTGGATCCACATATCAAAATAAATATGAACTGCACCTATCCAAGGTGTTATAACAATTCATCAAATGAGACAGACGTCTTTAGAATATCCTACAGACGTCTGTCAATGATCTAGACGTCTTTAAGATATCCTACAGACGTCTGTGCCATTCAGTCTTGCACGTGCCGTGCCGTGCCCTTTAATAATGTGACCACAGCTACGGCATCTCTCAGATTGTTGCTTATAAACTCCCCGGCGCCCGGCAGACTGGGAAGTCGGCCGATTGTTACTGCCCGGCCGGCGCCCGGTGCAAATGTGACTGAGGCATAATCTGAGTACTAATCTCAGCAAGCAATCATTCGCAGCATGATGCCAGCTCACATTTTTTATATCTACCGCTTGTACCCTTACCTGAGACTTTCCTTTTTTTGTCAGGTATGTTGGCTTAAGGGAAAAACACGTAATGCAATATTAAGTCTTTTACATTGTGTATTTAGAAATATATTTCAAAATAAATTATTCTATAGAATTGAAACTTTGAAATAAATGTTCTTCTGGGGAGGCTTAGTATGGGATGAAGTTAATGTTATGGCCATAAATCTATCAATATCAATCAGGAGAACCTATATAAGCTCATGGTGATTCTTAATTGTCTATTTCATAACAGATCAGAAATGACTCATAAAGGGTTTCATTGGTGCGTTCCATAATTTGTAATTCTCATCGCACACCAGCAACACTTGCTTGGCCCTAGAGAGTTCTTGAAGCAGTTTTCATCCAATTTTTAGCCATTTCGGTTTCATTGTTTTCAGGGCGTGGCTTCCACAATTGTAAATGACTTTACCCCACCTGAAAATCCAGCCCGAATCAACACTTTTCAACTTTTCAACTTTTCAATCCCCCAATTTATCCAGTGTAAGGTATACCCCTCTACAGCCTCCTGGTTGCTCCGATGGAAGCGGGCTAGTAACCCAGATACAGACTACATTACAGTGAATGTGATTGGGGTAATGAAATGACCAGATATTTGATAAGACTAATAGCATAGATTTAACTGATGAGGGTAACTGCAGCCGAGCCTCGTTCAGATCATCTTCTATCAATATGACATGATTACAAATAAGGTAGAGCATTGATTTTGCAGGCAAGGCAGGCCATCAGGATTATTGCATTGTCATTTTCTTATCAAACAAACTTTTTCTCTGACTTGAAATATCGTTTTCTCGTCGAATCCGATTACGAGGCAACTCATACAGAAGAAGAGTGATTTTTGCTTGTTATAGTCATGAATCATGACAAATGAATCCTCCTTTTTAGCCACGACCTCGCATATAAAATTTATAAAACACACATAGGACAGGATAGGTATTTACTCAAAGTAAACAGGTCATATGAATTGAGGGTTTGATTATATGTATAGTTTGATGATATATATACATTGAATGTGCGATAGAGGCTACTTATAGTAGGAGGCAGTAGTTCATTACCGGGTGACAATGCCCTACTCATCATAAAGAGTAGCAGGGGACATATCTGTGAAAATGGAATTCAGAAATATTAATCGAGCTGTATTCCTGTTTTATCATAATTTGATCTATTCAGCATAGTTGCACTGTTCTTGAAATGTGCACTAAATGAACGCCAAACAAAGGTGTGACACGTCAAAACCGAGTGTTGTCATTGACAAATGAGGGTGCTCATGTGGTGTATTTGATGATTTACTGCAGGTGGTCTGGGAACTAATTGGAGTAGCTCACACGATCTACTCTCTTAAATGTTTCTACTGTGATTTCCAGTTGGTAAATAAGTCTGTTTCATTGCGAATGTCAATGACGGCTCCTGTACTGTATCCTTGCAAAAACAACAGAACATAATCATCTTGATCTTAATGGAACATCATAAAAAGGAGGCCGCGAGCACTTAGAAAGATCCCCTGTGTAACTACCAAGGTTACCATCAGAGAACCTCCCTGCCACTCATTGTCTTTGGAAGCATACAATAAACATGGCTTACTTTGTGATGGCAACCAACAGTCTAGGCAATTACTGCAAACCTGCCAGCCTAACCACATGCTTGTAGGTTTACATCTACCATTTGATTATTTCTCTTTCCTACAACCTTGTTTAAGGAAAATCGAAATGCAAGGCCCAATTGGATAAATTCTTCACAAATGTTATCTTTATACTGTAAATGGGGTGAAATAAGTGCAAACCCTCCAATATTGATGTAATGTGCAATAAGTGCAAACCCTCCTATGTTGGTGCAATGTGCAGTAAGTGCAAACCCTCCAACGTTGGTGCAATGTGCAATACGTGCAAACCCTCCAATGTTGGTGCAATGTGCAATAAGTGCAAACCCTCCAATATTGATGTAATGTGAAATAAGTGCAAACCCTCCAATGTTGATGCAATGTGAAATAAGTGCAAACCTTTCTATATTGGTGCAATGTCAAATAAGTGCAAACCCTCCAATGTTGGTGCAATGTTTGCCCCGCACCTCAAATTCACAGAATCAGCATCCATTATGTAGAATCAAACCCCAGTGTCCTGCAGCATTGAAATGAGGGCCACTCTAAATACTAATGGGGATGTCGATTTTCACCTGAAAAGTAGGTCACACTGACCCAATTACATTAATTAACATTTTTGCAGCTTATACCAATTGATAATAAGTAATAATGTTTGATATAAGTGTATTTTCAAAAGAATTCACAAAATCTGCACGTCGGCCATTTTGGAAAATGGCTGCCATGACTTCAAAATTTGGTCAGTATCGCCCATCATCGAACTTAGCCTAGCCCCTCATGAAATACACCTGTACACCAACTAATGTTAAAATTGAAACATTTTTATAGAAGTTAGAGCGCTCACGGCCAAAGTTGACCCAATGTTCACTGCGACGTTGACCTTTGACCTAGGTCAAAAATTTTATTCGCATATTGAGAGGGGGCGCACAATTTTTTTCTAGAAAATCTTGAATTACCCTAGCCCCTCCTAAAATACACCTATACACTAAGTTGTTTCAAAATTGAAACATGTTTACAGATTTCAGAGTGCTCACAGCCAAAGTTGACCCAATTTTCAATGTGACATTGACCTTTGACCTAGGTTGGAAAAATTCCATGCAATTTTGTTGGGGGTCTTAAGTTATACAAACATTATGTAGAATCAAACCCCAATGTTCTGGAGCATTGAAATGAGGGCCACTCTAAATAATAATAATAATAATAATAATAATAAAATTTGTATAGCGCTGATACCAGACAAGTCTGTTCATAGCGCTATGTTCAGGACGTGCTTCCTGAAGAGATGGGTTTTCAGTCTACTCTTAAACGAGGTGACTGAGGTGCTAGTCCTAAGATCACTAGGCAGGGAATTCCATAGTCTAGGGCCAACAAACGAAAAGGCCCTGTCACCTACTGTCCTAAGTCGGGTCTTAGGGATCTGTAGGTAAGTGCCATCGTTTGATATTAGATCACGTTCACCTTGTTTGATCTGGAGTAGATCGCACAGGTAAGGCGGCGCCTTACCATTTAGAGCCTTCCATGTCAAGAGGAGGATCTTAAAGTCAATTCTTGCATGAACTGGAAGCCAGTGCAGTTCCTGCAGTTTTCCTGAAATGTGGTCAAATTTCCGGATTTTTCCTACGACACATGCTGCAGAGTTTTGAAGGTATTGAAGCTTCATGGTGTCTGATTTAGGAAGACCTGCAAGAAGGCCATTGCCATAGTCTAGGGTAGAGGTAACAAAAGCATGGGTAAGTGTTACCGCTGTTTTCTCGTCTAGACACTGTCTAATGGCCGACAGGTTCCTTATGTGGTAGTAGCCTTTCTTACACATTTTCCTGATCTGAGCCTTCATATCCATATTAGAATCGAAGGTTATGCCCAGATCTACTACTGACTCACTAGGGGCAATATCAGAGTAACCAACCCTTATTGTGTCTGGGTTATTGCTACTGGTGGCAGTATTATATCTGTCGGTACATATAAGCATCTCCGTTTTCCCATCATTGATCTTCATCTTGTTTGATATAAGGAAATTTCTGACCTCGTCGACACATTCCTCCAGCTTGTGTCTGCTTATATCAACTTGATGGGGGGAAGTGTGATCCACAGGGATGTAGATCTGGGTGTCATCGGCATAAATATGATAGCTCAGACCATATTTGGCCAAAATGTCAGATAGGGGTGTCATATAAATGGTGAATAATATGGGACCTAATACTGAGCCCTGTGGGACCCCGTATCTTATAGGCTTGAGGCTGGACCTGCGAGTCCCTACCTTCACACACTGTTTCCTGTTACTCAGATATGACCAAATCCAGGAGAGGGCATCACCTTTAACATTACATCTAGCCTCCAATCGATCAAATAGGATTTGATGGTTAATGGTGTCAAAGGCAGCCGAGAGGTCTAGTAATAACAGAATAACCGACTTCCTATCATCTAGGTTGCGCAAGATATCATTTTGCACCTTCAATAGAGCGGTTTCAGTGCTATGATATTCTTTGTAGGCTGATTGAAACTTGTCAGTGAGGCCATTTCTTACAAGATGAGGGACTAATTGGTCCGCAACTGCTCTCTCAGTTAATTTAGAGATAAATGTCAAGTTGGAAACGGGCCTATAGTTCTTCTCAACCAGCTCTAGACCAAGTTTCTTCAGCAGCGGTGTTGTGATGGCTATCTTCATATTTTTGGATACTGCTGATTCCATCAGTGATTTATTTATGATGGAAGTAATTATCGGTAAGAGGTCGTCTAGGAGGTCATGTAAGAGCCAGGTTGGAATTGGGTCTAGTTCACATGACTTCTTTGCAGATCTCTTGACCAATTTTCGAACGTCATCTATGGTTAAGAGTGTGAACCTCTCCAGACTTGATGAGCTATTGTTTGCAGTGTCCCCTGGTGGCTGAGTTAGGCAGGGTGGAGCCTTGTCAATCTCTAGCCGGATTCTTTCTACTTTTTCAAGAAAGAATGTGTTAAACTTTTCAGCTTGAGTAACCTCACAGTCAGTTTGTGGCATGGGTGTGTCCTTTTTCTTGTGCATGACTGTATCAATAGCTCTAAAGAGTTTTTTTGGGTCATGTTTATTTTCCTCGACCAAGTTGGAAAAATATGCCGATTGAGCAGATTTCAACATCGAATTGTACTTATTTCTCTGAGAGTTATACAATTCCTTATCGATGTTGGAACTGGTCTTGTTCATCTTTCTCTCCAGCCTCCTTTTGAGAGATCTTTCAAGCTTTAATCGGTCACTCATCCAAGGTACAGGTTTGCGCTGAGTGACCTTGGCAAACCTGATGGGAGCGTGTTTATCCATGATTGATGTGAGTTTCTTGTCATAGTTATCTACCATGTCACTCAAGGATAAGTTTTCACATGTTGCCATTGCTCCTGTTAGGGATTTGATATCGTTTCTAAGGGACTGAAGATCCAATCCCTTAAAGTTCCTAACTTGATCGATTTTTTAGGAGGTTTTGGAGGTGAGATACCAAGAAATAGCTTAATCATTTTATGATCAGATATATACTCGTCCACCAGGTGGTCCTTAAGATACTTGTTCCCCTTGAAGGTAATGACCAAATCAAGGGTGTTCCCTAACTTATGGGTCCGTTCATGCACCCATTGGTTCATGTCAAAGGTAGATAGAATGTCATTGAATTTTATGACATCAGGTTTATTCGGCTTATTGACATGGAAGTTATAGTCACCTAGGAAGATGACCTCATGACTGAATGACCCATAATGTGCTACCAGTTGAGTGAACTCATCATAGAATTCAGAGTAGGTATACCTATTTCTGTCTGATGGTTCAGGTCTGTAGATGATAACAAATGTGAACTTTCTACCTTTGATTAGGAGGGATGCCTCCAGGAGTTCCATTGTCTCGACCACCCGTTGGTTCAACCTGTTGGTTTTAAAGGGAAGTTCCTCACGATGTAATAGACCCAGGCCTCCGCCTAAGCGTCCCTTACAATTTAGAGATAAATTTGGTTCATGTAATGCCCAGAGTATCTCGGGCAAGGTCCTTCTTGTGAAAGACTTTCTCTGAACACAACCTGGATGCTCATTTTTGTAACTGAAACATGGTTGCATGACGCAGTATCTATATTCAAAAATCAATGTCGATTTGTCTATATTCAAAAATCAATGTCGATTTGTCTATTGATCTGCACGATTTCCCTACTGCTCCCACACTACCTACATCTACATCTAGCCCCAATACAACTAGTGAATCAATCATGACCAAAATTACTGAAGAATTATTGAAAAAGGACGTAAATATTGTGAAGGAAATTCCGGCAAATATGATGGGGGCAGTAATTGGGAACAAGGGATCTACTGTCAAAAACATTCAACACCATTCGGCTGCAAAATTGAGAAAAATTACATGGAATCGAACCGAAAATATTAAATCACAAAATCCTGATGATATGGCTCAGGGGATGATCATTATAGGGGAACCCCTAATGATTATCAAGGCACTGGACGCTGTTGATTGTATCATTAGCGACAGTGAGGGATCTACTTCTACAAAATCTGAAACAAGGTCAATTTGTCAAAGTTATTCCAGGACTGGATACTGTAACTATGGAGTTCGATGCATTTTTGAACATGTTCCGAGCAAAAAAATTAAATTGAATGAATGAGGGTATTTGGGGGGCAAGGGATTTTCAAATAATTTGAAAAAAGATGTAAACTATAAATATATATGTTTATGTACAGGTGATAATTGTTTAACTGGCAATACCACCTTTTCTAGGTGCATGACAAATGTTCGAAATGTTTCTAAGTCAATATGTCTCTGCATTGAAGAGAAATGTAAAGCTGTTGAAAACAATTATTTATATATCAACAGTTGCAACAGTATTTATTCAGGTTGCATTATAGGACAAAATGAAGACTGTATACATGTCGGTCATAAGTATAACATATTTAAAAAGCATGTGAGCCATAACTGTGATACATTAAATAAGATCAGAGGTTGCAAGGATGAAAATATATTGTATGGTTTTAAAATAAATGATTTTAACAGGTACATGAATGATTTTTTTAAAAAGAAATATTTAAATAAAAACATCTGCTCAAAAAATAGCTTGTTCCCTTGCCCCCGCAGTCAAAATCAAATTCTTTGTCAAAACACAAATTTGTTTTCATATAAAAATAAGATTCTCTATAGTGAAGCTGTAAAATACAATAAACAATATCATTTTTTAAGTAAAACATTAAATCAAACAGTTAATCATGTCAAATCTACAATGGGTAGCATATCATCTTCAAATAAAATTGTGAGAAGAAATGATCGTATTAAATACATAGCTAGGAGTGAAGGACTTCCCCAAGTGGACACTCTTAATGAAAAGCATCTCGGTAATAGTTCTAACATACGAAACATAAAGAAACACTTTAACCAAACACATGCCTCATCCTGTTCACGTGGTCTAAATAGACACGCCCACCACGGGATGGTCCGTAAGAGCAGAACAGGATTTTCTGTGCCATTAAATGAACTATTGCTTTCAAATCGATTTGAATCTCTGTATAACTCCAACACAATGGCTACACATAATATTGGTCAAAATCAGTACGATCCCTATATTGTTAATTGCCACACAAAGTCTCGAATCGATCCGACATTAACTCCGCCCTCCTTCAATATGATTGGCCGTCATGGGGGGCAATCTGCTGGGGGTAGCGGGGGATCTCCCCGAAATGACGTCATAAGGTCAATGACCGGATTGCACGCTGATGGTTGCATTAATCAAGATAACATAGACAAAATTAATTCAAATGAAGACTTAACTAAAAATAAAACAAATAGAAATGATATACTTTTCAATATAAATAAGGAATTAACAATAGCAACAGCTAACGTACAAAGCATAGGAAACAAGGTAGAACTACTTAACTTACATATAAATGAAAACAACGTTGATCTATTCTTTGTTACTGAAACTTGGATGAATGAGGCAAATGAAAGAATAATTAAAGGTAAAATTAAAGAAAATAACTACGACATTGAACACTTACCTCGTACACTAAGATCTGGCGGCGGCTTGGCTGTTATCTTTAGACCTGAAATTGACATTAAGAAAATTAATCACAGTCATAACTTATCAACTATGGAAATGATGGAAATTAATATCAAAACCAAAAACAAATTATGCACTATTATCACTATTTATAGACCAGAACCCTTAGACAAAAATAAATACACTTACACAGAGTTCTTTGAAGAATTTAGTGATATGTTAAGCTACTATTCTACATATACACATGAAGTGCTCTTTGTTGGGGAGTATAATTTCCATATGAATAAACCAGAGAGGCCAAATGTGATTAAGTTTAATGACATCTTAGATTTATACAATTTGCAAAATCATGTGACTGAACCAACACATATATTAGGAAATACACTTGATTTGTTAATCACAAATATAAATAGTAATTTAATAAAAGAACACAAGGTTGAAGAGAAAATATCTGATCATAGTATTATTAAACTCACTTTAAACCTTCAAACTAGAATAAAAAACAAGAAAAAGGTATCATACAGAAGTTACAAAAAAATGAACATTAAAAGTTTCATAAATGATGTTGAAGACAAATTTGGTGATAATAAATCATATGATGAGAAGGACCTCAATGAATTATTAACTGAATATAGCAAATTAACAAGTATATTGGATAAGCATGCCCCAATCGTAGAAAAAACCATAACCAATAGGAAACCAGCTCCGTGGTTATCTGATGAGATTAAAAAGGAAAAAAGGAAAAAAAGGAAACTTGAAAGAAAACATGATAAAAGTCGTCTTTCCTCTGATAAAATTCAATATCAACTACAGCGAAATAAATATAACAATATGATTAGGGATTCTAGAAACAGTTATTATGCATGAATAATAAATACAAATAAATCGGATCCAAAAAGGCTTTTCAAAATACTAAATAAACTACTACACACTAAAGAGGACACTCCCTTCCCCAAACATAATGATAGTAAAGAGTTGGCATCAGAATTTAATAATTTTTTTCTTGAAAAAATCTCGAATTTGAGGGAAAATATGGATTAAAATGATAAAACATCGCCACCTATGATTGAGAAAGTCAAATTCAGTACTCACCTGGAAAAATTTGCACTATTGGATGATGCAGATGTATCAAAGTTAATCAAAGATGCAGCAAAGAAGTCGTGTGAACTAGATCCCATCCCAACCTGGCTTCTGGCTGAGTGTATGGGTCCCCTATTACCGCTAATAAAAGCAATTATAAATAAATCTATTTCGATGGGAAGCATGCCTGATGACTTAAAGATGGCCATCATTAGACCATTAATTAAGAAACTGGGTCTGGAATTGATAAAGAAAAATTATAGACCGGTATCTAATCTGGCTTATTTATCTAAATTAATAGAAAGGGCGATTGCTGCACAATTTGTTGGTCACCTCATAAAAAATGATATTCAATGTATATTTCAGTCTGCATATAAGGAATTTCATAGCACTGAGACTGCACTGTTAAAGGTACAAAATGACATTTTAATGGATATCGATAGTGGTAAAACGGTAATGCTAGTGCTACTTAATTTATCAGTGGCATTTGACACCATTGATCATAACATATTATTGAATAGACTGGAAAAAAGATGTGGTATTAGGGGCACAGCCTTACAGTGGTTCCGGTCATATCTAGCAAATAGAAAACAATGTGTCACAATTGATGGTAAAAGATCTGAAAATATGAATATTAACTATGGGGTTCCTCAGGGCTCTGTGCTGGGACCACTGCTGTTCACAGCATATATGGAGCCTCTGTCCGACATTGTTGGTGATTTTGGTCTCAAACATCACATCTATGCTGATGATACGCAACTATATATTACAATAGATCCAAAATCTGAAGAAGATAGAAATAGGTCTTGTAGAGAAATGGAAAAATGTATTAAATTAATAAGGAAATTTTTGATAGAAAATAAAATGAAGATAAATGATGAGAAAACAGAAATGCTTTTATGTGGTAAAAGCTGTGATTTCAGAAAAGACAATGTACCAAATGAAATCTTAGTAGGTGAGACTAATATCTCTAGATCAAAAACAGTTAAGGATCTTGGGGTTATTCTAGATCAGGAGTTATCAATGAAATCGCAAATTAAAAAAATGTGCAAAAATGGCTATTTTCATGTTAAAAATTTAGCAAACATTAGAAACTGTTTAGATGAGAAAACAGCAAACACTCTTGCTCACTCTTTTGTCACTTCTACCCTTGACTATGGAAATTCACTTTTAGCAGGTCTACCAAAGTGTGAAATTGTCAAACTGCAAAAGTTACAGAATGCTGCAGCAAGAGTAGTAGGTAAACTCAAAAAGAGGGATCACATTACACAAAAGCTTATGGACCTTCATTGGCTGCCAGTAGAGGCGAGGATTGACTTTAAAATTTCTCTATTAACGTGGAAGGTGCAAAATGGCTTTGCCCCGAAATACCTTGCCCAATTATTAACTAGTAAGAAATCTGATCTGGGACTAAGATCAAACAATAAAAATGAATATATAGTACCCAAGACGAATATGAAAACATATGGTGACAGGGCTTTCGCAGTATATGCTCCGAAAAACTGGAATGCCCTGCCCCTTGAAGTGAAAAGTTGTAAAACTATAGAGTGTTTCAAGAAAAAACTAAAAACGCATCTATTTAGGAAGCATTACATCGAGACACGCTTAGAGCAGACTTAGTCTGATACAGCGCTATATAAATCTTTATTATTATTATTATTATTATTATTACAAGGGAAAGATTGAAATTTGAGGGAACCTTCCTCAAGTTCCTTTTTAACCCTCTCGTTGTTAGCGTCATGCAACCATGTTTCAGTTACAAAAATGAGCATCGCGGTTGTGTTCAGAGAAAGTCTTTCACAAGAAGGACCTTGCCCGAGATACTCTGGGCATTACATGAACCAATTATGATTTGATTGCCAGGTTTGCGATGTGATGACTGACTATTGTTGTTTACAGTGCCCTCTATGTTTACATTATTACGCGGAGCACGTGTTGTATCGGCCTGCCGCCTCACGGATGCATTCCGATTGGTTGGCCGAGAAGAGTTACCTGTGCCCTGTCGGGTGCGAAGGTTTACATCAAAAGGAATAAAGGGGCATGCTTTATCAGCATATTCACACCCGTTTCCCCTGCTATAACGTCCAACAAATAATGTGGACAAGTGGTTATTAACTTCAGATGAATTGAATAATGTGGACAAGCAGTTATTAACTTCAGATGACTTTAATAATTTTAATTTTGGCCCGCCAGTACCATGTGTTGATAGGAGCGTATCAGAGTTTATGTATTCATGGCAGTCGAGAACAAACCTAAGATGTGATGGGAACAATTCAATGCCCTTTTCAAACATTTTTATTTTCAGTTTCATCTCACCGAGAGTGTTAATATAGTCAATACTACCTGTAGATACCAGATTAAAATTAATGTTAATCAGGGATTTTGTAATATTGAATGTTTTTTCATGCGATGGACATAACAGAAAAATATTTGATTTTATACCATCATGAGGAAGTGAGATAGGCTCATTCAGCCCCAAGTCTACATGCTCATATAGTTTGAAGCAGGAACAAATACAAACAAAATAATGACTGTGAAAACAACTTTTTTTATTCACACAAAACACATTATTTTTATTTGAAGTGGTGGCAGGATCACATGGTACCAGCCCAAAATGTCACTTCTCTTGCATTATGTACTTCTTAACTGCAGTCTTAGCTTTTCTGATGGCGTCCCTAGAGCCAGAGATGGTGACAATGTTGACAGTCTTATCAGTGTCCAATTCCTTATCATCAACCACAATAGAGGCTCCTGAGGTTCGTTTCAGAGTGCGTATATTGTTGCCTTTACTGCCGATAATTCGACCAGCTACAAAGTCAGAGACGTACATAACATAGTCCTTAGAGCCACTGCGTGTAGAAGAATAGCTCGTGCCAGGCGTGGCCCTGGGATTACTGGATCCAGGCCTCTCCTCATCGGGGAGAATGGCGGAAGATTCCGGAGTCGGTGGGGGATCGACCTTCTCAGGGATCAGGGATCCGTTGATAGTTGAGCCCAGAAGCGCCACAGTCTTATCTAGGAGTGATCCGTCATGGGCTATTGAGCGACCAGTCGCTTTGTGGAACGAGTCAATCTTAATATAATCATAGCCCTTAACATTGATCGTAGGAAGCAAGTTCTCGAAACACATCCAGTTTCTCCTCTGTGTGGCATCGAGAAGAGGTGGAGGAGTGATCACAGTGAACGTTGGGCCCTTTGATCTCATGAGGATCACCAACTTCTCGAATTCAAGGAAAAGCAAGCCTCCATCACCACCCGCACGAATTTCCCCCATGTCTGGTAGGATTATAATATGATCCGCAGCAGGGACCCTGTCCGACCTAGTGGCTAGGAAGTGAAGCGACTCGGTGGTGATCTTCAGAGTTACATTGGCACGGGTGATGCCTGCTGCAATCTCTTCTTGTCTCCCATCCTTCGGTAGGCATATCAGGAGAGACTTGACCGCGTTGTCTGCCGCAGACTCCGGACCACCGACATCAGCAGGCTTTGGCAGAAATGTCTGGAGGACGTCATCCTTCTCACGGACCTCTTGTTGAGCCGTTGCCAGCTCGGCGGCGAGGACATGGGGATAATAATGGGGATGTCGATTTTCACCTGAAAAGTAGGTCACACTGACCCAATTACATAAATTAACATTTTTGCAGCTTATACCAATTGATAATAAGTAATAATGTTTGATAAATGTGTATTCTGCAAAGAATTAACCAAATCGGCATGTCGGCTATTTTGAAAAATGGCTGCTGTGGCTTAAAAATTTGGTCAATATTATCCATCATCGAACTTAGCCTAGCCCCTCATGAATTACACCTGTACACCAACTTGTGTCAAAATTGAAACATTTCTACAGAAGATAGAGCGCTCACGGCCAAAGTTGACCTGATGGTCACTGCGACCTTGACCTTTGACCTTGGTTGGAAAAATTCCATGGAATCTTTTTTTGGGGTCTTTAGTTTTACAAACATTATGTAGAATCAATAATAATAATAATAATAATAAAATTTGTATAGCGCTGATACCAGACAAGTCTGTTCATAGCGCTGAGTTCAGGACATGCATCCTGAACAGATGAGTTTTCAGCCTATTCTTAAACGAGGAGACTGAAGTGCTTCTCCTAATATTAGTAGGCAAGGAATTCCATAGTCGTGGACCTACAGATGAGAAGGCCCTATCACCTACTGTTCTTAGCCTAGTTTTAGGTATTTGTAGGTGGGTGCCATCATTGGATCTTAGACAGCGTTCACCTTCTTTAATCAGGAGAAGATCCCGTAAGTAAGGCAGAGCCTTACCATTAAGGGCTTTCCAGGTTAAGAGAAGAATTTTAAAATCAATTCTCGCGTGAACAGGAAGCCAGTGCAGTTCCTGTAATTTTCCTGAAATGTGATCAAATTTCCTGATTTTTCCTACTACCCGTGCTGCAGAGTTTTGGAGGTATTGCAGTTTCCTGATGTCATTTTTAGGAAGGCCTGCCAAAAGACCATTGCCATAGTCAAGGGTAGATGTAACAAAAGCATGGGTAAGTGTTACCGCAGTCTTCTCGTCTACACAATGTCTGATGGCCGCCAAGTTCCTAATGTGATAATAGCCTTTCTGACACATTTTCTTGATCTGGGCCTTCATGTCCATGTTGGAGTCAAATGTGATACCAAGGTCAACCACTGACTGACTAGAAGCAATATCAGAGTCACCCACTCTGATTGTGGTTGGGATACTGCTATGGGTGGTAGTACTGTACCTGTCAGTACATATGAGCATCTCAGTTTTTCCATCATTTATCTTCATCTTGTTTGTAATGAGGAAGTTTCTGACCTCACTGACACACTCCTCCAGTTTGTGTCTGCTCATATCCACATGATGGGGAGAAGCGTGGTCAACAGGGATGTAGATCTGAGTATCATCTGCATTAATGTGATAGCTCAGACCATATTTGGCAAGTATATCAGATAGGGGTGTCATGTAAATGGTGAACAGTATAGGACCCAGGACTGAGCCTTAGGGTACCCCATATTTTAAGGGTTTGAGAAGGGATCTATGGATCCCCACCTTCACACATTGCTTCCTGTCCATTAGGTATGACCGAATCCAGGAGAGTGCATGACCTTTGACATTGCATCTATCCCTCAGTCTGTCCAAAAGGATTTGATGGTCAATAGTGTCAAAGGCAGCGGAAAGGTCAAGCAACAGCAAGATAACTGACTTTCTATAATCAAGAGCACCCAAGATATCATTTTGCACTTTTAACAAGGCGGTTTCGGTGCTGTGATATTCTGTATAGGCTGATTGAAACTTGTCAGTAAGGCCATTCCTTACAAGATGGGGGACTAGTTGGTCTGCAACCGCCCTCTCAGTTAGTTTAGAGACAAATGTTAGGTTGGAAACAGGCCTATAATTTTTTTCAACCAGTTCTAGACCAAGTTTCTTCAGCAGGGGTGTTATGATGGCTATTTTCATATTTTCCGATACTGCTGATTCCATCAATGATTTATTTATGATGGAAGTAATTATTGGTAGGTCATCTAAGAGGTCATGTAGGAGCCAGGATGGAATTGGATCCAGCTCACATGACTTCTTTGCAGACATTTTGACCAAATTCCGTACGTCGTCAATGGTTAAGGGTGTGAACCTTTCCAGACATGTAGTATTATCGTTCGCAGTGTCACCTGGTGACGAAGTTTGGCAGGATGGAGCATTATCAATGTCCAGGCGGATTCTCTCTATTTTTTCAAGAAAGAATGTGTTAAACTTCTCCGCTTGAGTGATCTCAGAGTCAGATTGGGGCATAGGTGTGTCCTTTTTCTTGTGCATGACTGTGTCAATGACTCTAAAAAGCTTTTTAGGGTCATGTTTGTTTTCCTCAACCAGATTGGAAAAATATGCTGATTGAGCAGATTTAAGCATTGAGTTGTATCTGTTCCTCTGAGAGTTATACAGCTCCTTGTCAATGTGAGAGCCAGTCTTGCTCATTTTTCTCTCAAGCCTCCTCTTGAGAGATCTTTCCAGCTTTAATTGGTCACTCATCCAGGGAACCGGTTTACGCTGAGTTACCTTGGCAAACTTTTTTTTTTTTTTTTTTTTTTAAAGTGACTTTATTCAATAAAATACAAATTGTACATATCTCAAAACATGTCCATCCTGTCTATAGTTTTTCATATACAAGCGTAAATTTGCTAAACATTGTGTTATAATTATTCTTTGTACATATGGACTTTTCTATTTTTAGCTTATACTTTAATTCTGAAAGTAGACCAAATAAGTCTAACTTGCCCTCGTGGAAAAGTTTTTGTCTATGAATATAATATTTACATACCAAGACACAGTAATTTAGTACATCAAAAACTTCAGTTTTAGATTGGAATCCGAAGAGAATACACTCTTCTAAACATTCTGTATTAGAGGTTATTTTAATATCTCCCAGGGTGTTCCACCAATTAAAGAAAGAGTCCCAGAATTCTTGTGTTTTTTCACAAAAAAAGAAAGAAATGTGTAATATCATCTATATCATCACAAAAAAGGCACTGGCTACTATCTACCAGTTTCATTTGATATAATTTCAGTCTGCATGTGATTACTCGATGGATTAATCTGAACTGAAAACTTTGAAGTTTTGTCTCTCTTGTGATCCTGAAAGGTAATGTGAATATGTTGGGCCATAATTCTGGGATGGCATCATTGAAATCTGGATATTCTTGTGTCCACTTTGCGATACACCTGGGTGATATTTTACATTTTTCAACAATATGCCAATATACCTCTTTGCATTTTAGCACTGACAACAAAAGGCTTTTATCTTTTAAATATACACAGATGTCATTTTCATTGTTGTTGCCATATGCACTAGTATATTGACCATGTTTATAAATAATATTTCTCCATTCCAGAGGAATACTGTGTCTTATTTGTAGGACAGTCAAAAAGTTGCAATCTACATTATATTTTAAATTCAGTTCTTCTTGAGACATGAAGCTACCATCAATATTAAGTAAATCCTTGACATACAGGATACCATTTTTCATCCAGTTTTTCCATTTAATGGGTTCACCTTGGACAGTGATGTATCTATTACACCAAAGTACCTGATTACATATCAGTTTGCCTGGATTAATACATGTATTATTAAGTTCAATAACATTTAGATCAGACCAAAAATGGTGTATGTCCTCATAGAATCTGGATGCACACTTAACTGGTTTGCTATTGCATTTGAAGAAGAAATTGACATTACTAGTTTTGTAAAACAAACTTGGTGCTGCCTTCCACCTCTGGTCCGATCCATCACATAATCTTTTGACCCAGTTTATTTTCATAGACTTTACTTTTTCTTCAAAGTCTATTAACTTCAAACCTCCACTTTCTATCTGCTGAATCAACACATTATATGCTATTTTTGAAGTGCCACCCCAGAGAAAGTTTAAGATACACTGTTTTACTTCTTTAAACACTATTGGTGGCACTTGTATAACACTTGCAAGATAGAGAATGGGTGACATTGCCAATACATTGATAACAGTTATTTTACCCTTCATTGACAAGTGTCTACATTTCCAGGAGTGAAATAAATTTTCAAGATTTGCAATCTTGCTTTTGAAGTTATTTTCATAGTGGTCACTTTCATTGTCTGATATTGTTACGCCCAATATATCTATTTTTCCCTGGGTCCAGTCCAAGCCATATGGGAAGACTGTGCTTTCCTTCAGAGTTCCTAAATATTTAGCTTTTGTCTTGTCCTTATTTACTTTTAATCCAGCACATAATTCAAAAATATTTAATACATATAGCATTTCTTCCAAGGAGTTGTGTCTCTTAAAAAACATGTTGTGTCATCAGCTAGCTGGCTGATTTTTATTTCCTTATCATTCAAACAAATTCCTTTGATATCTTTGTTCTCCCGAATACCAATAGCTAAGATCTCAACAGCAATCAAGAATAAATATGGGGATATTGGACATCCCTGTCTGACTCCTCTTTTGGGCTGAAACCACTCTGATATTTGTCCATTATTAGTAACAGATGTTTGAATATTTGTATATAAAGTTCTGATGTATGAACGAAACATCTTGCCAAAATTAAATGCCTCTAGACTTTTATCTATAAAATTCCAATTAATGGAGTCGAAAGCCTTCTCAAAATCTATTGTCAGCAGTATACCAGGAATATTTTTCAAATGTGTGAATGAAATAATGTCTTCCACCAACCTAATATTACAGCCAATAAACCTCCCACTAATGTACCCTGTTTGATCTTCATCAATGATAAAAGGTAATATTTTACACAATCGGCTAGACAGGGCCTTTGTAATTATTTTATAGTCTACATTAAGTAAGGTTATAGGTCTCCAATTTCTTAAGAATAGGCGGTTTTTATTTTTCTTGGGAATTAAAGTTATTATGCCTCTTTTCTGTTCTATTGATAATTCACCAGCTATTAATGAATAATTTATTCTATCCAGCATATATGACTTAATGTCTATCCAAAAGAACTGGTAGAATTCTGCCACTAGCCCATCAGTACCAGGGGATTTGCCTTTTTTCAAACTTTTTACACCTGCCAAAACTTCAGATTCAGTTAATTTTGATTCACAAAATTCTTTTTGTTCCTCAGTAATTTTTGGAATTGCAGGATTTTTGACAAATTTATCAGTATGTATCTTGAACAAATTTTCATTAATGTCATGTTTGTTTGAGTAGAGGTCTTCATAAAATTCTTTTTCAGCTGACAGTATCTTTTCTGGGTCTGAGATAAGATCATCACCTACTTGTAATTGTGAAATTAGTTTATTACAAAAATTCTGTTTTTCGAGCCTTAAGAAGTATGCTGTATTTTGTTCCCCCTCTTCAACCCATTTGCATTTAGAGCGTAATATTACCCCCCTAGCCTTGTGACGTTCAATTGATTCGAGTTCTGCTTTTACGCTATTAAATTCTTCTATAACCTCTTTGTCATCAATGTTCATTTTATTAAATAAATATTCATACCTCCTGTTTAAGTCATTTTCAAGTTTATTCATTTCTTTCTTCTTATTTATTGTATAGGGTACAGTGTATGTACGAATATCTAATTTAAGAAGTTCCCACACTATCCTTTTATCTTCAATATTTTCATATTTATATTTAGCTTGGTTGATTATATCTTTTACCCGTTTTACATATGTATCATCATTTAACAAACTTGTATTAAATTTCCAGAAGCCCTTTCCTCTGTTCTGTTCAGTTGAGTTACATAATATTAGCTCTAAGAGACTGTGATCTGATTGTATTCCAGGCTTTATATTAGCTTCTATTGACACATTTAACAAATGTTCAGAGATGAAAAAGGAATCCAGTCATGATTTAGAGTTACCTCTGTGCCATGTGAAAATTTTTAGCAGGGGATTTAAAGTTCTCCATACATCAACCAAACTTTCAGTATCCAGAAATGACCCAATATTTTGTCAGTAAAGTGGATTGTCATTTGAATTTGGCATGCTGTCCATTTTATCTAATCTTGGGTTCATGTAAACATTAAAGTCTCCCCCTATAATGACATTTTCTGATTTACACTGACGAATCGTGTTACAAAACTTATTAAATACTTCTATCTGTTCTGACTCAAAGTTCCTAGTGGGAGCATATAGGTTTGCTATAGTATATGTGGAGTCATTACATTCAATTTCTAATATTATATATCGACCGTCCTGGTCTCTGATTTCATTTATAACATTCACCATTTGTAAGTCTTCTGGGAACATTATACGTACTCCACGACTGTTTGATGTACCATGTGAAAAATATAACCTTTTATTTCCCCATTGTGTTTCCCATTTATGAACAGACTCCTTGGTACTGTGTGTTTCTTGGAGAAAAAAGATACCATTTTTCTTTCTCTTCAATTTATCAAAAAGTGCCTGTCTCTTTATTTTATCTCCAAGGCCATTGGTATTAAGTGAGTAAAAGCAAAGGGACTTAGCCATCATATTCACTCAAATAACTAATATTTGTATCCACAGGACTCCATATGTACCTATTTACAATACTGGTTCTTATTAAAATGAAACTAAGTTGTAACAAAATATAAACATGGTGAGATATTATAATACCTTTCTCAGAGATAGTCACTTTTCTCAATACAAATACATATAACAATACAATAAGCATCAGCATGAATCAGTCTGGATTCAGTCCACGACTGATGAGATGCAAATATAACAGCTCAGATTTCGGACCGTAGGTACACAATACTGATTACAGTTGATTAATTAATGTATGACAAAGTAAAATAATTGTATGGTACTTGGTGTGCACAGTGGTCATGTGGGTCATTACAATAAGAAATAAGTAAGAAGTCAACATGTGTACTCCTGATAACAAGACCAACAAGACCCCCTACCCGCACCCACCAAGAGCCATTAATCTGAATCCTATGAAGAAAAGATGCATTAAAGAATGATATATATGTAGAAATGACATATATATATATATATATATATATATATATATATATATATATATATATATATATATATATATATATATATATATATATATATATATATATATACTTATTTATATACCATGCATTATTTCGCATGGTGTGAATTCAGCTAAAACCTAAGTCACAGAAAACATTGATATGGGCCACAAACAAATGTCTATGAGCATACAGACCCCTATTCTCAGAGCATGCCTTATTTTTGTGGCAAGGATTATGTTTACCTGTTTTGTATTATGACCAATGGGATTTGAAATGAGCGAGTGATATGTTGCTATTTGAATGAAAGTGAACTTGATACTCGACCATGTGAGTAATGAATCAACAGACATCATAAGTGCATGTCTGGTGATGTAATTTATACAAACCATACCCTCTGCAAGGTACCACCCCAATTTAATACTTCTAATTTACTACCATAACATATAATGTAGAAAAAAAAACATATGGTAAGATTTTACCAAATAGAGAAGATATAATATTGATCTATTGTATGAATATTTGTTATACTACCTTGGCAAACTTGGTGGGAGCATGTTTATCCATGAGTGATGTTAGCCCCTTGTTATAGTTATCCACCATCTCACTCAATGGTAAATGTTCCCAGGTTTCAGTTGCAGCTGTTAGGGATTTGATGTCATTCCTTAGGGATTGAAGATCCAGTCCCTTATAGTTCCTGTACCTTATCAATTTTTTGGGGGGTTTGGGGGGTGAAATACCCAGATATATTTTAATCATCTTATGATCAGATATATACTCATCCACTAGATGGCTCTAGAGAAACTTGCTCCCTTTGAAAGTGATGATTAGATCAAGGGTATTCCCTAAACTATGCGTTGGTTCATGTACCCATTGGTTCATGTCAAAGGTAGCTAGTATGTCATTAAACTTTGTGACATCAGGTTTATTTGGTTTATTGACATGAAAGTTGTAGTCACCAAGAAAAATGACTTCATGACTAAATGACCCATAGTGAGCAATCAATTGAGTAAACTCATCATAGAACTCAGAGTAGGTATACCTATTCCTACCTGAGGGTTCAGGTCGGTAAATGGTCACAAAGGTGAACTTCTTGCCTCTGATTAGGAGGGATGATTCCATGAGTTCCATAGTTGTCCATGAGTTCCACTGGTTGGTTCAACCTATTGGTTACAAAGGGTAACTCAGCCCGGTGTAGCAGGGCCAGGCCACCGCCTGAGCGTCCCTTACGAGGGAGAGATTGGAACTTGAGGGATCCCTCCTTAAGTTCCCGTCTAATCTTCTCTTCATTATATTCATGCAACCATGTTTCAGTTATGAACAAAGCATCAAGGTTGTGTTCAGAGAAGTAATCTTTAACCACTAGAACCTTTCCCGAGATGCTATGTGTGTTGCATGAACCAATCATTAATTGGTTGCCAGGTTTGAATTGTGTTGGCTGTGATCCTTTGTTTATAGCGCCATCTATGACAGCATCGTGTAGCGGAGCACGTGGTTAACCGGCCGGCGGCTTGGGCCTCCACCTGTGATTGGTTGGTGGAGCAGAAGAGTGTGTATTGGCATTGTTTATATTTGTGTTTGCGGATCTGCGCCTATTGAGGTATGTATGATGTTTAACTGAGTTCCCTGAGTTGATTTCATTACCCCCTCGTAGCGCACATGTCGAGCCGGCCAGCCTTCTCAGGGCTGCATCCTGATTGGCTGATCGGACACGGGGATGTGTATTGCGATGTTTATTGCCTTTTAATGCAGGTTTCACGTTGCGTTTAGGTATTAAAAAGCAGTTGGACGTGTAGTGTGGGTTATTTTCCCCATAATTATTGTTAACATATGGGTTCACTGAGTTTAGGCCGTGTTTGATATGAGAAATATGATTATTGTTAATATTTCCTACCATGGTTGTGGAAACGGTCCCGCCAGAGTCACCTGGTGGTGGATCGTGGTGCCATGTATTTCTAGTTAATGACACGTTAACATTAAAGTACTTTTCAAAATTTACAATGAAGAGATTTGAGTTATTTAGGGTAGACCGTAGCAAAGTGTCAATTTTAATGAGGCCCAAATTAATATTAAGCATAGATGCCTTGTAGTTGACTTGCAAGGTATGTTTTTTACAAAGAATAATAGAGTTAAGTTTAATATTCCTTATCGTATTAAGATTTGGGCTTGTGACTTCATTGCAGTGAGGGGTTTCAACATTTATTTCAAAACCGTGATTACAAAGTACATATTGATAACATTCAGAATTAACAGTATAATCTTGATCGTGAACACACAAACATGAAAAAACATATTTATCAAAATTAATGTTCATATGCTGAATGTCAATTAGAGGCAACTCCGGCCCGCTCCATCAGTTTCTTGGTTTTATGCATCGATCGATGGCGAGTTTGGCTTTAGAGATGCCCTCCTTTGTTCCGCGAATATATGCAAGTTTGACTTTCTTGCCGTCATGGTGAGCGTCTTTGAGCGTGATTTTTGTCCTGGTCTCTTTCTCCATCTCCTTTATGGTTTGGCCTGCCTTACCAATAATTTTACCACCAGCATTGTGAGGAAGGACGAGGACCTCTTCGAGTCCCTGCTTCTTTTTAGCGGAAGCAGACGTAGAGGCGGAGCGATCCAGGACGTTTTTCCGCGATCCCTCAGCTGGAACATTAGATTTCCCACCGGACGAAATGAGCTTGGCAGGCCTAGCGATTTTCTCCTCACAATCGTACAGTAGTGAGATGTCCGCAGGCATTTCAGTTGGCTAGGATTTCTCCGGGAGTGTGAGGTTGTTAAGAATTTTGATCAGTGCATTTGCCGTCCTAGCGTCTATAATGTCATCCATCGTAGTCCCGAAGAAACTGGGGATCTGAATATATGAATACCCCTCGAGATCATCAGTAGTGGCGAGGCAGTTTTCAAATCCGTACCAGTGGTGTTTGGTGACGGCGGCAGTAGTAGGAAGAGGTGTGAGGCAAACTACTGCAGGCCCCTTGGAGCGAATGAGACTGAAGGCTTGCAGGTGCTTGCGCTACAGGTCGTCACATTCAGACTCTGCGAGGGCAGATGCGTCGGGAATGATAACAACCACATCAGCGGTCGCTGGCTGTCAGCGGGCAGGCAAACTAACATCCTCTTGATAGACGTGTTCTCGGCTTCGGCGGAGGCTTTGGCGGATTCAACTACTTTTTTTGCAGTAGGGAGGCAGTCCCTCAGCACAGTTTCTTTTTCTACTAGTAGAGTCGCAGTTCTAGCCAAGTCAGCAATAAGCATGTCATTGTCCCTTTTCAGGGTAGCGACTTCCTCAGTGTATTGTGTTATTTCACCGTTGAGGCGAATATTTTCGGCCATTGAGTCGTTTTTCTGCCTAGTAATGCCTGCCAATTCTTCCGTTAGATTTGAGATTTGTTCATCTTTCCGCTCAATTTCTCCCCGGAGTTCAGTTATTAACATGTTACTGTCATCGTCCAGTCTTGGTGTGGCCGGGTCCTCAAGACTGCGCCTTGTGATTTTTTTGCGTGTGTTGGACATGTTAAGATTTTAGTAAGCTGTAGCGTAAGGTACGTGTTCATCTTGTGAAAGATTTGCACACAATGAATGAATTGAGAGTTCTGGTGTGTGTGCAGTTTAAAATTGCGTGGCAAACCCCAATGTCCTGCAGCATTGAAATGAGGGCCACTCTAAATACTAATGGGGATGTTGATTTTCACCTGAAAAGTAGGTCACACTGACCCAATTATATTAATTAACATTTTTGCAGCTTATACCAATTGATAATAAGTAATAATGTTTGATATAAGTGTATTCTAAAAAGAATTCACAAAATCGGCATTTCAGCCATTTTGAAAAATGGCTGCCATGACTTCAAAATTTGGTCAGTATCGCCCATCATCGAACTTAGCCTAGCCCCTCATAAATTACACCTGTACACCAACTTGTGTCAAAATTGAAACATTTTTATAGAAGTTAGAGCGCTCACGGCCAAAGTTGACCCGATGGTCACTGCGACCTTGACCCTTGAACTAGGTCACCAAACTTTCATGGAAAATATTTACTTGGACTATATTGTTGTAGGCATATGTAGTATCATCCCTGTGGTCCAGCCACTTTCGAATGTTGGCCATTCCAAATATTGTGACGGACACACGGACGCACAGACTATATGCCCTCCCTCGGAGGAGGAGGGCATAATAAGTGCAAACCCGTCAATGTTGGCGCAATGTGAAATAAGTGCAAACCCTCAACTAAAGTTTTTTTTTTAAATCGTATTGATTTGTGTAATTCTTAAGTTTGTAGTTTGAAGCAGCTTCTCTGGTGTGAGAATGTTTTTGTCCTTTACAGTTCCTTTGTTGCCAGCTGTTTTGAAAATATGTGTCTTTATAGAAGGCGTTTTACAACTTCCTAAGTATTCTGCAGTGGTATGGGAATTTGAATGATTTTATTTTATCGTTTAATCTAATTGTGTTCTTATTTTTTCTTCTTCCGTTAAGGCCACCGTACTATTTGATTCCTGTAAGTGCGGATTGCCACTGGACGCATCTCACTTATTAGGACAAACCCCACTGATAAGGATACACCCCACTTATAAGGATACACCCCACTTATAAGGATACACCCCACTTATAAGGACACATCCCACTTATAAGGACACACCTCACTTATAAGGACACATCCCATTTATAAGGACACACCCCACTTATAAGGATACACCCCACTTATAAGGATACACCCCACTTATAAGGACACACCCCACTGATAAGGACACACCCCATTTACAAGGACACACCCCACTTATAAGGACACACCCCACTTATAAGGACACACCCCACTTACAAGGACACACCCCACTTATAAGGACACACCCCACTGATAAGGACACACCCCATTTACAAGGACACACCCCACTTATAAGGACACGCCCCATTTATAAGGACACGCCCCATTTATAAGGACACATCCCACGTATAAGGACACATCCCACTTCTTAGATTTTGCTTCATTTTGTTCCATTTTCTCTTTTGGGAAAACAAGTAACATATTAGACAGATGAAACATAAAATTTTAATCGTGTTTATTTTCTTCCAATTTAATTTTGTTAATTCATCACACAAGTTGATTAATATAGTTAGAACAAAAGGCCTGCTTTTGATGATAACACACAATAAACATACTTATCAAATTACAGGAATCCAGTCAACCTTCTGGACTATCATTTTCAACAGTAATAATAGCATATTTTGCCTTAATTCATAAAATATATCATTTGTAGAAATGTTCGTCCCTCGGTGAAATGCATTAAAATATGAAGTCTGTGGACATAACTGATATTCTCCATTTTGTCCCATGTGCGTGCGCATGTTGGCATCTCACATGGTTTGAGGATTGTTCACCTGAGCGAGGACATTGTCCGTCTCCAGTCCGTCTGTGTCACCGCCATGTGTGGTCATCATCACAGACCCTACAAAACAGGAGACATTTAGCAAAATATCACCAATATCTAAATCAATATCTATAAACTCCAATGTTTATATTTTTATTAATCTATCACATATTTAGCTCGTTAATCTATCACATATTTAGCTGATGATTAATGTAAAAGTCATGATTTTAAAGACTTAATTCACACGATAAAACCCATTCGAGTAATAAACTCAATCACTGATTGCAGAAAGGTATTCGTATTTTCACAAGATGTTTTATATCGCCTCTCAACTGTAGCATAATTCCCTAATATATTTCAAGGCCAATCACATCAGTGTTAAACTCGGCTATATATTCTGTACACAAACAAGAATATATATGCAGCAATCTGTCTGGTAATAAAAAGTTTGTTGAAAGGACGCATAACATGAAAATATATCACCTCATATACAAATTAAAAGAAATAGGAAAACAACTATTTTTATATTTAAAAATTATTTTGCTTTTCATTTGAACATTTTCCTCTAATTTCCTACACCTATCATCAAAATGAGATATATCAGTAATGATTTCAACAACATAAAAAACCCATTAATATCTGTTCACAAAGATCACCTCCAGCTACTCTGCAAAACAGAGGTAGTCGACACTCCACCTGGTGCGCTGAGTAAGAACTAACTAATAAGTAGGTATACTATCAGAGTAAACACAACAAAACACAGGAAAATATTTTGTAGATCACGAATGAGTTAAACAGGTCCATAAAAGATTTATGATAAATAAATGTGTTGGAGAATGTATGAATAACTTGCAGAAAACAATAGAGAAGAACATTGAGAGGTTTTTACATAGGTTTATATATGAATACGTTAAAGGACAACTGTTTATAATGCGGCACGAGTAAAGACAAGGTAAACGCAATAAAATGCAACATATGGATGTGGTGTTTGGTAAATGTAGCATTTATGGATGCATTGTAGGGCAGTTATATAAACTGAGATAATGAATTACAACTGTATTAAACGCAGCAATATTTGATTAATGTCAGAAGTGTAACATGTGTGATCGAAGGGTAACTTATATAATGTGTATAATCTGTACAATGTAACAATTCTGGCTGCGCTTTAGGATAACTGGGTAATATTATGTTGCATATTTGTATAATTTCTGTGAAGTGTGGGAAAGCCGCGCATCACCGCAAATAGATGGCAGTGCTTGCAAATACACTTACGAGGACTGACGATATCCCTGTTATACTCTGGTGACATGACACCTGTAAAATCACATTATATATCACCACTCTTAAGTCAATATAAAGGGGAAGATTTAATTTTCAAAATCACAAATACTTGGACGATCAAGTCACTCATTTGGAATACGTTTCTTGTGATATACCATTTAAGTCCATCCTTTAAGTCCACCCTTTAGCGTGTGAGCATATCCTTGACAGTTTTAATTAGTGTCATGTATGACAACTCTCTGTCAGTATCACATATGACTGTCACTCTCTGTCAGTATCAAGTATGACAGTCACTCTGTGTCAGTATCAAGTATGACAGTCACTCTGTGTCAGTATCAAGTATGACAGTCACTCTCTGTCAGTATCGCACATGACAGTCACTCTCTGTCAGTATCACGTATGACAGTCACTCTCTGTCAGTATCACATATGACAGTCACTCTCTGTCAGTATTACAGCCACTCTCTGTCAGTATCACATATGACAGTCACTTTCTGTCAGTATCACATATGACAGTCACTCTCTGTCGGTATCAAGTATGACAGTCACTCTCTATCAGTATCACATATGACAGTCACTCTTTGTCAGTATCAAGTATGACAGTCACTCTCTGTCGGTATCAAGTATGACAGTCATTCTATGTTAGTATCAAGTATGACAGTCACTCTCTGTCAGTATCAAGTATGACAGTCACTCTCTGTCAGTATCAAGTATGACAGTCACTCTCTGTCAGTATCACGTGTGACAGTCACTCTGTCGGTATCACGTGTGACAGTCACTCTATGTCAGTAACAAGTATGACAGTCACTCTCTGTCAGTATCAAGTATGACAGTCACTCTGTCAGTATCAAGTATGACAGTCACTCTGTCAGTATCACATATGACAGTCACTCTGTCAGTATCACATATGACAGTCACTCTGTATAACGTGTGAAAGTAACTCTGTCTGTATCACGTATGATGATAACTGTCAATATCACGAGTGCGGTAGCTCTCATATATGCTACGAACGGTTGAACCCAATCAAGAACATTCGTTGTTTATATGTATTTTATATATAGCTCAGGACATCCCCCGAACATCCCCTTACTTAAGTTTACCTATTTACACACAATACACATAAAATAGCTTTAACCGTTCGTGGCATAACTGTCCTTTATGAAAGGAAGTCTCTATCGTGTCTGAGTTGTGTCCTCACTGCATGCTTATCTTGATATACACTCTGTGGCAAAATGATTACATTACGCACCTCGGCTTGAACTCTTTGAGGATGGGCGACCTTCTTCCCCAGGCACATCTACTATAGGTTGAGGAACAACTGAAGCTTGTCCAATTCCGTACAGGGTGGCGTCGTTCAGTATGGTCTGAAAGATAATGCAAAAATCATTACCTCTATTCTGTTTACATTTGGTAACATGGTATTTTGTTCCTTGATAATCTTTATGAAGAACTTCTCATAATAATGGATTATCACGAATTATGGCATGGTTCTGTTTGTATAATCTTAATTCTTATGCATCATTTCTCCATCCTCTCATCCCTTACTCCTTGAATTTAAGCTTACATATGTGAATCAAGGCAATCGGCAATGACCAGTAATAGATACCTTATGTTGCATGTATGAATCAAGGCGAATGGCAATGACCAGTAATAGTTACCTTATGTTGCATGTATGAATCAAGGCAACCAGCAATGACCAGTAATAGATACCTTATGTTGCATGTATGAATCGAGGCAATCAGTAATGACCAGTAATAGATACCTTATGTTGCATGTATGAATCAAGGCAATCAGTAATGACCAGTAATAGATACCTTATGTTGCATGTATGAATCAAGGCAATCAGTAATGACCAGTAATAGATACCTTATGTTACATGTATGAATCAAGGCAATCAGTAATGACCAGTAATAGTTACCTTAGGTTGCATGTATGAATCAAGGCGATCAGCAATGACTAGTAATAGTTACCTTATGTTGCACGTATGAATCAAGGCAATCAGTAATGACCAGTAATAGATACCTTATGTTGCATGTATGAATCAAGGCGATCAGTAATGACCAGTAATAGTTACCTTATGTTGCATGTATGAATCAAGGCGATCAGCAATGACTAGTAATAGTTACCTTATGTTGCATGTATGAATCAAGGCAATCAGCAATGACCAGCAATAGATACCTTATGTTGCATGTATGAATCAAGGCGATCAGCAATGACTAGTAATAGTTACCTTATGTTGCATGTATGAATCAAGGCAATCGGTAATAACCAGCAATAGTTACCTTATGTTGCATGTATGAATCAAGGCAATCAGTAATGACCAGTAATAGTTACCTTATGTTGCATGTATGAATCAAGGCGATCAGCAATGACTAGTAATAGTTACCTTATGTTGCATGTATGAATCAAGGCAATCAGCAATGACCAGCAATAGATACCTTATGTTGCATGTATGAATCAAGGCAATCAGCAATGACCAGTAATAGATACCTCATGTTGCATGTATGAATCAAGGCGATCAGTAATGACCAGTAATAGTTACCTTATGTTGCATGTATGAATCAAGGTGATCAGTAATGACCAGTAATAGTTACCTTATGTTGCATGTATGAATCAAGGCAATCAGTAATGACCAGTAATAGTTACCTTATGTTGCATGTATGAATCAAGGCGATCAGTAATGACCAGTAATAGATACCTTATGTTGCATGTATGAATCAAGGCGAATGGCAATGACCAGCAATAGTTACCTTATGTTGCATGTATGAATCAAGGCGATCAGTAATGACCAGTAATAGATACCTTATGTTGCATGTATGAATCAAGGCGAATGGCAATGACCAGCAATAATTACCTTATGTTGCATGTATGAATCAAGGCAATCAGCAATGACCAGTAATAGTTACCTTATGTTGCATGTATGAATCAAGGCGATCAGTAATGACCAGCAATAGTTACCTTATGTTGCATGTATGAATCAAGGCGATCAATAATGACCAGCAATAGTTACCTTATGGTTGCATGTATGAATCAAGACAATAGTTACCCTAGTTCCATCTTTATAATCAAGGTTATAACGAGGGCCGTGCTCATTCTCAGTGGTTACAATCACAGCGTGGGAAGTAACTGCAGACTCAGCTTTTGGCACTGAAAATAAACATAGAACATAAACATAAATTGTTAGTTATTGTTGTTGTTTTTGTTTGTTTTTTGTTTTTTTTTGTTTTTTTTTTGTTTTGGGGGGGTTGCCAATCTCTCTAAAAGGTAAACATTTTGGTGACATATGTAAGTAGTGTGAGGAGTCACATGGTAGTACAATGGTAATGTGATTAAAAGACCTTCGAAGAAGACAATGCTAGCCTGAGAAAAGTGGGAGGTCTATTTTAAGGATTACACTATTTGTTTTATATAATCATACCTATCTTGAAATCTTTCATTTTGGTCACCATAAAACGTATCAGTTGAAAATATTACATTAAATTCTACAAATACTGAAGAAATATAAATCATTTTAATTTTTTAAGAATTATTTTAGAGTTCATTTTTTGTAAAAACAATGGACGAATAACGTACCATTAGGTTTACAGAATGGTATGTCATACTAACTTCAGACAAAAGGGTCTTTTAGGGTGCGTTTTCAGATAAAGTGACATATTAAGCACCTGACTATGATGAGTATGAGCAAAGGCCCAGGATTCTTACTGAAAGGTGTTGCCATTGAGGTTCTGGGTGACTCCTCCACAGCTCCCTTCTGGTTCTGGTTCTGAATGTACATCATGGCCACAACAACACCGACAGCAATGAGGATAACAAGAAGGATAACCACTACAATAATGATAACTGTGGTCGAACTCGAACTTGCTGCAAAAGGAAGTATTACATTATTATTAGCATTACTGATATAATTCTGTAAACGCATTTTTACTCAGTCATATTTAATTTAATGTCAATGTTTAAAAGAAGTTCAGAGAAAAATTGTGAACCTACAACTTGTGGCTTCAGTAAAGGTAAAGGAAGTAGTGTCAACGTTCAATGCAGTGCCATCCACTGCAGTGACAGCCAGGCTTCCTGCCTCCACCTCGTCCTGCAGGGTCTGAAGAGCTGATGCCAAACTGGCTTCATTTGAAGCACTGCTATCCTCAACAAGGTCAAATGATATGATAATGCTTCCTGGAAATAAGAGAAGTGCTAACGAAGACTTAAACAAATTTAATGATATATCAATTAATACAAAAAGTTAATTCTAACATAATCATTTTTCATTTCAAATTAGCAACTGAACCAAGTTGAAAACCAACCAGCTCTGACATCAAAGTTCTCCAATCTAGACTCAGACACATTCATGGTAGAAGCAATTTGAGGTTTGATGTGGTCAATGAAGGCTGTCTTGTTATTTCCTACCACTGTGGCATAGTCGTCGGTTAGTGTGAACTGTACTGCTACTCTGGTCACTGTGGAGTCCACCAGAGGAGCCTACATTGATACAAGGCATAATAAAGATACAAGTCCTAATATATAAAACATATCATATCACTGGATTTTGCAAGTTACTATAAAACTATCATGGCTTATTAAATAGAATTAATGCTTTTCACTGTTTAAGTTAACTTGGTGATGCATGCTATGAAAATATGAATCCATCCTATTAGCTTTTTCTTTCATAAATCTTCATGAACCTGTTAAAAACAAAAGAGTACTTATTCTACTGAACACTACTAACCTGAGTTGTGGTATCATTACCAATGCTTGTGGTTGCGGAATCAGTGATAATTGTTGTATCAATCACTGAAATAGAATCATACTTTAGTCATTCTTCATGTATCATTCTTCATGTAGAATTGACAAATCTGTTTATGCATCCATAATAGTTTTCATAATTGTTTAATCATTTTTATAAAGTTTAATAAAATCAACTTTCATTACAGCTGTTTTCTTTCTCCCATTATCAATTTGGATGTAATTCCCATAAGATATCAAGATTTATTAGCCATTATGAAGATTTATTTATTAGCCATTTTCAAGATTTATTAGCCATTATCAATTTGGATGCAATTCACAAAGGATATCAAGATTTATTAGCTTACCTGTGGTCATTTCCTCCTCAACCACTGCTCCCTCAAATATTCTAAAAACAAGTAATGCATTTATATCTAAATGACCTTATTTATGAATAACATCATATCATAAAATATATTTAAAAGTAGATTTTTATTTGCGCTTCTCTACATAAACTACTACTCACGCCAGATAGCCCGCAGAGGAACATTTGCAAAGTACATATGTTCCATTGGATGTCTCCTGTGGAGTGTTGGAATCACAAGTATCAGCAGTCCAATCACCACTTATCCACTGACGACACTGTCAAAAAGACATATGATGCTACATAGATGTTGGGTAAATAGGGCAACTATAGTTATGTGTACTGTACAGACATAGCAGATCGGATTAAATTTATCAACTAAAAAAGTGTGTTTTTATGCAGAAAGCAATGTTGGACAGTTGTCCAGTATGTCGGCCAATTACAGTGCAGCAAAGATGACAACTCATTTAAGAACAGGATTTTGCATGAATATTGGATGAGAAGGGGTTAAGTCTATGTTACATAATATAATATAAGTGGACAAGCATGCCATGCACCATGCAAATTAAAAAGGAACTGCAAAATATATTCAAATGTAGCCATTTTCTTCAACTTAATGCCATCCACTTTTCAAATTGTATATGTGAGAGTAGGCTGAGATGATTGGCCACAAACCTTTCTGAACAAAACAGATTTCCATGTCAACCAGGCATGAATTGTTATTATACTGATGCAATTAAGCATGTTGTATATTGCTCTAATAGATACTACCAATTACCAATTGTAAAACATGTCTTTACATTTTAAGTCCTTTGTATAATAAACAGATAAATATACAAATTGTGACATTTACCTCAAGGCTATACTGTGTAAGGTTAACTTCACCAGAGATTGGCATTGTGAAGTCAATGGAAGCAGGAGAAGTGAGGTTCACACTGATGTAAGCCTCGGTGCTGGGGTTGATGAGGAACACACCAATAACATCAGAGCGCCTGTTACTTATGAGGGGTGAAGCTGTGGAAGTTGAGGCAGTTAGCAGATCCTGGGGCATTTGAATGCTTGCAAGACATACTCCTTCACATTCTACCCCAGTGTCACATGTCCACACTCCATAGTCTGATTCCAGAGTATCTCCAACCTCAAACTACAAAGTAATGGTTATCAGTATAAACGTTTGTGTTTGATCAGATGTTAAACTCAAATATCCAAAAATCAGATATAACTTTAGTAAATTCAGACATCAGCAAATTTCAACAATATCCTTACTGTGGCAGATTCATTAACATTTCCAGTGCAGGTATCACATGAGACAACTATGGATTCATCAGACACATCCACAAAATCACTGCGGTAGATGCGGATAATAGCAGAGTCAGAGTCAAGCTCTACAGCATCCTCACCAATGACTCGGTCACGGCATGTACTGGGCTAAACACAAAACACTTGTTCAGGATATTTTCTTTTAATTAAAAAATATCAAAATGATATTGTGAATAGTTTTGCAATTAAAGTAAATAAAATGAACCTACCATTACAGTATCAGACACCAGAGAAAAGAAATTGGCAGAGTTAGCAGCAGATACATCATCATAACTATCCGCACCTCTAAACACCAAGTCATATTGGGCCAGCAAGGTTTCAGCCTGTCAAATGAAAAAGTACAGCAATTTATAAAATTCATACACTTTCAGATTTATTTATAGTGTACAAGGGACATAGTATGGACCATTTGTTCAATTAAATGTTTCACAAAACATGGTATATTTATGATCATGATTTTTGTGTTGTAGAATTGAACATACATTGGATTCAGACATCTGGTCTGCACTGCCAGAGGATACAGCTCTTTTTCTGCGCCTTCTCTTCTTTGAAGCTGGTAAAAAAAAATATTTATATTATCAGATATGTATTGAATTGTCTCATTTGGAATGTATCATTACAATTTCATTTACTATGTAAATGACAATTGAATCATTTCTAACAGAATTTCAAAGCAACAACCTTTGTATGACAGATCAATTATATGATACAAATTTAATTAAATCTTGAGAAATTCAACTGTTTATTCTCATTTACAATTATCTTTTGAACTGTACCTGAATTCGTGTATCCAGAGGCAATCTCAGCTACAGCAAGCATTCCAGCATTTAATGTATCAGGGTTTACTGGCCCACTAACTGCATCCTTGGTGACATCACCTGCCTTACCCATATTCTCCACACCTGTGCTTAGATCACTAAAATATATTTGTAGTAACTGTTGTACACTGACCCAATTCATTGTCATAAAATCAAACTGATATCATGTTTACTCTTGCCATATGAAATCATTTAGCAGAGGAATTTGTAATGTCAAATGTATTTAAGTGATAGTTAAATCATTTGTTTTATATGTGTGCAGCCAAACAACAAAAAGAATACTTCAATGCATTTCTATGGTGAATATGCAAGGAAAGTTTCTATTATCAGTGATTTAATTACTTAAATTCTTAATATTTAAACTGGAATGCATTGAAAGAAATTTTTTTATTTATTCGCCTATCCATAAGAGATGTGTACCTTGCAGACACTGTTGACAATTTATCTTTTGAAACTGATTGTGACATGGAACTCAGCTCGGCTACCTTGGTTGGATCACTGAGGCCAACGGTTAAAAGCATCCCAAGCATATTCAGGGCTTCACCTGTTGAACACAAATAATGTATCTAATGTATCTGAATATAATTATGAAATCAAATAATTATTATTTTCAACCACTCAAAATAAAATCAATGTGTAGCATTTACCTCCACTTGCAAGGCTTGTAATATCAACATCTGCCTCAACAAAAGCTGATACTGTGATATCATCACTCTCATGGTATGAAGACAGGCCATAAGAATTAGTTACAACAACTCTTACAACACCAGTTCCTGCAAATAAATTTGTTAGGAATTATTTATTCCAACAATTTACTTTGGACACCACATTCAGAATCTTGCAAAGCATGGTCCTTATTGTGTTACATATGATTTGAATTGATTTGAATAGAATTGAATGTGCAATTTCATTGTTTATTCTGTTTATGTGTTTTAAGATTTATAATTCATGAAACAGTTTTTGCAGTAAATGAACTTAATGTGTTGATGTGCCAATAAGATTTAATGAATTTGTTCATTAAATTGAATCAAAATATGATTTCTCAGGCATGTACCTTCTGAATTTTGGCAGTTAACAATTCCCAAATGTTTTCAAAAAGCTTCCCAAAACATCATAATAATCATGAGTTCCAAAATGTCTGTAGATGCAACTGCACCTATGCATCTATGTTAGTGTTTATACCCAATAAATATTGCTTTAAACGTGACAATTTGGTGTAAAATTCAGTTATAGTTTGATGTAAAATGGAAATTAAATCAATTTCAATGTACCTGGGCTCAACATTTTCTCAACCAGAGTTCCGCCATCAGAACTTGTCAGAGCAATGTTTTCACCATCACCTAGCACAAAGAAGTACTGGAAAGTGATGAGCGCTCCTTGTGGGTCAGAACCATCTACAGACATCTCAAACACAGTCTGCAAAGCTGTTCCTGTCATTGGATCAATCTGTTTGCAAGGGAAGAATATATATGTAAGAACAAAAAACACTAGGGTTTGGATGATTAGATGATTAGATTTTTAAGTGCTCTTGGAATGTGATATATTTCAAGCTACACAAATACACAGGTTGCAAACAGGTTGCATGATTGAAGCATTTTTAAATTATTTATATGAATATTATTTATTTATGAAGGTAGTCAACTTGATGTAAAAAGGTGTAGTGTCAGTTTTACAAAACATTAAGATATTATAATGTAGAAAATATGTTGTGGTCATTAAGATAAACAAATGTAATTTTATAATTATAGCATTCAAGAGGGATAAATAGTATACCATCCATTACACGATATATCAAATTTTGTAATTCTTCTTGGCTTTTTCACTCTCTTCACAAAGCAATACATAACAGGTAGTATGGAAATAAAATTGTGTCCAGTATATGCTTGATAAGAACAGCTTATGATCTTGCCAATAATACCATGTAGCTACACTTTTCAGAAAACATTAACATTTTTAATATTGATGATTTTTTTTAAATTTGCATTATTATCTGGGATTATTCAAATGTTATGGGATTGTATTATATTTGTTATTTTATTTTTTTGAACTTTAAATGATGTTCAGAAAGAACAGCTAAAAGCATTTCTCATTAATGTGGAAGCATTACTTACCACTAGGTTCTGAATGGAAGGTGCAGAGATTGTAGAAACTGTAACTGTGCGATAGACGTAGCCATCTGATTCACCAGTACTCTGAAAGAAACACAAATAATGCTTAGCCATCTGATTCACCAGTGCTCTGAAAGACACACAAATAATGCTTAGCCATCTGATTCACCAGTGCTCTGAAAGAAACACAAATAATGCTTAGCCATCTGATTCACCAGTGCTCTGAAAGAAACACAAATAATGCTTAGCCATCTGATTCACCAGTGCTCTGAGAGAAACACAAATAATGCTTAGCCATCTAAGACATCTGCATCTACTAAGACATCTACAATGTCCTATGACTCCTATGGCTTTGTGCAGCCATCAAGCTAAATATGTTGTTTTATCTAATAAAGCGTTCAGCTGTTCAATTAATATAGTACATAGTATATAGTACTTACACCTGACTGTAATGCATTTCCATTTTCATCCACAGCTAATGCAGATAGACCAAATATGTAACTTGATCCTTCTGCTAGATTCTGGCACACTAAAGACATTGACTTGCATCTCTGGGAAGCATCTTTAGTTTTCACTGTAGCCATTTTGCAGTTTATACTGTCTAATTCCAAATAGTTATAGCCTGGAAATGTATATAATATATATTTTAGTATAAAGTGTTGCTTGGGGTGCAACAATATTTTATAATTTATATAATTTAATTATAAAATGCAAACAAGGGTTTTACCGTCTTTTGTACTCTCTAAATGGGGACTAAATATTCAGTTTTAAGTCAAAGAGTGTTATCCCATTCCGAGAAAATACCAAACTTTGAAAGGAAAGTCTGTGATAACGGAAGCCAAGCTGTGAAAGTACTAAACACTTCGCAGCCATAAGTTGGTTGAGAAATGCCTCAAATTTCCTTAAGGGTCGAATACATAACGAGAAACATCTTGTGGTAATTCTTAAATATGTACTTAATTAATTGAATATTGGCTCATCTTTACAATATTGCATAATATTTAGGCAAGTGTATCATATCATGTATCTTACCATCTGCTACCTCTGATACCCATTCCATAATAAGGTACCCATCTTCATAACAGACTTCACTGTCTATGATTAACAGATCATTAGGATTATGTCCTATCACTTCCTTCACCATGGAAATGCTTGGAGGACTATTTGCTACTATTGTCACATCAACACAGTCAGAGTCTGTCTCTGCTTCAACACGCGTCTCAACACAAAATTGGTAACTAAAACAGACATGTAAAAGGATGTTATTACTGTTTTACAACTGATTCTGGCATTATCTTGATTTGCAAACCGGTCATACCAATGGTTATCTATGTGATGTGATGATAATCAAAACTTTATGAAAATTATTTGTTAACTTGATTAACATAGTACTTAACCTACCTTCCAGTAGAAAAGGTTCCTCCTGGGATGGTGACAGTATCTACATCCCCAAGTTGGCTTTGAAGTAGCACATAGGAATCTCCCCACAATACACGACATGCTGTGTCATCGAGGCCATCTTCCACAGCTGTATACTAGAATTATAATAACTATTTAAATATGAAATTAAGCTTTATAGATTTAGAGATTAATCTCATTTCTTGATATTGCAATATTTAATATATTTCAATAATAGATTATAAGCATTCATTAAGGAAACACATGCATACAAGTTATCCAATAACTATAATTAGTGAAGGAAATATGGAGCATGATTTACGTCAAGACAGGTCCATGTGTAACTTAAACCACTTGGAATCTTATTGGGTTCTTGGGATCCAGCAGCAGTAAGTGTAAGCTCATCAGTAGATCCAGATTTGACAGGTGCCTCCAGGTATGCCACAGGTGGAACTGTGTTTATGACGGCAGTGTGACTTGCCTCGTACAAGAGGGCTTCATTGGTGCTTGTCACAACAGTAACTGTAAAATATTATATTAATAAAAAATAGTATTATATTTTTATCTAGGTTTTTTTTCTTCTCATTTTATTGTCATAACTTAATCTGAAAACTCATTGGACTGACCTCGGACAGTGAAGGTGTAGGTGCGACCACCACGAATTGCAATTTTTGTGCCATCTAATTTGACTTTGTCAGTTCTGAATGCTTCCATACTGAAGTCAGTCGAGTCTACAGAGTACTGGTACTGCAATCACATATTTCAAAATTATCTGATGAAAGCTTACAGATTTGAACATTTCATTTTGTTAATCTCATTATAAATTATTTCACCCCATTGAGATGAATTTGTACATAATATTTAGATTGGATGTGGTGTGCTTACACTAATAGAGGAAATGGATACAGTTGAACAGGCTGGTTGACTTGCTGTGGTCCTCAGTGCAAGGATACCATCAGGATTCACTTCAGCATCTCCTTCGAGAAGCACCACAACTGGGGCATTCTCTGCCCTCTTAGTAAACTGGTGCACAACAGTCTCACTGGAGTAGCCAAGATAATTTTCAGCAACTATTGATATGTTGTAAAGATGTCCTGATGGCACCTGTGTGTAGTTATATATACAGAAACTTAAATATAGTACAGAAAGAAATGTCCTGATAATGATTATGGACATTTCACTACTTACTGCTTAAGTATAGAGCTAAAACAGTTAACAGTTTTGAAACATCTTTTATGGTGATATTTAAGAATATTGTTAGTGGTAATTATTATTAAAAGTTAATGCATGAATATAAATCCAATTTTGTTATACTAGCACATAAAATGATAACATTAATTGTACAATTTTGTCACACTAACATATAAAATGATAGAAATAATTGTGTATCAACTCCATAAAAGAACTGTTTCCAATTGTTATTCAATGTCATTTTGAAATTCACTATTGTTTCTAGTCTGGTGACATGTGAATACTTGCATCATCTCCATTAATTTTTATTTTCGTTTCATTTTTAGATCCAACATCGGCCACCAGCGTATTGTATGCAGATAAATCACTGCCTGTCAATGAAGCTGGAAAAAAACAAATTATATCATTGTAAAATGCATATAGGATATTGCATGTCAATTGGAAAAAGGTAGTTTAAGTTAAAATGGGTCCAATGTCAATGGCTCAATCGTACTATAGATGTCCAACCTTATTATAAGGCAGTGGTTTCTTAGGCAGGTCATTATGTGTAATATTGTCATACTCTCACTTTGAACCATGGCTTGACATAAATCAAAACTGTTTTTTTGTTTTTCTTTAATGAATACATTAATATTACAACAGTGGAGTATTGGAAGCAAGAAAGCAAAGTATTGGAAGCAAGAAATATGATATTTGTATTAATTTATAAACTGTTATTTAAGACACATACTACTACTGTCAGCCAATTCAATAGACCAGGTAAGAGTGGGTAGGTTGGCACACCCTAGAGCACCTCCAATGTTAACCTTCATTTTGAATACATCACAGCCACTAAGTACATCTGGGGCGCGACTCAGGATAACAATAGGGGAAACATCCTTCAATTTAAATTTAATTTTAAGTTATATATCTAGGGTTTATAATGATGCCAACAGTATGATATATTTTATTTATATTGAATGGATACTATGCAGAAAATTAAAAGGAAATGACAAACCCACTTAAGATTCTGAAACAATTATATTAGTTTTTTTTATTTGTACTGGTATAATTGTATTCTTATCGATAAAGCTTTTATGTGATAATTTTCTAATAACATACCCCACTTGGAACAGAAATGGCACCAGAGGCTCCAGAAGCATAAACAGCAAGGTCACTGTCTACACCTTCCTCCTGGATGGCATCAGCCAGAAATGTAAGTGATTGTTCACCTTGTATAGAAGCTCCCGATCCAAGCTTTATTGTCATAGTCTTGCTATTTAGGAAACAAGTGGGATCTAAATAATAAATCAATGTTCATTTTAAGTGTGAGATATATTTTTTAATCCATTGAGCAATATAGGTCACATCGCAGTTGGGGCTTTTGAACTAATTTGAAAACTAACCAATGACAACTGTCGGACTCAAGCCCACCAAATTCAATCCTATCATTAGCCTAAACTAAGCCCCAAATATATAATCTACAATATGCATCACCTACCTGTTCCTAAACTAGTTACAGATGCTGAATCTAGCAGTAATTCACAGCAGCCTGCAGATGAATCTCTCTTGCATGAATCACAAGAAAAAGCAAGACAAGGATAAGCGACATTCATACTGAACTCTATGTTGATGTCACATAAGTCCCTTGAAAATTCTGCATTGGTAACTTGTGGGACCTCACCCTGAACAATAAGTTCAATAGAACCAGCGCTGCAATAAATATAATGTTTAGTTTAAAGGTTTAGCACAATAACATTTAGATAATGTCGGAAAATATCAAGTTTTATCTAGTTTCAGCTGACCTGGTTATTTCATTTTCATACTGAGGCACCTGGTGTGCTGCTTTGATATCAACTCGAATAGGTTTTTTAATTGTTGACAAAGCTGCCATGGAGAAATGGACAGTATCATCAGTAACATTAGTATATGGAATCTGGACTATACGCTTTGCACCAACAAGGGTGTAGGTTGCAGATGTCTGGCAGTCAGGAAGGAAACGAAGCACAGAGGCCTGTTCAGGGCACTCCATGTACAGGATTGCAGTGCTTCCCAAACCACTGAATCCATTAACAGTCACATATCCCTGTGAAATTGAGATGAAAAAGATGTATAAACTACGTTTGCAATCTTATAAGACAGAATATTATGATTGACCACATTGTAGGAATAAGTTACCTGACTCTGAGACCCTTTCTGTATTACAGAGGGATTGATAGCTGTAATATTTAGTGGCCCATAGAGTGTCACCCCTGAATCACTTGATAATGTTATAGTTTCTCCAGAATTAGCCACCATGTCAACTTCCAGGCCATATTCTATAGATTCTCCTGCACTTAATGCCAATTCAGACATATCTGGCAGCAAACCTGTCACCTCGTTGCTTCCAATTTCTGGAGTGCTAAGGACAACCTGAAAAATATCATAAACATATTTTACCTATTGTCTTGTTATTTAGAAATTAAACTCTTATTTGTTGTTTCAACCATTGAAAATGTATTGTTCTTTATGTGTATGTGACATCACATGGAGGTATTGTAGACCTCTTGAATTGTATTTCTTGAATTGCCTCAATGTCCTATCAGAAAATGTCTGCCTGAGACCAGTGTATTTGTGAATTGTACCCCTCAACCCTCAAGGTGACCTCAGGGCATTCACAGCTAGTATATGTATGATTTGCTGAGGTTGACATCACTTTCAAGATGAAGATCTACCATATTTGAAAGAGCACACAGGACATGTGATATTATGTGACTCCACTTTGCCATGTAGAGTATCAATTCTGAGCTTATGTAGTGTGATAGGGCCTAGAACCTTCTCCAGGCACATACAGTCCATATAGACATTGCAATCTACTCTTAATGATACTGACTCAGGGACTGGTCCTGATGTCAGTACGAAGGGAGTTCCATAGTCTGGGAGCTGCAACAAAGAAGGCCCTATCCCCTATACTGCTTCTTTGCAATAGCTATGACCTGATCCGGCTTAAAGCATGACCTCTGACCTTACATCCTGATTCCAATTTGTCAAGCAGTATTTAGTGATTAATTGTATCAAAGGTCGCAGATATGTCAAGTAGTGGTAATAGTACTGAATTTTAGTGTCAAAGTCGAAAAGGATATACATTTGCACTCTTAACAATGCAGTCTCTGTACTATGATATTCCTGATAGGCTGATTGGAATTTTTCAGTTACACCATATTTAACAAAATGTGGAACCAGCTGGTTAGTAACTGCTCTTTCAGTAAGCCTGGATATATAAGTTAAGTTTGAGACAGGTCTATATTGTTCTCAAGTCCCAGCTTCTTCAGGAGTGGTGGAATAATTGCAATTTTATTACAGGAACTACTGAATCAGCCAGTGATTCGTTTATAATTGCAGTCATGAGAGGAAGAAGGTCATCAATAAGGTCATGCAGGAACAGTGTAGGTAATGGGTTGAGCTCAAATGATTTCTTAACAGCCTAATTAGATTTCGCTCATCAATAGTGGTCATAAGTTTGATGTCAGATATCAGTTCATATCAGATCTATTCTTTTCTATTTTATCAAGGACGAAGTCATTGAACTTCTCAGCTTGAAAGCTGTTAGAAAGACTTTTATTACTAAACAGTCATGCACAAAGCAAAAGACACACCAATTGCTTAGTCAGTAAGTGAGACTGCTCAAGCTGAGAAGTTCAATGATAAGTTAATACAGTTTAAAAAGAATTTCAAAGCCCAAAATTTCAAAGCCCAAAATATGTGATAAAATACAAATTATAGTTATTAAGTATTTCTCACATTAGATCCTCCATTAGAAGATAATAGACGAATATTTGAAATGCTTGCAAAGTTGGCCAGATTTGCCCCAGGAATGCTGATCTGTTGGGTTGTATCAGCAGCATACCACAGAATGCTGGGTGATGGATCACCCATCTTCACACAACCTGTAAACACATCAAATTCATATTTTTGTCTTCACATGATTCGTATTATGATGACAAAAATGTTTCATTAAATTTGTATTGTTAGATATCAATAAATGAATAAATATCGTTATCTAAGATAACTCACCCATATTGAATAAATCAGAGGTAGGTTCTAAGCAGTCACCACATAAATCATTAACCTTAGTTCCATCAACTGTTCCTGCACAGTCAAGGCAACTGGTTCCATCCCCACCCTGGTTTATGCACATTCCACAGACATCAATGCTACTGTTAAATGCCAGACCAGTAGATCCTCCAACACATACTCCACATCTGCAATATAATCTCTGACATCAACATACCTATGATAGACAGGTTAATGACAGGTTTGAAGAGACCTACACAACTGACACAACATATTTTTAATAAAGCTATTTTACTGTACATAAATGAACTCACTCATCTTCAGTGGCATCACTTTTCCAGTTACCATCACAGTAGAAACGAGTCACATATTCACTCTGAACCACTGTATTGCTAAAACAATAAAATTTAAAACTACCAATGTTAACTTTCTTAATACTGGTAATGATTTTAACTTAATAACTTCATTCAAACATATTCATTCTGTATTGTCACCAATGCCACCAATGATTGCTATCATATGGTATTGTTTGACAGTCTACCTATTAAATTATATCATAGCAGCCACATGCAAAGAGCTCATTTGTGGTGATATAATATTTATGTACATTTGTCCAATCTTTTTTACCTGTTTAGACCTTTTAATACACAATCTCTATTTAGAGCTTTTAATACACAATCTCTATTTAGAGCTTTTAATACACAATCTCTATTTAGAGCTTTTAATACACAATCTCTTATACTTATAAACATTTCTTTGAAATGAATGTTACTTACGGAACACAAACTTCCTGAGAGTCAGATGTAGAATATATTGGGATATTGAGGAGAGTCATGTTGCCACCACACACTTTGGCACAATCCATGCGGTAGTTGATGTCATTTCCAGTGCTCCCTCCACTACAGTCTCCACAGTTGTCAATTGATGCACCTGAGTCAAATAATCATATTTTTTATATTAAATTTAATGATATAACAAAAACTCTTTTATTCTAATAACAGAAATATTAAATTATAAAATAACACAGCTTCCACCTGAATACACAAATGTAATGATCCAAATGTAATTTAAATCAAACCAAGCCTAAGCAAAGGTTTTGTTTCACAAAAGACATTTAAAGCTCATAATCAAATAAATATAGCACTAGCAATGTGTATGACACACCTCCATTAGGTGTATTAGTGCAGTCATAGCAATCATTGGCACCACCACAAACACCACAATCATCGGTATTCATCATAGAGCTTGGGATGTTATCACATCCAAGTCTGCTCATCTCGCCCACTATCACAGTAGTAGAGAAAGATGACGACCCTCCACGGTCTGAACAGTCCTCCTAGACACCAAAAATATATCTTTATTATAATTTGCATTATAATTTGTACATTTTCATATTGTGCTTATATTTATTATATTTATTGCAGTTCACATTTAGGAACCATCTATGTAAATGTCGGGTGAAAAGGAATGATAGAATGTTTAATATATGTATATCAAACAATACTTACACCCTCGGATGAAATACAAAATATATTTTCAAATGTCAAATTCTTTGTCAGACTAGCATCAGTGTCATTGCTGAAGTCCCAAGCTGTGAAAGCTAGCTTTGCACTTGTTTTCGCCTGCTGCCATGTCCAATATGTAGCGCTGTTACAAAATGAAAGAAAAATGAATGCCTTGTAAATGTACTTTCAGACTCAGTTTGTGAAGACTTAATTGTCACCATCTCAGTACAATTCATATTATGTAGATACTGTCAATGTAAAAACGTACCTTGACTGAGGATTGAACCTCAGTCTAGTCCCTGGCTTCATGGCCAAGACATTCACTTGATCAGTCATATTTTCCGAATTTAGTAAAGGTAAGGTCTCATTTAGAAATTCTTCACAGATGAGGCTATTACTATCGTCTGAACAGTCCCGTTGCCCACCGTAAATGATAAGGGCTAATTCCTTGGTGAGAGTTGGGTTATAGGTTTCCAAAACCACATCTGTCCAATTCCCTCCAGTTACCAAGTACTGCCAGGTTCCTATGAAAAATACATCCTATGACTCCCAGGCATAACTACATATTGTTTAATCTCTTCAGCTTTGTGTGATTGCCCACAATCAAAGTAAAATAATGTGTTGTGTTATAGTATGTATATCTACATTTGTCAATGTGACATGGCGAAGTTTCTCTGTTTCAAAACACCACATAAGGACACATTTGTATCATATTGCAATCTCTCTTGGGAACGTCAAGAGAGTATAACAGTTGCTAATATCTATTTTAGGTTTATTCAAAGAAAAATTAGATTGAAAAATAAAATAAAGGTAAATGTATTAGGTACCATTTTATGTACCCAGAAATTAAAAGTCTAGACATCTATAAGCTATAGACATTTATAAGCTATACACATGTTTAATAGCCTGAGATATATGAAGAGAACTAACCAGTTGCTGCATCATTTTGCACTCCAATAATGGCCAGACCTAGATCAGCAGATGTGTCATCCACATCTGTAAACATCTCATTAGCAAGCTGTTCAACAGGGAAGCCATCGTATCCTGCTAAATCATCAGGTACATGTGGCAGGAAGTACTGAGTTAAGGCCCATGACAAACTGCTCAGAGGTGCTTCATACTCCTCGTTTATGACAGGTGCATCATTTACAGATTCAACCTGTAAAACAATTGAACCCGAGTTTAGCAACCTATTTATTTTGAAATCAAGATTATAAATATTAGTAAATTTCATATGAACGTGTTCAATCTCTCACAAAAACTATTTCTAATATAGAAATATGTTCATATTGTATGGTATGACTAGGTAATGACTCACATTGAATATTATGGTGACTGGGTCATAAAGACAATCATTCTCCTGCACTGCTGTTCGGAAGTCGCCCTCAGTGTTAGTGGTATACCCTGTGTTAACTATGGTTTGACATCTGCATCAATGCAAGACAATGATTAATGCAGATAATGATAAGTTTTGATCATTTATTTGTTATCAAAGACAATATAACATATATTGCATATTTTATGTAATTTCTCCACAGGCTTAGTTGGTGAGACGTTTGTCTCCCAAGTCTGGGTGATAATAGAAAAGAAAGATGCCTCGTTATTCTTTGAAAAGAGTAGAACATTGGTGAGAGGGTTTTATGTGAACCAATATAACCTTAACAGTGCTGTAAGGGTCGTTAATATAAACAAATCATAAATTTATCTACATTTTTACTTACGATGGATTGTCCACATTCACACTCCAAAGCAAATACTCCACGACACCTGAGAAATCTGCATTCGGACGGAACCTTAATTTGCTAGTCCTTGTGATTGCACTTCCACCTGAAAAGATGGTTGTTTGAAAGATGTTTAGAGATAATAAATGATTTTTCACGAGTTTATAGATAATAAATGTTTTTCGCGAGGAAATGATCAGTCTGTCTGGGATTGATCAGTCTGGGATTAATATTTTGAACTGCATGTGCCCTTAATTTCAATACTTGAGAGACCTTATGGCTAATAAAGGTATGTTCTAACAAAGATAATATTTAGTGATAGACATATTCGTATTTCGTGTCTTATCACTTTCTAAATTGATGTATTGCAGTAAATGCTTTTAAACCTTTTTTTTCTGAAAATGACCCAAATCAAGAGGCATTGAAAGGTAATGTGACGCTATTTCATCAAAGGCACTGTCCTTATTAATAGTTTTAGCCGATTTAAAGTCTCATCTGAGGTTACACTCGTTCAGACTACACGTTGTGTCATGCCACGTTACAGATGAGAAGCTCGATATCTCATTCCAATATCACACTTCTTCTTTTGTGTTAATTTTGTTTCAAACTTAATAACCCTAAACAGGTGACAGGTGAAGTTTTCTGGCAATGCAATGAACAGTAGTCTCATGTTTTGGATGGAAGCTAAAAGATAATGCATGATTAGAATGTACAATAGACAACACACATTATTGCTTACTTGCGGATGAGAGCGTAGACCAGATTTGTCCATTATAAACCTCCAAGGAACCTTTTATATCGTCCAGAGAAGCTGGCCATGGGCTTGGCTCAACATACACAGCTCCTGATGCAATGTTTTCCACATGCGAAATATACTCTGAGATACAATGGCTAATGCTAGAGGGTGTATAGGCCATGCTCAGCAGAGTGAGCCCAAATCCATATGTGGCAGATGAAGCGATTAAAGTATCTGAAATATACATATTTATGTTGGATTTAGTAATATTTTATTCACGTCTGACATTGGTTTTTGTTATATTGTTTTCTTCATGTAATCTACTATTTTCATATTGTTTTTTTTTTCTGTTTGTAAAGTACATAAACTGATGTATCTGCTAAACTTTGTATGATTATTGATAGATTATAGTGATAGATTGCTCTGTCATAGCACATTTTATTTCTATTAGTCGTGTGCGTACATGTGCGTCAGTACCAATGTGCGTGTGAGTACAAATGCGTACACAATAGTATTCTTGCTGAATAGTAAAACATACTTGGATGGAACGTTTACATGGCTAACAGAAACATGTTTTAGACGCACTAAAACGGTTTTTCTCACCAAATGTTTCATTACCCGAGAAGCCATTATAAATACATAATTTGTTGTGGCACACGTCGATCTCATATGAAGACGTATTTCTGATGGTTCAAGATAGCGCATTATAAAAAGAAATCATGATATGCTTTTAAGAAGTTTGACTGAAAAAATATGTCATATTATTGATAATCCATGAATGAGTTAAAGAAAAATTTCCCGATGATTTGGTAACAAAGAAACTCAAAGTATGTGCATATATTTATAATAATGTATGTTGGCCGTGCCAAATATATAGATATAGAATTGGTGTGTTTAATGATAATATCCTAGAAATTACTTATGTTGGCTGTTTCAGGTGTGGACACGCTGAAATCGGATGACACTCCATCTTCTAATAGATTAATAGTGATATTGCCTCCTGGATACAACTTCTTGGGATTATAGTCATCCGCATTGGGGAACACAAGTAATGCCAATTCTCTGCTCACCATCTCTACAATCACATGGTCATACATCATACTACATAAACTACCATTTCTCTCTAAAATGTTTTTTCTATTTTGTTTCATATTATTTATCAAACTTGTTATGATTTATTTCATATCAATGCCATAAATTATATTTAATTGTTATTTACTTGATCCACTCTACTATTAGAATTTAGTTAATTCACTCTCCTATATCATGTGTGTCATGTCTACCATACAGAGAAACCTTTATTATATGTAAATAATAATATATTCTCAGTTCTCATGTTGATTATGTGACTGAGCTTCAGCGCCCTCTATCGAGGAGGTATGGACCCTCACAGCATTAAAATGGTTCATATGGGACGGTAACAGTCAAGTGATTATTGACAATAAAGTCAGACTGTCCGAGTCTTTTAAAAATTAAACAATTCAATCGACAAAATCAACACATGTAAGATCAAAACAAGAAACATCGCCCTTGTCTACAATACATAAAGGAAAATGAGACTTACCTCTGTCCCCGCTTGTGTCCACCATAAAGATGTTGCCATACACAAGTCCTTGGCTGGCCATTTTCACGCCCACTTTGTCCCAGGCCTTAGTATCATTAAACTCTAACTCCTCTTTACCTGCCAAGACAAACAATATTTAAAAATATTTATATTTATATTTATATTTATATTTATATTTATATTTATATTTATATTTATATTTATATTTATATTTATATTTATATTTATATTTATATTTATATTTATATTTATATTTATATTGTTCGCAAATAAAGGGATTTCTGGGGATATTCACTTTCAAAGTCATAAAACCACACGTCCGTCCCTGCCACTGACAGGCTGTATGAGATGGTTTCAAAAGCCGAGTTCACGTTACTTTCGGTGAAGGAGTCGTCATCCAACACATCCACATTATATGCGTATGCGTCTGGATCATAGTTCAATGAAGTAACCAGCATGTCCTTATAGGTGGGACAGAGAAGCAGTGGTCCAACTGAAAAAAACAAATGTGACAGCCTTTTGTCCAAAAATTGTTGGGCATTGTCTTTTCATTAAATTTGATTCAATTCTTGAGAGACCAAGGTTTTGTATTTTGAATATAAATATTTTATATATAATTGGGTTTTACGGCTATAACAAATCAAGTTTAAATCTGTTCCAACTTTACCTTGCAGCTCTTCGATACCTGATCCTGATCCTGATCCTGAGCCAGATCCTGATCCAGATCCAGATAAATATCCAGAGCCAGATCCAGATCCAGATCCGGATCCGGATCCAGACAAATCTCCAGATCCAGAGCCAGATCCAGAGCCAGATCCAGAGCCAGATCCAGAGCCAGATCCAGAGCCAGATCCAGAGCCAGACAAATCTCCAGATCCAGAGCCAGATCCAGACAAATCTCCGGATCCAGAGCCAGATCCAGATCCAGATCCGGATCCAGACAAATCTCCAGATCCAGAGCCAGATCCAGAGCCAGACAAATCTCCAGATCCAGAGCCAGAGCCAGAGCCAGAGCCAGAGCCAGACAAATCTCCGGATCCAGAGCCAGATCCAGAGCCAGACAATTCTCCAGACAAATCTCCAGATCCAGAGCCAGATCCAGAGCCAGATCCAGAGCCAGATCCAGAGCCAGATCCAGAGCCAGATCCAGAGCCAGACAAATCTCCAGATCCAGAGCCAGACAAATCTCCAGATCCAGAGCCAGACAAATCTCCAGATCCAGACACATTTCCAGATCCAGAGCCAGACAAATCTCCAGATCCAGACACATTTCCAGATCCAGAGCCAGATCCAGAGTCAGACAAATCTCCAGATCCAGACACATTTCCAGATCCACTGTCGGAAGAACACTCTGAGTATCTGTTGATACATGTGAAACGTTCTGCACAGTAAACCTGAAAAAATATGGATTTCATGAATCGTTTAAATTTGATCTCTAATAACGTTTTTTATTGATTCAGAAATACATGCCAATTGTTTTCTGAACGTAGAGCTACCCAATATTCATAAAAAAGAGAATATAAAAACAATTCTTTATTGTCAGGAACGAAACGCAATCGAATGGAAGAGGCTATTACTGTTGACAGTGATAATAAATAATTAAATTATCTGAAACATACTATTAGTATTAGAAATAACAGATATAATAAACATAATATGCATATTACATAAAACATGTACACATGACAAAGCTAAATAAATTAAGGTTAAAAATTATGTTTTGTTTCAGGTTAGTCAAATTGCTTTATTTCGCTGGCACTTTGATGTGATGAGCGATAATGTTCTGAAGCCTTATATCAAAGATAAAGATAAAAAGTTTCTTTCCTGTTGGCATCTTGTTTGGATTAAATTATATCCATTTTTAAATCATAGTTGTTGGAACTTTTGTAGGTTTTTGTAGGTTGTAGGTTAAAGAGATGTTTAACTGGTTTTATAACACTCCTGTAACGAGCATCCATTTCCATTAGACCATTTCAATTTGATTGGGTATCAAACACATAGATGAGTGTTGCTAATTTGATCAACAAAAATATTAAACAAGAGCATTAACCCCCGCACTTTGGACAGTCGCCATGCACTTTGAACAGTCGCCATGGCAACAAAAACCAACCAATCACTGCCATAACCTAATCAAATTGGGGACAGATCCCCAGGAGTGCATGTGTGCAATATCTGCGCTAAATGTAAAACCGTTCTGGCTGTATCATGCACACAAGCCAAGTTGGCGAAACTGACCAATCACAGCCATTATCTAATCAGATCAGAGGAATGTCCCCAGGAGTGCATGTGTGCAATATCTAAGGTAAATGTCTATGAAAGGCCAACGCTGTCATTGAACAACCAATAAGAACACAGAGATTTTTGCTCACGCGCTACCAAATCCTGCTTACGCGCTACTTCTCCGCCAATCAGATCGTTGTGGCTGTATCATGCACACAAGTAATTTACAACACATGCATGCACGCACGTGCGCACGCAGCTCAATTTAATGTCCCCCGCTTTTTGCATTGCGAAGAATGCGGGGAATAATTACATAACAATAAAACAATGATAATATACCTCATCTTGTGAACATCCAAACATGTTGTCAAAAATATCACTGCCGCTGCCGCTGCCGCTGCCACTGCCGCTGCCGCTGCCACTGCCGCTGCCGCTGCCGCTGCCAGACTGCGTACTTGCCATGGACATAACGATCAGAGTTATCAGCAGGAGCAAACACTGGTCTGAAAATTGAATATATATTTCAGAATTGTGATGAATATGACTTGCCTATTTGTAGCAATAGAGTATGCGGCCACACATCTTTTCCTCTCCTATCTACTTACAATCATTATCTAAAAGAGAGAGAATGGAGATAGCAAGTAATGATGATGATGATGATGATGATGATGATGATGATGATGATGATGATGATGATGATGATGATAATAATAATAATAATAATAATAATAATAATAATAATAATAATAATAATAATAATAATAATAATAATAATAATAATAATAATAATAATAATAATAATAATAATAATAATAATAATAATAATAATAATAATAATAATAATAATAATAATAATAATAATAATAATAAAATTTGTATAGCGCTGATACCAGATGATCTGTTCATAGCGCTTCATTCATCACGTGAGTTCTGAATAGATGAGTTTTCAGCTTACTCTTAAAGAGGTTCACTGATGTGCAGGTCCTAAGGTCATTTGGAAGGTCATTCCATAACTTTGGACCTACTACAGAGAAAGCCCTATCTCCAATTGTCTTCAGGCGCGTATGAGGGACCTGCAGGTACGTGCCGTCATTTGATCATAGGCATCGCTCCCCCACCTTAACTTGTAGGAGGGCTTTTATGTAAGACGGTGCCTTACTGTTTAAAACCTTCCAGACTGTTAGGGCAATTTTAAATTTAATTCTTGCCTGTATTGGCAGCCAATGTAATTCTCTCAGTTTCTCTGAGATATGATCAAATTTCCTAACTTTACATACTACTCTTGCAGCCGAGTTTTGTATATATTGCAATTTTTTTATTTCTGTATTTGGTAGTCCAGAGAGTAAGCCATTTCCATAGTCTAGTGCAGAGGTCACAAAAGCATGGGTCAAGGTTAAGGCTGTTTTTTCGTCTAGACATTTTCTGATAGAGGAGAGATTTCTAATATGATAATAACCTTTCTTGCATATTTTCTTGATCTGAGCCCTCATATCCATTTTCTCATCAAATATGATACCAAGATCTGTTACATATGGAGAGGGGGCTATGTGTGAATCTCCTACTCTAATCGTATTTTCGTCCCTATCTAGGGTATTTTTATGTCCATCATAGCATGCTAACATCTCAGTCTTTCCATCATTTATTTACATTTTGTTTAATATTAAAAATCTTCTGACCTCCTTCACACATTCCTCCAGGTCATGTTTGGATATATAATAATCTTGTTGTGAGGTGTGATCAACAGGTATGTAAATTTGGGTGTCATCTGCATATATGTGGTAGTTTAGATTATATTTTGCTAGGATATCTGTAAGGGGTGTCATATAGAGTGTGAAAGGATTGGTCCCAGTACCGATCCCTGAGGGACCCCATATTTAATTGTCCTGTTTGTGGACCTTTTGTACCCGACCTTCACACACTGTTGTCTATTTTCTAAGTAGGATTTTATCCATGAGAGGGCTTGATTCTTTATACCATACCTTGATTCCAGCCTGTTGAACAGTAATTGATGGTCAATAGTATCAAACGCCGCCGACAGATCTAATAAAAGTAGGATTACCATTTTTTTACGATCAAGGTCCCTTAGAATGTCATTCTGGACTCGTAATAACGCTGTTTCTGTGCTATGATATTCTTTGTATGCAAGATGTACGATGAATACTTCTGATTTAACAAATACCTGAGTCTGAATATATTCAATTGTGGCAATGGGTTGTTTTGGGATTTACATCACTTTCAACATTATTTCAGTCATTTCATGAAGAGACCTATTTGTAGCAGATACAGTGCTGCCTCACGGAATTGTCATGTCGCAGGTCCTTGAATTGACAACCTACCCGGTCACAGATTTACAAGGACAACGGGTTAACCCTTTAAAGGCTTTGTCTCACTGTAGCGAACAGGCTAATGCCTCAGTCACATTTTCGCTGATTTCAGTGAAGATGCCCGGCCGATGTGTATTTTTTACAAAATCGGCCACAATTGGGCATCTTTAAGACGTCAGACGGGTCATCAGGAACTTTTAGCTGCAACTTAAAAGTTGCCGGCGTTTCCCTGATGGGAACATCAGCGAATATGATCTTAAAGTGCATGGCAGGGTCCCGGCAGGGTCCCGGCAGTGTCCTGCAGGCACATTGGCAGATTATCTTAGGGCTGCCGGTGGCATCGTGTGGTGAAAATAGGATTAAATATTTTTTTAAGCCTACCCAGACGTCTTTTTAAACCTACCCAGACATCCTGCAGACGTATGTGTCATGAAACAGACGTCGTAAAGACATCCTGCAGACGTCTGTGTCATGAAACAGACGTCGTAAAGACATCTTGCAGACGTCTGTGTCATTTCATCTTGCACGTGCCGTGCGGTGCCCTTTAATAATGTGACCACAGCTACGGCATCTCTCAGATTGTTGCTGATAAACTCCCCGGCGCCTGACAGACTGTGAAGTCGGCCGATTCTTACTTCCCGGCCGGTGCCCGGTGCAAATGTGACTGAGGCATAAGCGGATGAGTTGCGGAGTGGAAAATTCCAAAGTTTTGCATCTCTTTTTTTGTTCGCTTTTGTGTGTTTTTGTACACTTTGTAGGAACTCATGAGATACGAGTCGAATAAAGCAAGTGGACAAAAGCAAACAACGCGAATGAACACTGATAAAAAATGAAAGTATTCAGGAGAAAACACTCACAGAAAGCGTACAAATACGGATATACACTGACAAGATGGATGTATTGCAGACAGAACACGAATGAGAAGCTGACCAATACGGACGTTCGTTTTCTGTTCGCATCTTATTCTGACGAACTCTGTTCATTGTTTCCGTACCTTGTTCGCATAAATGCAAGATTCAGCGAATATCACCGAACACAGTCAGTACAAAGTCGGAACACATTCAGGATGAGATACGAACAAAGCGTTCGCTTTATTCACCCACTCATATGTACAATGAAGGGAGTGCGAACTGGCCGTTTGCATCTTCTCCACACGAAATTTTCAACATGTTGAAAATATTTTGCGGACCAAAACGGAGCAAGAGGTCTTACCCATACTGCTCCGACCCCAAAATGAAGGAATTTAGAAGGAGAAATGAACAGGGTGTTCGTGTTGCGGAGAGTTCCAAACTCATTCCGAATGCCCAAATGTTTCCGTCCGCTTTCATCAGCTTAGCTTGTTCGCTACAGTGAGACCACCGCTTCAGGCTCGGGCCTCAGCTCATATGGTAAATTGTATCATGATTTCAATGTCAGCACGACCGATGAGCGAACCCACCTTTAGATCACCACAAAGGAACAGGCAATCATCAAATTAGATGTGATAAATGTATGCCTTTATTAAAGAAATAATGTCATGCCTCTGATAAAGAAAGGGAATATGGGAATTACATACGACTCAATAAAGCAAGAAGATTACAGAATTTTCTGATTGAATTGCCATTTGATGCCAGGTCACATTCAGTGCCATTTAAGAGCTTCGATAAATTGATCCTTATGAGTTCCATATTCATATATATATGAATGTGGTGATTGTCGCCTGTATATTGCAATAACTTGCAGAAGGGACACTTGAGTGCACTTTTTCCATATGAGGTCTAAGCATGTTGATTGATCGGATTGTCCATAAGTCCTGTATTCAGAAGTATGTAGCACTCTTACTTACATGCATAGCGACTATTTCTGCTGCTTTGTTATGTCAGGTTAATGGCCCGCCGTAAGATGATACGCACAAGAGCCGTAAACTGGCTCTGAAATATGCTAATTTATGTTAAATTGTGTCGTATCCTAATGTGAAAGTATTCTGCTGCATTTTCGAGGCCATCATCTGCATGTTTTGTCTGTGATGAATGTTTTATAATGAATGCTGGCTCTGAAATATGCTATAAACATTGGATTCCTCTATAGTTTCAGTCAGCTTATTGAGGCACCTTTCTTCTTTTATCATTAAAGTTAGGAAACATCGTATTCTGAATTATGTTAAAGATAAACTTTTAATTTGTTGTTGATGGTTTGATTCACTTACCCATGGTAGACCGCTTCATGCTGCTGATCAAGGGAGAGAACTGGACAAATGGGTTCTTCTCTCGCTCTATTTATATGTGTATTGCTCACACCTTCCTCCCCGATATCCCAAAAAGATTGGCAATTTCAGCTTATAATGCAATGGCAGGTTCAATGCAATAGCAGGTTATGTAACACTGATTTAAGCCATTTCCTGATGTCTTGCCAAAGAATTCCAACGCCAGGCCCCCTGTTACGTTTAACGGTCGTTCAAATTTCAACACCTAGATCTGAGCTGATTTGAAAAAGACCAAACCAATTTCACAAATAGCTGTGGCAATGATTAACTTATAGCATGCAATATCCTTTTGAAACATCAAGTATGCAAATGGTTATGTTCATAGTGGTTCTCTTCCCCATAAATTTGAATCAGTACTTAGAAGAAATTAAAGATGCAATATAAGCTAAAATGTGATTTAATTGTTTATTTCAGAAACAATTGGTGTGACAGTTTGCAAAAGTAAATCACAAAGGTGAAGACACGTTCAAAATAAATCAATGCAAATGTATTACATTGCGTTAGAGATTTTGAAGCAATATTCGAACAATTTAGAGTCAACATTTTTCATTGCTTTTACAAATGGTTTTCCCGTTATCATATTGCGTGTGAATGCTTTCCCCACTGCTCTCCCCATTTCAGCGTTTGAATACACCACGACTATCCCTTACTCCAGCGGTTCAATTCCAAAGTTAAATTAGACTCCCAGTTTGCATCCTTCATTAATACGGGTAGAGTTGTCATGGTAATGAAAATGATAATTCATTATACCATGAGAAGATGGGAATTATATTGATATACTTGATATCTTGAGATCTTTTGAACTTAAAATGGTATTGTAGTACACGACCACTAAAATGCCTACATTGTCAAGTCTACATTTTCAAGTGCCAGATAGAAAAGTTCAGCACATTGTAGAATCAATAAAAATATCTTTGGTAAATTGTCCTTACCAATATTTAATGCGATTCCCGTGAGACAGATTTTTATTATTATTATTTTTTTTTGTAGAGATAAAATACACCAAGACTTGGAAAATCTCTATTACAGATTATCATATATCTGTTCGCTAAACAATCTTTTGATTTTAAAACTAAACAGATGAGATCTATTTAATGGGTATCATATTCTTGCTCATTTGAACTGATTTAAACTTCCAGTTACATGCTATGCGTTGTTTTGGTATATTACTTTTCTAAAAAAAAATAGTTGATATAATATTTTTACAAAAGGTCTTTTTTTTCCTCAGGTAATGCCGCCAAAAATATTACAATTTCATAAAGGAATCTAGTCCTGGTGCTGCCTGTATTATGACTGCAATAATTGAAAACGGTTAGAAAAGCAAAACATACAGTAGTTTGTGTAAAGCGTAATATTCGTTTTTAAGCCTCAAAGCCTGGCTAATTTGGCAGATAAATATACTCCTGATTGTATATGCTGGGTTATTGTGGCTACTGTAGTTAAACAGATTACATAAGGATAACCAACCTGCGTCAGTAGTTCTTGGTAAGCTGACATTCTTGTGTAAACTATGACCTATATGCACTTTCATAAGTTACATGTATTTTTTTGTATATGGTTTTTATATATGAAGGTGCATTTAGGGCATTCATGACCAATGAACTAATCCGGGACCGGTGAATTTTGCTAATAGCCTGTCTTTCACATGCATTTATCAATTCTACAATAGAATAAGTTTCCTTTGGAGCTAAAAATGTGGTGATATTATTAAGTTTGAATTAATTTCAAAATTGGACTGTAAATCACTGCAACGATCTACTGATTGGCAGAAACAATTTAAACAGTAAGGCTTGAACAAAAAAACATGTAATAAATCTAACTTAAAATTGAAATGGATCTTTTAGATATATATATTTAGGAGTATCAATATCCTATAACATAAATCTGGGGACATTCCAATCACTGGCACAGACAACCTCCCATCCCTTGCTACTTAATTCAACAAATTGGTCCTTGGGAAAATTGAAACGTTTCCCTTGTTCCAGCATGTTCCAATTATTAAACACCAGCCAATGGCATTGTAAATAACGCCCATGACTGCAGCATTGCCCAGGAATCAACTCTGATTTACTTCCCCAACCGTCGATGAGGTGTGGAAGCTCATCAAAACGGCAGCTACCAAGACAAAGCCCATTTAATATGGAGTCCCACAATGACCACTCTTGGGACCAATGCCTTCACTGCTTAAATGTCTCAAACAAGAAGTTACCATGAAGATATCGGGACTTGAGCTGGAAACGTGTAAAAGTGAAGACATGTGATTCGACTCAACTGTTTTATTTCCTTCTGACCACCAGGTGACAGCACTAAATTATCATGATTAACATTCTAGACACTAATAGCTGTCCATATTTGGACTAGCACAGTTTATTAACATTCATTACTGTGTATTTCTGAATACTGAATAAAACTTATTATTGTATGTGATTAACTGTCCTGTCGTAATGATTTTGCCATATTCTACTGACCTTTATATTGCAAATTCAAACATTGTCTTTGTAATTGTGATTAACAAAAGAGTTTTAATATTTTTTATGAAACTTAAAATTTAAAAATCATCAACACAATAAGTTTGGTCCAGCCTCATGCCACTGGCAAACTTAATTTGCCTTCACGTTTCCCAACCAAGAATCTCTTTCACGTGTTTGCAACTATGTTCTCTTCAAATTCACTGTCGCCAACATGGGCATCATCAATAGAACATGCGATAATACCAAGGAAGCTTGTTTCATATTCAGATATCTTGGGTCATATTCAAATATCTTGGGTCATATCTAGATATCTTGGGTCATATTCAGATATCTTGCGTCATATTCAGATATCTTGTGTCATATTCAGATATCTTGGGTCATATTCAGATATCTTGGGTCATATTCAGATATCTTGTGTCAGATTCAGATATCTTCTGTCAGATTCAGATATCTTGTGTCATATTCAGATATCTTGCATCATATTCAGATATCTTCTGTCAGATTCAGATATCTTGTGTCAGATTCAGATATCTTGTGTCAGATTCAGATATCTTCTGTCAGATTCAGATATCTTCTGTCAGAGTCAGATATCTTCTGTCAGATTCAGATATCTTCTGCCAGATTCAGATATCTTGGGTCAAATTTAGATATCTTGTGTCAGATTCAGATATCTTGTGTCAGATTCAGATATCTTGTGTCAGATTCAGATATCTTGCGTCATATTCAGATATCTTGTGTCATATTCAGATATCTTGTGTCATATTCAGATATCTTGTGTTATATAATATTCAGATATCTTGCTTCATATTCAGATATCTTGCGTCATATTCAGATATCCTGTATCAGATTCAGATATCTCGTGTCACATGCAGATATCTTGTGTCATATTTTGTGTCAGATTCAGATATCTTGTGTCATATTCAGATATCTTGTGTCAGATTCAGATATCTTCTGTCAGATTCAGATATCTTGTGTCATATTCAGATATCTTGCATCATATTCAGATATCTTCTGTCAGATTCAGATATCTTGTGTCAGATTCAGATATCTTGTGTCAGATTCAGATATCTTCTGTCAGAGTCAGATATCTTCTGTCAGATTCAGATATCTTCTGCCAGATTCAGATATCTTGGGTCAAATTCAGATATCTTGTGTCAGATTCAGATATCTTGTGTCAGATTCAGATATCTTGCGTCATATTCAGATATCTTGTGTCATATTCAGATATCTTGTGTCATATTCAGATATCTTGTGTTATATAATATTCAGATATCTTGCGTCATATTCAGATATCTTGCGTCATATTCAGATATCCTGTATCAGATTCAGATATCTCGTGTCACATGCAGATATCTTGTGTCATATTTTGTGTCAGATTCAGATATCTTGTGTCAGTTTCAGATATCTTGCATCAGTTTCAGATATCTTCTGTCAGATTCAGATATCTTCTGTCAGATTCAGATATCTTGTGTTATATAATATTCAGATATCTTGCGTCATGTTCAGATATCTTGCGTCATATTCAGATATCCTGTATCAGATTCAGATATCTCGTGTCAGATACAGATATCTTGTGTCATATTTTGTGTCAGATTCAGATATCTTGTGTCAGATTCAGATATCTCGTGTCAGATTCAGATATCTTGCATCATATTCAGATATCTTGCGTCATATTCAGATATCTTGCGTCATATTCAGATATCTTGCGTCATATTCAGATATCTTGCTTCATATTCAGATATCTTGCGTCATATTCAGATATCCTGTATCAGATTTAGATATCTCGTGTCACATGCAGATATCTTGTGTCATATTTTGTGTCAGATTCAGATATCTTGTGTCAGATTCAGATATCTTGTGTCAGATTCAGATATCTTGAAAAACACTGCTGGATCCAGAGTCAATTAACAACATCCCAATTTCAAGAGTCACACTTTGATAGAAACTTCTAGTCGCATCATAAAATCCACCTTTACAAAGTTTCAGCTTCTGAATGTGCCCCTCTAAAACATTAGATTTTTGGAGGATGTATGAACAGCACTTTTTCCACGACCCTTTCTTGTAAAATTGCTTTCATCTCCCGTAGCTACAAAACACTCAGAGATGCACAGACGTTATTCAGTACGAAGCACAGAATGAGATCTCCGAGGAAGTTGTCATCAAATGTTATGATATATCTTCTGAAATATCAATATTGTGATTATCAGACATTCTTGTGGACAAGGAGTAGGGTTTGTTTGTTTGTTTGTTTGTTTCATTGTAAGGTCCTGATCAAAAATTATTCCAAGGTCCTTGGCTTTGTTGTTTCATTGTAAGGTCCTGATCAAAATTTATTCCAAGGTCCTTGACTTTGTGAGATCTATGTATCACCTATCAATCTTTGTATTGAATATTTGTATCACCCACCTTAATTCCAGATGGAATTTCATTATTTTTAAAATTTGAATTTTTTTCACATATTGATACTCCAGGCTTGCCATCATTTATTTTCATTTTGTTGTCAAGCAAGAAACGTTTAACACTCATAATACATTTATCTATTACCGAGCATGATAATTTTGAATTTTGCTTAGATTTTGGGTCCATGGTGATGTAAAGTTGAGTATCATCTGCATATATGTGGTGTTTCAAGCCATACTGTTCAATTATCTCCCTGTGGGACCCCATGATTAATATTCATTTCTTCCGATCTCTCCCCATCAATAATAACACATTGTTTCCTGTCAGACTTAGACCATCTTAGAGCATTTCCCTGTACACCACATCTATTTTCAAGTCTATTTAATAATATGTTGTGGTAAATAGTGTCAAAAGCCGCAGAGACGTCAAGTAAGACCAGCATAACTGTTCTGTGTTTTTCTATGTCCATTAGTATATAATTTTGAACTTTTAGCAATGCAGTCTCTGTACTTGTATGCTGTTGGAACACGCTTTGAGTTTTATTTACAATGAGATGGTTGGCAAACTGTTTGGCTACCACCCTCTCAATGAGTTTAGATAGATAAGACAAATTTGACACCAGTCTGTAATTATTTTTTCGCAACTCTAAGACAAGTTTTGTTAATAAGTGGTCTAATAATAGCCATTTTTAGGGAATCTGGCATATTGCCATGCATAATTGGTTTGTTTATAATTGTCGTTATGGGTAATAGTGGACCAATGCACTCAGTAAGTAGTCCAGTGGGAATTGGATCTAATGCGTATGGCTTCTTTGCTGCTTCTTTTTGTAGTTTTCTAACATCTGTTTCCTGAGTGAAATGTTCTAAGCACTTAGAAAATTTCAGTTTTTCAATAATATTCAGGTTTGCCCCTCATTATCCATTTCTTTCCGCAATAAGTAGATATAATTCGCGGAATTGGTCGAGCATGACCAATCAGAGGAGAGATTGGAGGAGCCATTCAGAAATATTTATTTTGATTGAGACAAGATCATGTGATGGTTTTTTTATGATCTGTTCTGATTTGTCCGCATAGCACCCAAATGTTTCTGCCTTCGTAGCAGTCGCTCAGTATGTGTTTTAGAATGGGTGGAGTTATCATTATCATGTGTCAGAAAAAGGGCCTTTAATTTGGCCAGCCTTAAGCTTGAGCTTTATTTGTATCTGTCGATTTTATCCGTATTTGTATCCGTTGATTTTTAGCAACCGTTTTATTTTTAATCTCAGCTATTCTTTTCTGAATAAATCAGAACTTTTTGATTGCTGGAGGTTTCCACATGATCTAAGGCTAAAAAAAAAACTCTGCAAAAAACAAATGGGGACTTGTAAGGTAGTCGCTCAGAATAAATGTATCCTTGTGTGACTGCAGCCACTGTAGCTTTTCCCTCACAGTAAGAGCCATCAGTGTATTTACATTGGAAACCATTATAAACTGATTTTATGTCATTATATTTATTGATGTATTTTTCTGCCAATCTAAAAATCGACGGATACAAATAAAGCTCAAGCTTAAGGCTGCAAACTATTTTTGAAAATATAAAATCCAACAAAACATTGATTTATTTTGATTATCTCATGATAAATGGTAACTCAAGCCTGTTTGTATTGATATCAGCAGTTAAGTCCATATCTAATTAACATATTCCCTTTCTGGCATCTCCTTCATGGTCAGCCCCTTTAATTCAATCATTATGAAGTACCGTCCTATTTAATTTAATATATATTTCCTTTTTGTAGTTTGGAGAGCAGTGTAGTTCTTGCACTGTTTTTGCTAGTGAAGCTTGACCTGTTTTCATTCTATCAGGGTAACTCATGGCTGGGTATATTGATAATTTATTTACTGGGCAAGGTTTTATGTCCACCAGAATTATACCTTTAGTAAGCTTTATGTAGAACATATTCCCCATGCGTTTGGTTTATTAACCCAAATAATGGGTATATTCAGGATTCCCAAATACCAATCTTTGTTTTCTTAATTTGAAATTTTTAGCAGAATCCATAACAGGTGTTGAGATAACAGGTGTTGAGATAACAGGTATTGAGATAACAGGTAGTGAGATAACAGGTAGTGAGATAACAGGTATTGAGATAACAGGTATTGAGATAACAGGTATTGAGATAACAGGTAGTGAGATAACAGGTAGTGAGATAACAGGTAGTGAGATAACAGGTAGTGAGATAACAGGTAGTGGGATAACAGGTATTGAGATAACAGGTATTGAGATAACAGGTAGTGAGATAACAGGTAATGAGATAACAGGTAGTGAGATAACAGGTATTGATCTTCACATCTTCATCTCAACATCAGATTAATATTAATATCAATAATGAAGATAACCAAACAAGATCAGGGATGCAGATTTATAGAGATATGAGTAGGGATTAGAACTCAGAAAATGTGAGCAAATGCGTCAGTGCTCTTTTACTGATATTAATTTTTTATATAAGGAATGACAGAGATCTGTCATTGTACTCTTCTTATTTCATCATGTACCTAATACGATTGACAAATGACAACTGCAATACATTGTTTTTATTAACTCATTTCATGTTTTATTAACTCATTTCATGGTCATCATACAGTCTGAAGACTATATATATTCTCATGTATGTGTCATGTGTAATTGTTCATAAATTGGCAGCTGTTTGAAAAACACGGATGTGCATTTCATTGTTCCAGACTGTAAATAATAGTGGAAAATCACACTAAACTTTATTTATAGCTAAAGTTAGATGGTGCACTAATATATAATGCCATTGATAAGACATGGGTATTTACATTCCAGTATAAAAGTAACTTTAAATATTCTATACATACTACAATATTACCAAAATTGACATTCAAATTAATTTGACGAATTTCAGTGTCAAAATCATTGATAGAGAAAGCAGTTTCATTAACAATGGGATGAACAATTAACATTTATGTAATCACATTCATCCAGCCCGATGGACTTTCATTTTCTATGATAATTAAAGGATTAACTGTTTTCCCAAACATTGACAATTTCAGCTCACTATCACATCGGTAATTAGACACAAAGTATCACAGATGATTTGATATATCACATTTTGATGTCTCATCTATCTTCAAAAACCTATCTACACACAAAGTCAACATAGAGTCACATTTATCCAGTCTCTGTATCGACTATCACTATCAATACTAATTCTATGTTGACTTTGTTTCGATTATCACATTTAATGAATAATGTCAGCAGTTGATAAGTACTCTCCATATGATAAATGCAAGTTGGATAGATTCATAAAGATAAGTACATAATAATTGACAAATTGAAGCAGTCAATGATTATGAACATTGGAAGTTGTGTTGAGATCAGGGGTTGCTGTAAGCGTCCACCTCAGCCATTAAGGCATCTGCTGCAGTATCAGCGTCGTCATTACCGTGAGTGGTCATCACCACAGAACCTGTACCAAACATAAACAACTCATTACTACAACAAATCTCTAAAGTATCAATTTGGTCTCATTTTTCTCTGGGGTCCGATACTTGTAATTAATCAAGTGATATAGATTTGAGCTCTGAATCTCAAAGGAGTCAACATAGTAGTAAAATGATTCTTAACTCATCTCATCAATCTGACATTTAGATAGTAACAAAATTCGGCAATTCTGTATCTTTTTCGCAATCCTAAATGGGATATATTACTTGATTATTAACAATCAATATATTATATGCATTCAGTAAAATATGTAGATGTTACAGTAAACAAAACTCGCAACTTATTTCTCTACTATTTCAACTTCATATATATCCTGATTAAAGTAATATTCAAAATTAGATGTTTTAGTAACAAACAATATGCATGGTTTGAGATTGTTTATAGAACTGCAAACTGGCAGTAAGTAAATCTCAATAACATTACAGCAATGTTCAAAATCATCATTGACCGACCTGGGAATAAAACCCTGGTGGCCATCACAAGAGGCAGGCGTCTTACCAATGAGACACATTAAACCCCTTTTATGGGGTTATATCGCAGAGTGAAAAGTAAAACATCAAATAAACTGAAAATATCAAGTAAAATGAAAAAAATGTCACTTAAATTACAAATCGCTTATCAATCTTTTTTAGTTAATAGAGGAAGGAAATCGCAGTATTATTGCACTCCATGCTTATGAGACATCATGTTAACACTCTCAGCAAAATCAGCTTCTTCATTATATGAGGTACAAAATATTTGTTAGACATGAATATTTCGGTGATATCTGTAATGAATATATTCCTGGTAGCAGAACGCGTGATCATGTAAGTGAATTGTTGAATTGTTGGGGATGTATCTTTACAGTCCAAAACTATGCACCATGAATATAAACTGTCAATTATAACAAATAAAAGGGACAAGCCCCTGCTAAATTATATGATCATTTATGTAGTAGTGATTGGTAAATACCAGTTATGCTGAGAAATATTTATATTAAAGAAAGGAATTAAAGAATATATATTTGATTGGAAAAATGACAGAATGAGACTTTGACATAATGAACGGTACATGAACATAATTATTCTTGGCTTATATATATTACTGGTCGCAATACTTTAAAATCTGTATGTGTGTAAAAAAGCGTATGCACCTGAGGCATTTGGTGCAGGCAGGTTGGTGGGATTATTAGTGGTGTGGCTTGTCAATCACTTCGTCACTTTAGAATTGTTAAGAACATGTCTTATCATAAGATGTGAGCGTTCTCTGCATAACAAACAACTCAAGAAGCATTTTGAAATAACCGCAACACGCATTTCTGCCGATGCACTTACGAGGGGTGACAGTTCCAGTAATGTTTTGATCTGAATAAGATAGCATCTACTTATAGAACTGTGGGGAGGGGACATAGCATGATAGCTTATATTGACATTATACATGTAACTAACCTACTCCCTCCAGGCAAACACCAAGGAAACCATCTTACTCTCCAAGATTCTCAATACGTGAGTATTGACAATTTGGAAATGGGCAATGTTCTTTTTTATTTAAGTAATTTGCATTACTCTCACCTGTAGCTGACTGCCTTGAGGAGGGACGTGATCGCCCATGTCCATTGGTATCCTTAATCTTTCTCTGCAGATAAAAGGCATCATTCATATACTGATGGTATGTAAATATGATAAATAAAAAGTGGAACAATCTAGGAGGGGACCATCATATACTTTGTTGACATATTGATATTTGTCAAAGACAGTTGACACTGTCTTTTGCAAAAGTTATACTTTGTGAATGTGTTCAACACGTCGATTGTGATGCCATTGATCAGAATAGGTGCTACTGTACTAATCTATGAAATGTATGTATCATGTTAATCAATAGCTTATGAGTATAATGAATGCTGTCGATGGAGCTGTGGTGTCGACATAACATGACGACATAGCAACCCATTTTCGGTTAGCTTCCCTTTGAAGTAATGTGTGTTACCGCCAATATTTGGGCTATTTTTATTTTATACTCCAAGACAATACATTGCTTGTTATCTTAAGGTTGTGAATGGCTGTCTTACCTCATCCTCAGTCTCGGTTCTCACCACAGTATGAGAGGGAGCTGGTTCTTTTGACACTGTAATTCAAAGGTTACTTTTACAATGACACATATTAAATAAAGACACATATTAAATAAAGACACATATTAAATAAAGACACATATTACACGTTCATCACTATTATGTTTATGTTTATACAAACCACAATTATTCTGTTGTTCAACTGATGAAGATAAATGAGTAGATTTTAATGATATAGAATATAGATTCCTCCTCACCTCAACATGAACGTCCAATATAAATATATCTCTTCATTATGATGTAATTTCTTTATCAAAAACGTTCAGGTGAGCTATATTAATTTATGACATTTAATCATGTTTTATTTTCTCATATATTTTTGTTTATCATAGTTAGCAAGTCAATTCTACTATGTTTTAGATATTCTTACCAAACGGTCTGACAGGAGTGCTAGCAATACGGCCACTTCCAGCGGCTCCCTTTTGATTCTTACTATACATCAAGCCCACAGCAACACCAACAGCGATGAGGATAACAACAACGACCACAACAACTATGATGATCACAGTGGTTGAACTTGAACTTGCTGCAATATCAAGTGATATGCTTCATTAACTTCTATTATCTAAATTCTAATCAAGTAACCTCATCATATCCATTTTAAATATCTGTAAATATGAAAGGCTGAACCTACAACTTGTGGCTTCAGTATAGGTAAAGGAAGAAGTGTCAACATTCAATGCAGTGCCATCCGCTGCAGTGACAGCCAGGCTTCCTGCCTCCACCTCGTCCTGCAGGGTCTGGAGAGCTGATGCCAAACTGGCTTCATTTGAAGCACTGCTATCCTCAACAAGGTCAAATGATATGATAATGCTTCCTGGAAATAAGAGAAGTGCATTAGAGCTTGTCATTCATTGCCTTAAACAAATGTATTGATATAACATCCAATAGAAAAACTGAATCTAGTTGAAAACCTACCAGCTCTGACATCAAAGTTCTCCAATCTAGACTCAGACACATTCATGGTAGAAGCAATTTGAGGTTTGATGTGGTTAATGAAGGTTGTCTTGTCATTTCCTACCACTGTGGCATAGTTGTCGCTTAGCGTGAACTGTACTGCTACTCTGGTCACTGTGGAGTCCACCAGAGGAGCCTGCATTGATACATATATAGACAATATCAACTTTAGATTTGTGATACAGCTCATTTAATTTCTTTAAAAATGATATTCTTATATCAGTTGCAAAGATTCAAGCACTGTCATTAAGTGTATCAAGTCTACTAAAATGCATTCATGTGGGGTGTTAAGCACAACTAACCTGTGTTGTGGCGTCCATGCTTGTGGTTACCTCCTCTGTGGTAAGTGAAGACTCTGAAACAAAATGTAATATAATCTCTATTCATTTCTCTATGTTTTGATCAAGACACTTATCTCCATTTTAATGTCCATTGTAAATGTAAACTGTCTAATAAGCTTGAAGCTACTATTTTATCAAACAGAAAGATAGATTCAATTATTATACATGTTCTCTGCTGGTTTATGCATATATGTGTGTGTGTGTGTGTGTGTGTGTGTCTGTGTGTGTGTGTCTGTGTGTGTGGGAGTAACGTTAATGAATATATTTGCTTGTTATACATACCCTAATATTCAAGATGAGAATGAGCATTTGTACATTTATTTCAAATTATTTGAAATAGGCAAGATATTAATATTTTTTGAGATGTTAGTATTAGTCATTATGTTTTCATGATTGTAGTAACAAAAGCCATGATAATGTTCGGAATACGTGTTGATGTGTTCGAGACCAATTTCAAAAGTGCTATGTGAAAAATGTGTGGATGGAATATGCAATCTTCAAGAAAATTCATGATATTTTTCAAAAATAACGTGGAGAAATGACTAAACATATTTCTATGGTGGAATCTTAAACTGGTAACACTGTCATTGTTATAAATGCAATGGGACATGTGTCAAATGGTAAAAGGTTGTCTAAATAAACCAGTACACCACTAAACCAAGTGAGATGTTTGCAATGGTGGGGATGAGTATCACAGATGTGAACCATTTTATTACAGTTAGAAATATTACATTGTCCAACACCATGACCTTAGGTATGAGTCAATGACTAACAATGTGATTAGATTAATAAACATATATTTGTGTCATATAAAGCTATCACTACTTTGTGTTAATAATGTGACTATTTACTAGCAGTGAACCCTAGTATCGGTCAGTCCCCTTACCATTATGCATGCAACTATTTGTTGGCATTCCTTAACCCAATATACATTTATTATCATTCAATTGCTATTTGAGAGAGATTTCCCATGCTCCCGTGAATAGTAATTTCATCATGGACAAACCTGTGGTTGCAGCCTCCATGCTCGCTAATATAATCAAATCAAATCAAATTCATTGAAGCTGTTTGTCATTTTTTTAATTTTCCTCCATAAATATATTAAACACTGACAAACGTGTTTCAGCAGTTGTGGTGCCTAATATAATCAACTTAATTAAAATTCTATTTTTCATTTATTTGTCAAACGTTTGATCATTTCCCTATTTTCAATCAATAATATCATTGACAAACCTGTGATCAAAGCATCCATGCTAGCTGAGATTATAAAATAAAGCATTTAAAGAGGTTTTATTTTGTTCTGTTCAATTCGAAATCTTTTCTCAGTTTTCCAAATCAATATTTTTCTTTAATTTCACAAATTGTGCTGCTGTAATCAAATTTATTCAAATGTAATAAAATTCTATTTTTTCTATCTTTCAAAGTATAGACATGACTCTTTCCAATGAATAATACATATTCATCATTTTCAAACCTGTCGCTACAGCATCCGTGCTGGCTGAGGTAACCAAAAAGTAATAATGTATTGCCATTCTTTTAGTCAATTATCTACTCAAATTAATTTGTTTTTTATTTCTCTGGAATTATGTATTTATTTTTATCAAACTTTGAATTTCAGCATATATATTGTAAATTATAATCATTTTATTTTTATGTATCTCCAAAATTAAGACCGTTTCACTATTTCCCTTGAATACCATATATTCATCATTGACAAACCTGTCGTTACAGCATCCGTGCTGGCTGAGACAACCAAAAAAACTTATTTATTGCCACTCTTTTCTTCAATTTACTTGTCAGATCTTTAATTGTATAGTATTATAGATAAACCTGTGTGTATTCACCATCTACGCTTACCAAGTATATTCATTGTCAAATACATTTGCACCAGCCCTTTTTCGCAATAATCACATAAAATTATATTCAGAGAAAATTATCAAGATTTATTAACATACCTGTTGTCATTTCCTCTTCACTCACTTCTCCTTCAAATACTCTATGAAAATAAAAAATGCAATTTTATTTCCATGAAATAAACAACATGGTAAAATTGATTCAGTTGAATTTCAATGCCACTATTGCAAGATGAACAATGCCATTGCACTGTGTAATTATATCTGGTTATCTGGCTAACATCATGGTAAAATTGATTCAGTTGAATTTCAATGCCACTATTGCAAGATGAACAATGCCATTGCACTGTGTAATTATATCTGGTTATCTGGCTAACATCATGGTAAAATTGATTCAGTTGAATTTCAATGCCACTATTGCAAGATGAACAATGCCATTGCACTGTGTAATTATATCTGGTTATCTGGCTAACATCATGGTAAAATTGATTCAGTTGAATTTCAATGCCACTATTGCAAGATGAACAATGCCATTGCACTGTGTAATTATATCTGGTTATCTGGCTAACATCATGGTAAAATTGATTCAGTTGAATTTCAATGCCACTATTGCAAGATGAACAATGCCATTGCACTGTGTAATTATATCTGGTTATCTGGCTAACATCATGGTAAAATTGATTCAGTTGAATTTCAATGCCACTATTGCAAGATGAACAATGCCATTGCACTGTGTAATTATATCTGGTTATCTGGCTAACATCATGGTGAAATTGATTCAGTAGAATTTCATTAACACTATTGCAAGATGGACAATGTCTTCTACTCACGCCAAGTAGCCTGTAGAACTACATTTGCAAAGAACATAGGCTCCAACAGGAGTGTTAGAAACACAAGTATCAGCAGTCCAATCTCCATCTACCCACTGACGACACTGAATGAACAGAATATAAAATTGAGAACTCAGGAATTAAGAGATGTGTTAGCAATATTTGTAAACAACTTTTTTAACTAAAGGTGGCTGTTCGGGCCAATCTTAATATCCAAATATATAAATATATATGTATAATAATGATCCAGAATGCATTATAGGGTTGGTTCAAATATGAAATGCCTCCTTGGCAGAAGATAAATTTGACCCTGAGTAATTCTGATGGAGCTTGACATGCTTGTATTCACAGTACATATATAAATATGACGCAAACATTGCTAGATGAAATATGAATGTACTTCCAACATTTATAAATGGTAATATCAACCTGTGCATTCATCATAGCAATTAGCTTTTTGATGGACAATGACATATGCTTGAATTCTATTCCACTATTACCAGCCACAAAAACAAACAATATCTAATAATGGCAAATACTAATTTTCTACAGATATCACTAGATTACAATGTAGACAATATGTACCTCAAGACTATATAGTGTGAGGTTAACTTCACCAGAGATTGGCATTGTGAAGTCAATGGAAGCAGGAGAAGTGAGGTTCACACTGATGTAAGCCTCAGTGCTGGGGTTGATGAGGAACACACCAATAACATCAGAGCGCCTGTTACTTATGAGGGGTGAAGCTGTGGAAGTTGAGGCAGTTAGCAGATCCTGGGGCATTTGAATGCTTGCAAGACATACTCCTTCACATTCAACCCCAGTGTCACATGTCCACACTCCATAGTCTGATTCCAGAGTATTTCCAACCTCAAACTACAAAGAAATTGACTGTTTATGTGCTTGTAGGGACAAGATATATTTTATTACAATTTTATAATTAATGATAATTAAAATAAATTACAAAAATATGCTTACTGTGGCAGATTCATTAACATTTCCATTGCAGGTATCACATGAGACAACCATGGATTCATCAGACACATCAACAAAGTCACTGCGGTAGATGCGGATAATAGCAGAGTCGGAGTCGAGCTCTATGGCTTCCTCACCAATGACTCGGTCACGGCATGTACTGGGCTAAACACAAAACACTTGTTTATGATGTTTTTATAAAATAAATAATCACAATGATATTGTGAATGTTGATTGTTGAATATTGCAATTAAATTAAATGAAATAAAACTTACCATTACAGTATCAGACACCAGAGAAAAGAAATTGGCAGAGTTAGCAGCAGATACATCATCATAACTATCCACACCTCTAAACACCAAGTCATATTGGGCCAGCAAGGTTTCAGCCTGTCAAATAAACGTAATGAATATGGCAATTGATACAACAATAAAAATATTGTTTAAAACAGGTAATCAGTATAACAGAGTTCTGAGAGTTCTCAGTTAAGTGTGGGAGGGAGACATTGCTTTGTCTGGGAAAGGACTTATTTATTCCAAAACACCAATAATATGAAAAGCTTCAGAAAAAGCTTTATTTCATAATTAAACAACATGCAACATAAGCACAAAATTGTTGAACATACATCTGATTCAGACATCTGGTCTGCACCGCCGGAAGATACAGCTCTCTTTCTGCGCCTTCTCTTCTTTGAAACTGGAATAGCAATACAAACATTTTGTCATATTGAAATATCAATATGTTATACCATGAAGTAATAAACATAAAATATTGGACATATGTGGCAGGAATTCCAAGTAGTAGTTTTTGTGTACCTTTTAACAATGCTGTAATGAATGGTTCTTTTAAATTTTCAAAAAGAGGTTTTTTATTCTCATTAAAGATGGTATTTGGACTGTACCTGAATTTGTATAACCAGACGCAATCTCAGATACAGCAAGCATTCCGGCATTTAAAGTGTCTGGATTTATTGGCCCACTAACTGCATCGTTGGTGACCTCACCTGCTTTACCCATATTCTCCAGACCAGTGCTTAGATCACTACAAAATATACATATTTCTAGATGTTCAGTGGACCATTTTGTTGCTGTCAAACATAATTAACATATGATTTTCATGTGTATAGTTTCATTGAAAGATATAGGAGAAAGCAGTTTTTATATCAAATAAAAATTCAACTTATTCAAGCAATGAACATTTTAATTATCATATTTATACTCTAAAAACAGTTTAAGTCTAAATAGACCTGGAAATATTTGATCTCCTTGGATCACTTTTAATTCTATTAAATATTTCATTGAAATACCTAAAGAGAAGTGTTAAATAATTATATGGCTTGTACCTTGCAGAGACTGTAGACAATTTATCTTTGGAAACCGACTGTGCCATAGAACTCATCTCAGCTACCTTGGTTGGATCAGTGAGGCCAACTGTTAAAAGCATCCCCAGCATATTCAGGGCTTCACCTGGTGATTGGAAAAGCCACTTTATTCATCCACAGATTATTTATTAATAGTGAAAATAATAAAAATCAATTCAACAATATGTAGTTTCTTTATATGTCATTTGATAATTATAAATAAATGAAAAAATGCTTGGCAAATACCTCCAGTGGCAAGGCTTGTAACATCAATACTTGACTCGTCAAAAGCTCCGACTACAATATTCTCACTGTCAGAGGATGAAGATAGACCATAAGAATTGGTCACAACAACTCTTACAACGCCACTTCCTGCAATAAAAGTTTATTTTGGTTGTATTATGTACATGGGTGAAGAGTATATGAATATTTTTAATTGGTGTAGTGAGAGCCTGGACTTTTGAACACCCATCTCTATCTTTAAAAGATTTTGGACGACACTGAAAAAATTGATCCTGATTAAGACATGTTCTTGACCCGAAAAGCTGGGTAAATTATACTTAATAGTATGTTGTACATCCATTACATCATATATATCAATTATATTGAGAAATATGAGGTATATGAGAGTATATGTAAATAATCAAGACACTGTTTTCCTTGACACATCTAATAGTAATATTGATATTGTATCACACAAAAATGAAATCTAATTTTACCATACCTGGACTGAGCATCCTTTCAATCAGAGTTCCACCATCAGAGCTGGTTAATGCAACCGAATTACCAGATTCAACAAAGAAATACTGGAAAGTGATAGGAGCTGATTGTGGGTCAGAGCCATCTACAGATATCTCAAATAATGTCTGCAAAGCTGTTCCTGACGATGGATCTACCTGTTGCAAAGAAAGGATGCACACATTTGAGCTGATTTTATATAATCCTGAACTGTATTGGTATACACCTAGTACACAAATGAGGTAGGTTGCAATTAAGTTATTTGACAATTGGAGTTGCAAAAGGTTTACACATTAAGTACGGGCTTCAGTTGGTGTGAATAATTGTACCAGGAATTCAATATAAGCATGGCCGGTTATATCGAACCAATGACCTTTGGATCACCACAAAGGAACTGGTGATAATCAGCTTGCACTCTAACCAACTGCGCTATGGCCATTGGGTACTATGCCTCAATAAGTTTGAAAGATTTTCTGAAGGTATACACATACCATGGCCAGAACAAAGGTAATATTCAGGTGATAATCACTGTTACTTTATCCAGAACATATTGACTACTTACCACAATGGTCTGTATTGAAGGAGCCGAGATTGTAGAGACTGTGACTGTGCGGTACACGTAGCCATCTGATTCACCTCCAGCCTTAAAGTAGCACATGAGGAATTCAACAATATGCAGCATCATCCCCAAAAACAATTCTTTGGCATAATTATGACACCATTTAGTACATTATATCTCATGATAATATAATACATTGGTGTGATGATTGTTAATCATATTCGGTCATTTCTGAAATGTTTTGTTTCAATTTATGTCAGGCCAGCCACTTAAACAAGTATATTTTAGCTAAAATGCCAAAAATGAAATATCACACTTAATTCAAAAAATGAGTTTGAGTTTAATGTATATAGCTTCATAATGGACTTTCTGCCCAAATAGGCAATAGTGCAAAAATCTGTCAAAGTATAGTTCTGAAGCAGTAAAAATAGTTCAAATATTATCCATTTTTTAAAAACAAATTCACCAAAATTTTAAAAAAGGATAAAAAATATGTTCATATTTTGTAGAAGATACAATTTCAGAAATAGTTCCCTCGTAGTAGAGGCGCATATTGTGAAAGTACTGAGTTGGCTGTAATTATATCTTTTCAATTCCTGCATTCCCTTTTCATGGAATCAAAATATTACTCACATCAGACTCTAAAGCATCTCCATTTTCATCTGTTGCCAATGCAGAAAGACCAAATATGTAACTGGATCCCTCTGATAAATTTTCACACACCAAAGGTGCAGATTTACATGTCTGGGAATTATCTTTGGTTTTCGTTATGTCCATTTTGCAGTTTACATTATCTAGTTCCAGATAGTTGTAGCCTGGAAATATAAGCATTATGAAACTGTGTAGAAACTATATAATTATGTAGCTATGGAGCGTTGCTGAGTGGTAAAACGTTTTTTTTTTATGCTGATGGCTTCTATCTGTCCTGATATTGCTGAAAAGGTAATTAATATAAAGGAACTTTTCAGCAATGACTGCCAGATATCACAAATATCTTGTGGTAATCATTTGGTATCATTGAGAACAAATATTTGCATACACAGAAAGGACAGGGGATTTTGTTTTCAGCATTTACTTTTACTAGGGGAACAATGGCAATGTTGATTTCTTACCATCTGCTACCTCTGACACCCATTGCATAGTGAGATAGCCGCCCTCATAACACACTTCACTATCAATGATAAGAAGATCATTTGGGTTGTGTCCGGTCACCTCATTTACCATGGAAATGCTTGGAGGACTATTAGCTACTACTGTCACATCTGCACAGTCTGAATCAGTCTCTTCTCCAACACGGGTCTCAACACAAAATTGGTAACTACAAATGATATTCAATATGAAGCAAATGTAGATAACATATATCAAATGATATTTTAAGTTTATTATGAAAGGAACGTTGTTATTGTCTTCATTTAGAGGATTTGATATTGAATGATATCACATAATAGCAAACCTTCCAGTAGTAAAGGTTCCTCCTGGGATGGTGACAGTATCTACATCCCCAAGTTGGCCTTGAAGTAGCACATAGGAACCTCCCCACAATACACGACATGCTGTGTCATCGAGGCCATCTTCCACAGCCGAATACTAGAATTATAACACATATTTTTACATATATATAATCAAACATATAGGAAAGTAGAATTATCAGGTAATTGATCTTTCAAAACACAAACACATATCTTATGAATTATATAATATATATTACATCAAGGCAGCTCCATGTGTAACTTAAACCACTTGGAATTTTGTTCAGTTCTTGGGATCCATCAGCAGAAAGGACAAGTTCATCAGTAACTCCTGACTTAACAGGTGCCTCCAGATAAGCTATGGGTGGCACCATGTTTATGACAGTGGTGTGGCTTGCCTCATACAAAAGAGCTTCATTGGTACTTGTCACAGCAGTAACTGAAAATAAAGTAACAATACAGTTCAGTACTTTTATTTCTCATAATATTTGATTTAAAAATATCATTATCAAAATATAATGAAAAGAGATTACCTCTGACAGTAAAAGTGTATGTGCGACCACCACGGATTGCAATTTTTGTGCCAGCTAATTTTATCTTTTCTGTTTTGAAATCTGTCATACTGAAGTCAGTTGAATCTACAGAGTACTGGTACTGGAATAAATATATAATCTCATGATAATGCCACTGTTATATCTATATATACATATCTAAATATATTTTGAAGTAGCACATAGTAATCTCCCAACATGACATGCATCATCAAGGCCTTGAATTTTAAGTTTTTTAGACCTATGCCTATCACAAATGGGCTAATTAAAATAGTGTTGTTTGGCAGAATGAAGCATTTTTGTCTGATTCATCTGCAAACTGAATTGATAAAATCTATTTATAGATTTGGGGGCATCAATGTCATTTCTGTCCATTGCTGGTGGTGGATGTCACGAATAGGAATGATAAAGTCATTAATCAATTCATATGCAGCATCCTGTGCACCAATATATACCGTGATATAAGACAGTGTTAGAGCTGCACCACTCTATGATGAATTCCTTTATATTTAAAATGTATAAAATAGGAAAATTTAACCAGTAGAATATTTAGTGAATATTTAGTGAAGAGTTCAAAAGTAGAGGCTTACGCTCAAAGAGGTAATGGTAACTGTCGAACAGGGTGGTTGGGAAGCAATGGTCCTCAGTGAAAGAGTATCATCCGGATTCACTTGAGTATCTCCTTCTAGAAGCACAACAACAGGAGCATTCTCCGCCACTTTTTCAAATTGGTGGACAATAACTTCGCTTGAGTAGCCAAGGTAGTTATCAGCACTGACTGATATATTGTAAATATGTCCTGATGGCACCTGTGTAAAATCATTCATAAAGCTACTGTAATATGTGCCACAGAAGACAATGTCTTTTTGGTTAAAGTAGTATTTCCATCAAAATCTGGCTGTTATGGTCGTTTCACTATTTCTATAAATCAAATCATTTAATATATCATTTTGAATGTTTCCCTAGTTTGGCTGTTACTTACATCATCTCCATCAATCTTTATTTTGGTTTCAGTTTTAGATCCAACATCGGCTATCAGTGAATTGTATGCAGATAAATCACTGCCTGTCAATGAAGCTGTGAAAAAATAATTTGCATCAATTTGCATTCAAAAAAGAATATATAATAATGCATGTCAATTTGAAAGACCTAATCAGAGGTTGCAAAGCTTCAACATAAAAAGCTGAATCTTGCTGTACATGTCCAACCTGGAAATATTACAAGGCAGGGATTTGTTATAAACAGCATTATGTGTAATATTGTCATACTTTGAACCATGGGTTGACATAAACCAAAATTGTTAGTTAAAAGAAGTTATTCATTTTATAACAGTTGAACTAAATATCGAAAACAAGTATCATATGGATATTTGAATTAATTTATAAAAACTGTTATTTAAGACACATACTACTACTGTCAGCCAATTCAATAGACCAGGTAAGAGTGGGTAGGTTGGCACACCCTAGAGCACCTCCAATGTTAACCTTCATTTTGAATACATCACAGCCACTAAGTACATCTGGGGCGCGACTCAGGATAACAATAGGGGAAACATCCTTCAATTTAAATTTAATTTTAAGAAATACATGTTATATGTTCAGGGTTTACAATAATGACAACTATATGTTACATTTTATTTTCTGATAAATGGTTATTGTGCACAAAATGACAAAATTAAATGACAAACCCACATAAGATTCTAAAATAATTACATCATTCTTTTTATCGTAATTGAATGAGTGCACTCTAATTGATTAGGTTTTTTGGTACAAGTAAGCCAATTCTATAACACCATACCCCACTTGGAACAGAAATAGCACCAGAAGCACCAGATGCATAAACAGCAAGGCCGCTATCCACACCTTCCTCTTGGACAGCATTGGCCAGTAGGGTAACTGAACTTCCACCGAGGATAGAAGCTCCTGATCCAAGCTTTATTGTCATAGTCTTGCTATTGAGGAAACAGGTTGGACCTTAAAATAATAAATCAAGACTACCTTAACTAAAGCCATTTCCACATGGAATTGGACTAAATTACATACATCTTCATAGTTTTAATTTGATTTACATGCATTTCTGCTCACATCTTTTATCCTTTATGAAGTAATTACTGTACCTGATCCTAAAGTATCTACAGATCCAGAATCTAGGAGCAAAGCACAGCAACCTGCAGATGTATCTCTCTGGCACTGTTCTCCAGTAGAATAAGCTACATTCATATTAAATTCTATGTTGATTTCACAAAGATCACTTGAAAATACTGCTCCAGTGATTGTTGGAGTCTCACCCTGAATACTTAGTTGAGCTGCACCAGCACTACAATCATTTAAATATAAATATTACTGACTACATATGAATTATTTTAAATAACATATTTTGTCAAACAATAATAAAAATCCAATCTTAAAAATAGAAATTGCTGTAATACTGACCTGGTTATTTCATTTTCGAACTGAGGCACCTGATGTGCTGCTTTGATACTGACAACCATGGGTTTCTTAATTGTTGATAAAGCTGCCATGGAAAAATAGACCTTACTATCAGTGATATTGGCATATGGAATCTGGACTATACGCTTTGCACCAACAAGGGTGTATGTTGCAGATGTCTGGCAGTCAGGTATAAATCTCATCTGAGAGGAATCTCCTGGACAATCCAGGTAAAGTACAGTGCTTCCAAGAGAAGAGAATCCAGCAATCAGTGTAGCATAAGCCTGTAGATTACAAAAGTAAATTACAAATTATATCTTAATTCAGATCAAATAAATCTTTATGTCAAATGAAATAAGGACTGTTTTTAAGAGGGATACATACATCTAGCATACTTCCTTTCTGTATAGTTGAAGGGGTGATAGAGGTGACATTCAATGGTCCAAAGACTGTGACTGGAGAGTCACTAGATAGTGTAGAAGAACCTCCAGAGCTGGTCACAAAGTTGACCTCTATGTTATATTGAACAGTTTCCCCTGCACTTAGGTCTAAAGATGCCATAACTGGCAACATACCAGTAACCTCACCATCACCAATGGTTGGACTTTCAAGGGTTACCTAAAAGATAATATATAAAAATCATATTATCATTATTATTATTATTATTATTATTATTATTATTATTACAAGTGAACCGACAATAATATGAAAAGAAACATCATAAAGAAATAGTGACCATATATTGACAAAGTGAAATAGTGACTATATATTGCAATTAACAAAGTGAAATAATGACCATATATTGACAGTGAAACAATGAAACAGTGACCATATATTGACAAAGTGAAATAGTGACCATATATTGACAAAGAAGCATATGTGAAAGTTTGTCAGGGTAAAAGGGATACATCAATTTTAATTAGGGTATATATCGTGAGGCGTGAGGCTATGAGATGCACATTTCTTTCCACTGAATATCGTAGATACAAATGACCACAGTTTCGTCAATAATTGGAGTAGAAAGATGATTTAACCTGGAGTGAAGTCCTCTTGACATTGCGAGCAAGGTAAAAACAGGTGCGTGAGGCTACGAGATGCACATTTCTTTCCACTAAATATCGTATATACAAATGACCACAGTTTCGTCAATAATTCATGATAATTGGAGGAGAAAGATGATTTAACCTGGAGTGAAGTCTTCTTGACATTGCAAGTAATTATAAGATAAACATGATGACGTCATACAGGAATGTGTCATCATAGTGAAGTCAGACAGGAAAATGTCGTCATAGTGACATCAGACAAGTGTTATTATTATTATTATTATTTTCAGGTAGAAGTGGCACACTAAAATAACCAATACATATTACATTTTACATTAAATTTGTCTCTTACATCAGATCCTCCATTGGTATGTACTAGTTTGATACTTGTTATGCTGTCAAAGTTGGCTAGATTTGCCCCAGGAATGCTTATGAGTTGCGGATCAGTTGCAGAATACCAAAGAATGCCAGGTGATGGATCGCCCATTTTCACACATCCTGTAAGAACATAAAATTCTTATTTTAGTACTCACATGATAATGTTTTATTTAGTTTTTAGTGTAAGATACTATTGAATACATAGATATTGTTATCTATGATAACTCACCCATATTGAATAATTCAGAGGTAGGTTCTAAGCAGTCATCACATAAATCATTAACCTTAGTTCCATCAACTGTTCCTGCACAGTCAAGGCAACTGGTTCCATCACCACCCTGGTTTATGCAAATCCCACAGACATCAATGCTACTGTCTAATGCCAGACCAGTAGATCCTCCAACACATACTCCACATCTGCAATATAATCTCTGATATCAACATACCTATGATAGACAGGTTAATGACAGGTTTGAAGAGACCTACACAACTGACACAACATATTTTTAATAAAGCTATTTTACTGTACATAAATGAACTCACTCATCTTCAGTGGCATCACTTTGCCAGTTACCATCACAGTAGAAACGAGTCACATATTCATTCTGAACCACTGTATTGCTAAAACAATAAAAATTAAAACTACCAATGTTAACTTTCTTAATACTGGTAATGATTTTAACTTAATAATTTCATTCAAACATATTTCTTTCTGTATTGTCACCAATGTCACCAATGATTGCTATCATATGGTATTGTTTGAGTCTACCTATTAAATTATATCATAGCAGCCACATGCAAAGTACTCATTTGTGGCGATATCAAATTTGAGTTATTAAGTAATGCAATTAGAAATAATTTCATTAGAATAAGAAGAAAAGTAATAAGAACATCAATTTGTTGTAATGCAATATTCTTTATATATATATTGCTGCACATAGGGATTTCAAACTTGATAGTGCACGTGTGCATGTGAATGAAAACATCTTTTTATATACTATTAGATAAATTCATGATTTTACACTTATGTACACTTGTCCAATCTTTTTTACCTTTTTAGACCTTTTAATACACAATCTCTATTTAGAGCTTTTAATACACAATCTCTATTTAGAGCTTTTAATACACAATCTCTATTTAGAGCTTTTAATACACAATCTCTTATACTTATAAACATTTGTTTGAAATGAATGTTACTTACGGAACACAAACTTCCTGAGAGTCAGATGTAGAATATATTGGGATATTGAGGAGAGTCATGTTGCCACCACACACTTTGGCACAATCCATGCGGTAGTTGACATCATTTCCAGTGCTCCCTCCACTACAGTCTCCACAGTTGTCAAATATTGCACCTTAGGAATATAAGTTTTTTTTATTAAAATCATTTTTTGGACATCTATGTCTCAGCACTGAGAATCTATTATATTGATACAACCTCCAGTTACTGAGAGGAAAACATGAATACAAATAGAAATATGCCATTTCAATTAATGCAATCTCATTCGCCATTTGTTACAAAACAATAACAAAGCTTATCAAATAAATCAGTAATGTGTATGACACACCTCCATTAGGTGTATTAGTGCAGTCATAGCAATCATTGGCACCACCACAAACACCACAGTCATCGGTACTCATCAAAGAGCTGGGAGTGCCATCACATCCAAGTCTGCTCATCTCGCCCACTATCACAGTAGTAGCGAAAGATGACGACCCTCCACGGTCTGTACAGAAGCTCTAGAACAAAAAATACATCTTTATCATAAAGTGGTATGTGCAATTTCATATGGTGCTCATAGCAAATATTGTAGTTCACATTTCTGAAGCAACTTAATGTTAATTTCATTTTTATGAATATGAATCACTGAATGCTTAATATGTGTATATCAAACAATACTTACACCCCCTGCATCAACACAAAATATATTTTCAAATGTCAAATTCTTTGTCAGGCTAGCATCAGTATCATTGCTGAAGTCCCAAGCTGTAAAAGCTAGCTTTGCACTTGTTTTTGCCTGCTGCCATGTCCAATATGTACCGCTGTTACAACAAGATATTTTAATGAGTGCATTATTAGTATCCTATCAGACTCAACATTGAATATCAATAAGATTACAATCTTTTTAAATAAGCACATACATTATATATATATATATATATATATATATATATATATATATATATATATATATATATATATTCAATGTGTAAACATACCTTGACTGAGGATAGAATCTGAGTCTTGTGCTCGGCTTCATTGCGAAGACATTCACTGTATCAGTCATATTTTCCGTATCTAGCAAGGGTATTGTATCATTGCCAAATTCCTCACATTGTATAGACTCTAAATCTTCAATACATTCCCGTTTCCCAGCATAAACAAGAAGGGCAAATTCCTTGGTGAGAGATGGGTTATAGGTTTCCAAAACAACATCTGTCCAGTTCCCTCCAGGAATCAGGTATTGCCAGGTTCCTGTAACAAAATAATTCTGTAATCATGCGTCAGCTACAATATGCAATATTTAAGCAATTCATAATATTTTCCTAAGGAACTAAATATACTTCAATAATTGATACTTTGTGCTATTTCCTTTTATTATTGAATGAATAAATTATTAGTAATTTGATTACTTGTGAATCAATGAATTCTCTCCATCATTTTTGCAAATTCATATAATATTAATATGAAGATATGTAATCTTTCATGTATAAAATATCATATTTACAGTATTATATTCCTTTCATTCCTCAGATTCAAGAATTGTTCACTGCATGTCAGAAACGACACAAAATATGCTGGACATTTGGCCATTAGTTAATTATTTTATTATATATATTGGTGACCAATTTAATGTTAAATATGATAAACATGTGTACACATGTACAGTCGTGTTATTGTGTACAAGAGCCAATTGAATGATATCGTTTGGAAGGTTGTTGAATGGACCTTAAATGGACCTTAAATGCACATGAAGGTCAAATTATAAGGCAAGATAGTGTTTAGTTTTCACACTGATTTACATTAATCTCCATATTCTGAGTGATTTGGTCGAGAGCTTAGCATCACTAATTGTAGTACATACCACCCAAGAAATGCTCAATATCTCTTTATGTTTTACCCACAAGATGAAATAAATTTGAAATAAGATTGGAGAATAAATAGTAAGGATACTAACCAGTTGCTGCATCATTCTGCACTCCAATAATGGCCAGACCTAGATCAGCAGATGTGTCATCCACATCTGTAAACATCTCATTAGCAAGCTGTTCAACAGGGAAGCCATCGTATCCTGCTAAATCATCAGGTACATGTGGCAGGAAGTACTGAGTTAAGGCCCATGACAAACTGCTCAGAGGTGCTTCATACTCCTCGTTTATGACAGGTGCATCATTTACAGATTCAACCTGTAAGTGATGGAAAGAGATTTAGTCATGTTGGCTTCTTGTAGTGCCAAAATAGCTTGGCATTTTTTTTAAATTTCATATTTGTAATATTGCAAAGTGTTTGAAGACAAGAACCCTCAGACCATGATTGAATTATTTTCTCTATTTAACCCAATGTTTGCCATGAATCAATTGATATGCTATCTTCAGGTGTGAAATATTAGGTTTGCTTACATTGAATGTGATGAGAACAGGGTCATACAAGCAATCATTGGCTGCCACTTCTGCTCTGAAATTGCTTTCTGTGGCAGTGCTCTGCTGAGTTTCAACTGTGGTTTGACAGCTGCAAGGAAACAAACATAAGTTAAGCCAAGAATCACCACCCCCTCCCCAGCTAATTTGAGTATAGATTAGTTCTGTGCACCAGCTCAAAAATGATCAAATGGCTCCGTAACCAGCTCCAAAAGGTCATGCCACGAATGGTTAATTCCAATCGGGAACATTTGTTGTTTGTCTATTTACCCCAGGACATCCCCTGGACATCCCCATACCTATTTTTTAATCTAGTTTATTACTAGTTATTACTGCAGCAATTGCGTAATCTTTTTAAGACAGTTTAAACAAACTTTGTTACATTCAGAAAAGAATGAGAATGAGGATTACGTCCTTCCTAACCCATTTATGAAAAACGCATCAATCATAATGTCTGTGACCATTCAGAATCTTGGCCATTTTACTCACTCTGAGACATCTGCATTTACACTCCAGAGTTTGTACTGAGCCGCACCTGAGAAATCTACACCAGGTCGAAACCTTAACTTGTTGGTCCTGCTGATAGCTGTTCCACCTAAGAGTATAAAATAAACATATTATCTAAGGTTCAAAAACCTGGTCACACATTTTTATAGACTTTTATGGATTTTTTTTAATAAGTTGTCTTTAAACACATTGTGTTGATATTCATATAAACTATATGGATATGAATGTGGCTATCTTACTTGTAGAACCCAGATCAGACCAACTGGTTCCGTCAAACACCTGCAGAGTTCCCTTGATGTCATCCAGTGTAGCTGGCCACGGATACGGCTCCACGTACACGTATCCTGATGCGATGCTGTTGATTTGTTTAACATACTCAGCGATGCAATAAGTGACAGTTGATGAGTTGTAACCGGAACTCAGTAGTTCAGTCTCCAGGATATTCGTGGAGGCCACCTGAGCGGCTACTCCTAAATATTACAAGCAATTTCTCATTGACATTGGTTTCATTGATGATATTTTCATTAATTTAATTTCAAGCATATTATTTCACTCTTATTATTTCCAAACCACGTGATTTATTAACATATCAGTTTGCTTATTATCGCTATGAATAAGTTTGTATATTGCCAATTCCTTGCAGCAGGGACATGGTTGCATGGTTTATGGGAAAATGACTTACCTATAGCAGCTGCCTCATCAATTGAGACACTGAATTCAGCTGACAACTCGTCTTCTATGACCTCAAATGTGGCAGTGCCGTCTGTGTACAGTGCTATTGGGTTATAGTCATCAGCAGAGGGGAACACAATTAGGTCCAGATCCATATCTAAAGTTGCTGTAATAAACAGGAAAGTCTGCCATACAAAATAAAGTCTCCAAGTGTCCAGTCCTCAACCACTCTCCAAAGTAAGAATTTATGTCATATATTTGTGAAAGAGAATTATGAAAGTGTACAGAGATTACTTGATAATAATATATTCTAGCCTTGTGGTCAAGTAGTGTGACCCACCTTTTGCTCCCGTATCATCTTCTATCCGGATGCCACCATACACAACTCCGTGTCTGTCTAAAACACTAGGTTTGTCCATTTTGAAACTGACTCTGTCCCATGCCTTTGTATCATTTATCACTATCTCAGCTTTACCTGTCAACAGGTAGAATACCGCATGTCACCAAACAGCCTTATATATTTATTTTTTTTTACATAAAGACCATTATGGCAAAATTGCTCTCAGGTTCCAAAATAGTTTATAAATAATATGTTTTAAACTTTGAACAAACCTCTCTGATTATGAGACTTACTTTCAAAATCATAAAACTGCACATTGGATGATTCATCTAACACAAATGTATATGTGATAGATGCGAAAGCTGAGTTCACGTCACTTTCGGTGAAGGAGTCGCTTCCCAAAACGTCCACATTATATGTGTATAAGTTTGGATTATAGTTGATAGAAGTAATCAGCATGTCCTTATAGGTGGGACAGAGAAGCAGAGCTCCATCTAAAAATACAGGATTTAAAAAATAATTTCTTCTCTTTTTCTAAAAATATCTTTCAAAATCACCAACAGATAATAATCGTTAACGAGTCAATTGTTTTATTAATATCTAATTAATTGCATCATCTCACCGCAAGTGTGAGTGGTGATTATCTGTCATTGTTTTCATGATGGAGAGATCATTCAGTAAGTTACTTGATATGTTAAGCAAATTATGATAATCTTTGAGGCCGATTACCTTCAGCGCTTTCGTCCGACTCCTCGGACACGGAGCCACTTCCGCTGGCCGATCCCGATCCTGAGCTATCGCCCACGCATTCTGTGCCTATGCTGATGCATTGATAGCTTTTGTCACAGTATACCTAAAAGTCAAATTTATATTATACTCAATTCTTTTTCCATTAAATATTGAAATAACATTGTTTGATGTAATTCCAGAAATATATTCTATTCTACCAATACTAACTAACTGTATTTTAATTTATAAAGGTGGGGAAATGCGTCATCATAACAATAACCAAGGCCGCAAATATGAAATAATTCATTAAAGACAGTTATCATAATATTTGCTATCACATTTTGCTTATGAGACATCTTATTTACTAAAGCCATGTTAACAAGACACACTATTTGCTATATCAATGCAAAGGAGATGGCTTATTTGATAGCAATGCTAGTGAGGTACCTCATTGGCTAAGCACCCGTACACATCCAAATCCCCAGACCCACTGTCGCCACTGCCAGAGTCAGTAACCACCATCCCCACTGACAGCAGAGCTATCGCAGAGAGCAACCATCCGTCTGGAAATAAAAAAAGGAAAAACATGTTCTAATTCTTTTTTAATCGTTGCAATCAATTTGATGTGATTCTACAATAAACATAGCTATAAGAAGTAGTTGGACAAATCCAACATTTCAAAATATATACAAACAGAATATTCGTCACGTCATGTTTTTTGTTTTTGTTTTTTTTTTAATTTACGTTTTATACATTTACAGAAGATCATTCCAACAAGACAGTACAATAAAATCCATGGGTCAAGAGAATTTTCTAAAAATGAAGTTTGGATTGTTATCTTAAATCTAAGAGAAGCATTCATCGTTTGTTCATAATCAAATACTATTCATAATCAAATATATATTATTCAAGAATAAAGAAATCCATACCAATTTGAACATTTTGATATTTTATGTTTCTTATCTATTAAAATTGTCACTGAAATTGAGGAAAAATTAATGGGGTCAACGGTCTTTGATTGATCTTTTTTTTATTTGTAGTATGGATTTTCATTTATCACTAGTGGGCATCACTGTTCTTGAGGGTTTATCAACTTGGGAAATGGTTGGTTGAAAAATCCCATTTCTGTATTTTACTATCATCAATTTCGTGTTGGGGTTTGTGGAGGCTTGGGGTTAAGGTATTACCAAAGAAATAAAGTATTATTTACATAGAATGTCACGACATTCATATGTCAAATAAATCTGCAAAATGTGACACAATTTAAGGTGTTCATTCCTGCTGAAGTAGGATAAAACAAATCGTATCCCTTCCCTTTTTCTTTCGTTAGTCAACTGCCACCCTTCATTACTTCATTGCTAAATGTGGACCTAACATAACAAATTTCCATATTTCAAGTGTTCTCAAAGTTAAGCTTTTATCATGTGAATTACTGAATCAAATATGGATATTTATATATTCTCAAATAAAATTAGTGTTACATGACACTGATGATTCGGAAAGAAAGTGCAGATTTTCTACCGCTCCTCCTTCAGTACGCATGCGTAGCTATGCGAATAAACACTCTCGTCTTTGTTATCTGTACTATGACGTATTTTCCCTATAACAAAGAACCTGAATCTAGATTCTTTGCCTATAAGAAAGTGCGGCCACGTTTTCAAACACAATTCAGCCGTGTGGGGCACATTCATTTCAGCTTGGGACCACCGTTAGTACGCAGTAGAAAACATTACATGTAATCGTCAAGACTGTCTCAGATTGTCGATTTATCTCATGTTGACGTCATGAATATTATGGGGTGATAATTAATTATTCATGATCGAACATATTTTGCTTGGAATCTTTTTTTAATGACAGAATTTTTGGCGGAATTTTATCATTTCAAACGTACTAGTTAACAGGAACTATTCTGCCAAAATACAATATCTGAAAGGACAACTTTAGTGAAAGACATTTTTTACATTCGAACTTACTTCTAAATAAGTGCCTGATTTGTGAATATGCTATATGCTATTTTCTTTTTCGTGATGAAAACCCTTACATTTTGATTTTCGTATATAGCATTACCCATTCACAATATTTTGAAGAAATTATATTCCTAGCAGTTTGCAACATTCAATTTAATTTCTAACCTTTCCAAACCTTTTTTTCTCTTTTGATTTTTTGTTTGCTTCTATCTCATAAAATTGAGGACTTTTAAACTTACATTTTTCCCAGTTTCAAATGATAATAGATATGTCTCACACTGAACCAGAAAAAGGATAATTTTTGAAAATATCAGAGAACTTTCTTTAGAGTGAAAGTTAGAAATGAGTTCACATCCGAGGGGATGTAAAGTTCCTACCTCTGATGGATGGCCCCATTTCCTCTAGTATTGGCAACCGCTGTTCTGCTATTCTCAACCTATGTGCGAAACGGTAGCCCCTTGATCTCTGCTATCCCAAGGACTGCTGATTCTGGTTTTATAGTAGTCTATTACATCACAACCTTGCCAATCAGTTTATGATCTGCCAAAGGACCACGTGAACGTCAATGCCTCACACTTTGACATTCATAATTCTTACTAAGTCCGGTGTGTTAGGTAATAATTCCAACCATATACAAAGAATGGATTATCATTTCTTTGAATAGCAGGCCATTTGCCCAATACCCGCTGTACTTCAAATGTTGGAGACCAGTTTCTTCACAATAGTTTATTGGCACATAATTTGTGTACAACAAATTATTAAAGACGCATGTAGAATTATCAAATTTGGGTTGTGAACTCCGGCTTGTTGTGCTATAACACATTTTATCATGAAACAAAATTTAGAATGTAATATCTTTTGCAGTTTAATCTCTCAGCTAAACATCGATAGTCCATCCTCTACCTAATCTAGTTAAGGAAATTAATACCTAGATTTAGCAGAGTAGAGTCCAATAAACACCGGCTCAAAATGAAGTGGCAATTTAGGCTGAATAATAAAAAGAAGTTCATTCTAAATACTTCAGAACCTTGCACATGTCCGTGAAGCTCGTCCCACATTCACTTTCGTCCCATATTCGTCCCACATTCGTCCCACATTCGTCCCATATTCGGTTTGTCAATTTTTGGCCCGTATACCCATCAGACTATAACAGGAAGGTCAAGATCTTTCTGGGGGGACCCCTTTAAAGGTCAGATGCCTTTAAAAAGGTCAGGGCCCTTTTACCCTGACAAACATATAAAATGTAAGCGCGAAAAGTAAGAGAATACTAAAGTGACGAAATGCCGATTTTCGCCGTTAAATTCCCCCCTTTTTTCAATTGGAATATTAAGCTAGGGGGGTCTATGACTTTTTTGAACCAAAACCATTTTGGTGCGAGACCGGTTTTAATATGCTAGAGACCCGTAAATCGGAGAAAACCTTGAATTTTACCCATTATTTTGTGTTTGGGTACCCGGATGCCGATTTTCGCCGTTAAATTCCCCCCTTTTTTCAATTGGAATATTAAGCTAGGGGGGTCTATGATTTTTCTGAACCAAAACCATTTTGGTGCGAGACCGGTTTTAATATGCTAGAGACCCGTAAATCGGAGAAAACCTGGAATTTTACCCATTATTTTGTGTTTGGGTACCCGGATGCCGATTTTCGCAGTTAAATTCCCCACATTTTTCAATTGGAATATTAAGCTAGGGGGGTCTATGATTTTTCTGAACCAAAACCATTTTGGTGCGAGACCGGTTTTGATGTGCTAGAGACCCGTAAATGGGAGAAAACTGGGAATTTTACCGATTATTTTGTGTTTGGGTACCCGGATGCCGATTTTCGCCGTTAAATTCCCCCCTTTTTTCAATTGGAATATTAAGCTAGGGGGGTCTATGATTTTTCTGAACCAAAACCATTTTGGTGCGAGACCGGTTTTGATGTGCTAGAGACCCGTAAAATGAAGAAAACGGTTAACTTCAAAAAAAAAAAATTATGTTTAGGTATCCGGATGCCGATTTTCGCCATTAAATTCCCCCCTTTTTTCAATTGGAATATTAAGCTAGGGGGGTCTATGATTTTTTTGAACCAAAACCATTTTGGTGCGAGACCGGTTTTGATGTGCTAGAGACCCGCATAACGGAGAAAACGGTTAACTTCAAAAAAAAAATTTATGTTTAGGTATCCGGATGCCGATTTTCGCCGTTAAATTCCCCCCTTTTTTCAATTGGAATATTAAGCTAGGGGGGTCTACGATTTTTTTTAACCAAAACCATTTTGGTGCGAGACCGGTTTTGATATGCTAGAGACCCGTAAATCGGAGAAAACCTGGAATTTTACCCATTTTTTTGTGTTTGGGTACCCCGATGCCGATTTTCGCCGTTAAATTCCCCCCTTTTTTCAATTGGAATATTAAGCTAGGGGGGTCTATGATTTTTTTTAACCAAAACCATTTTGGTGCGAGACCGGTTTTGATGTGCTAGGGACCCGTAAAACGGAGAAAACGGTTAACTTCAAAAAAAAATTTTATGTTTAGGTACCCGGATGCCGATTTTCGCCGTTAAATTCCCCCCTTTTTTCAATTGGAATATTAAGCTAGGGGGGTTTATGATTTTTCTGAACCAAAACCATTTTGGTGCGACACCGGTTTTAATATAATAGAGACCCGTAAATCGGGGAAAAACGGTGCACTTCATAAAAAAAATTTATGTTCAAGTACCTGGATGCCGATTTTCGCCGTTAAATTCCCCCCTTTTTTCAATTGGAATATTAAGCTAGGGGGGTCTATGATTTTTTGTAACCAAAACCATTTTGGTGCGAGACCGGTTTTGATATGCTAGAGACCCGTAAATCGGAGAAAACCTGAAATTTTACCCATTTTTTTGTGTTTGGGTACCCGGATGCCGATTTTCGCCGTTAAATTCCCCCCTTTTTTCAATTGGAATATTAAGCTAGGGGGGTCTATGATTTTTCTGAACCAAAACCATTTTGGTGCGAGACCGGTTTTAATATGCTAGAGACCCGTAAATCGGAGAAAACCTGGAATTTTACCCATTTTTTTGTGTTTGGGTAACCGGATGCCGATTTTCGCCGTTAAATTCCCCCCTTTTTTCAATTGGAATATTAAGCTAGGGGGGTCTATGATTTTTCTGAACCAAAACCATTTTGGTGCGAGACCGGTTTTGATGTGCTAGAGACCCGTAAAACGGAGAAAAGGGTTAATTTCAAAAAAAAATTTATGTTTAGGTACCCGGATGCTGATTTTCGCCGTTAAATTCCCCCCTTTTTTCAATTGGAATATTAAGCTATGGGGGTCTATGATTTTTCTGAACCAAAACCATTTTGGTGCGAGATCGGTTTTAATATGCTAGAGACCCGTAAATCGGAGAAAACTTGGAATTTTACCCATTTTTTTGTGTTTGGGTACCCGGATGCCGATTTTCGCCGTTAAATTCCCCCCTTTTTTCAATTGGAATATTAAGCTAGGGGGGTCTATGATTTTTTTGAACCAAAACCATTTTGGTGCGAGACCGGTTTTGATGTGCTAGAGACCCGCAAAACGGAGAAAACGGTTAACTTCAAAAAAAAAATTTATGTTTAGGTATCCGGATGCCGATTTTCGCCGTTAAATTCCCCCCTTTTTTCAATTGGAATATTAAGCTAGGGGGGTCTATGATTTTTTTTAACCAAAACCATTTTGGTGCGAGACCGGTTTTGATATGCTAGAGACCCGTAAATCGGAGAAAACCTGGAATTTTACCCATTTTTTTGTGTTTGGGTACCCCGATGCCAATTTTCGCCGTTAAATTCCCCCCTTTTTTCAATTGGAATATTAAGCTAGGGGGGTCTATGATTTTTTTTAACCAAAACCATTTTGGTGCGAGACCGGTTTTGATGTGCTAGAGACCCGTAAAACGGAGAAAACGGTTAACTTCAAAAAAAAAATTTATGTTTAGGTACCCGGATGCCGATTTTCGCCGTTAAATTTCCCCCTTTTTTCAATTGGAATATAAAGCTAGGGGGGTTTATGATTTTTCTGAACCAAAACCATTTTGGTGCGACACCGGTTTTAATATGCTAGAGACCCGTAAATCGGGGAAAAACGGTGCACTTCATAAAAAAAATTTATGTTCAAGTACCTGGATGCGGATTTTCGCCGTTAAATTCCCCCCTTTTTTCAATTGGAATATTAAGCTAGGGGGGTCTATGATTTTTTGTAACCAAAACCATTTTGGTGCGAGACCGGTTTTGATATGCTAGAGACCCGTAAATCGGAGAAAACCTGAAATTTTACCCATTTTTTTGTGTTTGGGTACCCGGATGCCGATTTTTGCCGTTAAATTCCCCCCTTTTTTTCAATTGGAATATTAAGCTAGGGGGGTCTATGATTTTTCTGAACCAAAACCATTTTGGTGCGAGACCGGTTTTAATATGCTAGAGACCCGTAAATCGGAGAAAACCTGGAATTTTACCCATTTTTTTGTGTTTGGGTAACCGGATGCCGATTTTCGCCGTTAAATTCCCCCCTTTTTTCAATTGGAATATTAAGCTAGGGGGGTCTATGATTTTTCTGAACCAAAACCATTTTGGTGCGAGACCGGTTTTGATGTGCTAGAGACCCGTAAAACGGAGAAAAGGGTTAATTTCAAAAAAAAATTTATGTTTAGGTACCCGGATGCTGATTTTCGCCGTTAAATTCCCCCCTTTTTTCAATTGGAATATTAAGCTATGGGGGACTATCATTTTTCTGAACCAAAACCATTTTGGTGCGAGATCGGTTTTAATATGCTAGAGACCCGTAAATCGGAGAAAACTTGGAATTTTACCCATTTTTTTGTGTTTGGGTACCCGGATGCCGATTTTCGCCGTTAAATTCTCCCCTTTTTTCAATTGGAATATTAAGCTAGGGGGGTCTATGATTTTTCTGAACCAAAACCATTTTGGTGCGAGACCGGTTTTAATATGCTAGAGACCCGTAAATCGGAGAAAACTTGGAATTTTATAGACCTTCCTAGCTTAAAAAGGGGGGAATTTAACGGCGAAAATCGGCATCCAGGTACTTGAACATAAATTTTTTTTATGAAGTGCACCGTTTTTCCCCGATTTACGGGTCTCTAGCATATTAAAACCGGTCTCGCACCAAAATGGTTTTGGTTCAGAAAAATCATAGACCCCCCTAGCTTAATATTCCAATTGAAAAAAGGGGGGAATTTAACGGCGAAAATCGGCATCCGGGTACCTAAACATAAAATATTTTTTTGAAGTTAACCGTTTTCTCCGATTTACGGGTCTCTAGCACATCAAAACCGGTCTCGCACCAAAATGGTTTTGGTTAAAAAAAATCATAGACCCCCCTAGCTTAATATTCCAATTGAAAAAAGGGGGGAATTTAACGGCGAAAATCGGCATCCGGGTACCCAAACACAAAATAATGGGTAAAATTCCAGGTTTTCTCCGATTTATGGGTCTCTAGCATATTAAAACCGGTCTCGCACCAAAATGGTTTTGGTTCAGAAAAATCATAGACCCCCTAGCTTAATATTCCAATTGAAAAAAGGGGGGAATTTAACGGCGAAAATCGGCATCCGGGTACCCAAACACAAAATAATGGGTAAAATTACAGGTTTTCTCCGATTTACGGGTCTCTAGCACATCAAAACCGGTCTCGCACCAAAATGGTTTTGGTTCAGAAAAATCAAAGACCCCCCTAGCTTAATATTCCAATTGAAAAAAGGGGGGAATTTAACGGCGAAAATCGGCATCCGGGTACCTAAACATAAAATTTTTTTTTGAAGTTAACCGTTTTCTCCGTTTTACGGGTCTCAAGCACATCAAAACCGGTCTCGCACCAAAATGGTTTTGGTTTTAAAAAATCATAGACCCCCCTAGCTTAATATTCCAATTGAAAAAAGGGGGGAATTTAACGGCGAAAATCGGCATCCGGGTACCCAAACACAAAAAAATGGGTAAAATTCCAAGTTTTCTCCGATTTACGGGTCTCTAGCATATTAAAACCGGTCTCGCACCAAAATGGTTTTGGTTCAGAAAAATCATAGACCCCCCTAGCTTAATATTCCAATTGAAAAAAGGGGGGAATTTAACGGCGAAAATCGGCATCCGGGTACCCAAACACAAAATAATGGGTAAAATTCAAGGTTTTCTCTGATTTACGGGTCTCTAGCATATTAAAACCGGTCTCGCACCAAAATGGTTTTGGTTCAAAAAAGTTATAGACCCCCCTAGCTTAATATTCCAATTGAAAAAAGGGGGGAATTTAACGGCGAAAATCGGCATCTCGTCACTTTAGTCTTCTCTTTCTTTTCGCGCTTATATTTTATATGTTTGTCAGGGTAAAAGGGCCCTGACCTTTTTAAAGGCATCTGACCTTTAAAGGGGTCCCCCCAGAAAGATCTTGACCTTCTGACCTTCCTGTTATAGTCTGATGGGTATACGGGCCAAAAATTGACAAACCGAATATGGGACGAATGTGGGACGAATGTGGGACGAATGTGGGACGAAAGTGAATGTGGGACGAGCTTCACGGACATACCTTGCACTTGTGATGCGTGTACAAGGGTGCGTGTGAAAAGAAACCTAAAAATTTGTATAAACTGTTTAATGGGATATGATTAATCTAATGAGAGTATGTAATTGTCAGAGGGGCAGAATAATTAATATACTAAATTATACGGTAAAGAAAGTAGTTTCCATCACTAAATGAAGGTACTTGATAAGATATTATTATAATCGTTTATTCGTATTCAAGCTGATACAGTTGTGTTTGTTTCAAGGATTTAAGACTATAAAAATATTTTCATCATCGGTGAGATTATAGACTCAATTATCCCATTCTTGATATCTATCAAATCTAAAATCATGCCAATATTCTATTCCTCTCTACAGAATATAATATCTACAGAACCTTTACTAAAATATGTATTTTTCCTCATTCTTTTAATACCACGAGGATTATCAAGATCAATACAGTCATGCAGTATCATTGACTACATTCCTCAAGAGCGGGAGGAATTACATTTAAAAAACATCTTTGTAATTAACATATGCCACAAATTCATTTCTGCTATAGTAATTCTTAACCATAAAGTTAATAAATCTCATTTTAAGTATGTGGGTAACATGGATCTTTTGACATTAATTTGGCGATCATCTAAGTCGTTTCTAATGGCGGATCAAACATTCTCCTCACAGCAACATTCCATGCTTTTCACATAAATTTGCAGGAGCTTAGCTATACAATTAACATGAGCAAAATCAAATTCTGTTCAAATTTCATTCACAAATTCAATGAATTGATGCTTCATGAATTGTATATCTTTCTCAAAGACCATGCAACATTTAAAATGATGTCTAAGATAATAATAATAATAATAATAATAATAATAATAATAATAATAATAATAATAATAATAATAATAATAATAGGTTTCTACAGTTTTACAATTTTTCACTTCAAGGGGCAGGGCATTCCAGATCCTCGGCGCATATACCATGAAGGCCCTGTCGCCATAGGATTTCATACTAGTCATAGGTACTATGTATTCATTCTTATCATTAGATCGCAGACCCATACCTAGTTCATCTTATTCTCTATTAAATTTTTTTAACCTCTATAATACAATTGTCCATCTCTATGCAAGACCTATTTCTAGTTTCTTCAGATTTAGGATCAATGGTGATGTACAGTTGTGTGTCATCAGCATAGATATGATGCTTGAGACCATAGTTACCAATGATATCTGATAAAGGCTCCATATATGCTGTGAAAAGTAAAGGTCCCAAAACCGAGCCTTGCGGGACACCATATTTAATCTTCATGTTTTCAGATCTTTTACCATCAATTATGACACATTATTTTCTATTAGATAAGTATGATCTAAACCATTTAAGGGCAAGGTATATATCCCATTTTCCGCAATAAATCCAATTATCTATAGCAAATACAACTTTCAAAGATTGTTAAATGATCAACAAATGGGTGTTCATAATAATAATAATAATAATAATAATAATAATCTTTATTTCATGAGGGTTACACTTTTAAGCAACTTAATACTTATCTTCCAAAGGGCCCTCTTGTTAATAGAGCTACTAGGTTAGGATAAACTAACTATGTACAGTATATACAAGGATAAAATGCATAAATGCATTAAAATAGTCTCTCAGGTAGGCTGATCTAAAACTGTTTACACTCATAGAATCCTTTATATTTGATTTCAGGTTGTTCCAAATTCTAATTGTACTAGGCACAAAACTATGCTGGTATATGTCCTTGTGTTTGGCCAGATTTTTCTGCTAAATCTCCATTTACAGCAGCTCGTGTTTGCCTGTTGTGAGTATCACCTACATATGAAAACATATCAGTTTATTTGCACACATTTATAAGTCATTCAGATTATAAGTCATTCAGATTATAAGTCATTCAGATTATAAGTCATTCAGATTATAAGTCATTCAGATTATAAGTCATTCAGATTATAAGTCATTCAGATTATAAGTCATTCAGATTATAAGTCATTCAGATTATAAGTCATTCAGATTATAAGTCATTCAGATTATAAGTCATTCAGATTATAAGTCATTCAGAGTCCAATATTCAAAAGATTAACAAGATTATGGGATATATTTGTATTTATTTTCAAAATCTCCGTGCCTGTAATAATAACACAGGGCAGTCTCTTATTAAAATAAATATGAGTTTCACAGCCTGTCGCAGACATAATTAATACAAAATACGCATTTTGCGTTGAGAAAGAGTGCGCCCCCTGGTACTTGTATTCAAAAGGGCATCCCATATACCTTGACCTTGGACTATCACCCAGACTAAGAGAGATGTCTTATGTAAACGAGATGACAAGGGTGTATCCTAAGTATATCTCATGTGAGAAAGAAAGGGTATCTATAGTGCCTGTAGAGCAGTCCATGTACCTACACTGGACACGATGACCTCCCAGGCATCATGCGTGCATGACAGGGCAGTCCATGTACCTACACTGGACACGATGACCTCCCAGGCATCAAGCGTGCATGACAGGGCAGTCCATGTACCTACACTGGACACGAGGACCTCCCAGGCATCAATCCTGCATGGCAGGGCAGTCCATGTCACCTACACTGGACACGAGGACCTCCCTGGCATCAATCCTGCCTGATTATAGAACTTTAACTTAAACTCGCATATTAGCCAAAAAAGATTATACGTGTAAAGTCTGTCACTTAGCTAATCCTTATGAGTGAACATCGCATTAAATATTAATTATAACTCAGTCTCATAATCGATTCTCGGATACGATATGAGATGCATCTGCAAAGAGCCTTAGCTCTGATTTGGCCTACAAACAACATCAAACAACATTAGATTGGTATCAGGAACAGAACATGCATTACAATAATAAAGTTTATTTAGCGCTGATACCAGAGAGTGTCTGTACACATTTCAAGATAGAGTCTCAGGTATAGAATGTGTCCTCAGGCATTTCTCAAAAACACCTACTGAGGTACGAGCGTGAAGACCTTTTGATATTTGATATTTGACGTTTTTTTCAAAAGGTGTCAACAAGTATGTACCAGTGTACCCTTTTGGGACATGGTGAAAAAAGTTATGTAAAAGGATATATATCCTGTCAAAAATGGGTATATCCCTTTTCCGGTGACAAATGAGTTTTTCAGTATGATTAATGGCCTTCTCAACCTTGTAGCACAGTCTTAATCATTTATTATCAATATATTAATGGAGAATAACTGTATACACCTTCATACTCTTTAGGTAATTGGGTAGAAACGTTATGTAATAGGATATATATCCTGTAAAACATTGAAATATACCTTTATCTATGACAATCACATTTTTTTGCATGTTAATGATTCCCAAGCATTGTTGCACTGTCTTTGCAATCATGGATATACTAATGGAGGGTTAGACATACTTGCTAGACATGTCTAGAACATATCCTGTGGCATTAGAATGCGAGGTAAATTATATGTGTAGGAGATATGGCCCTTTTCCCCTGGCAAATTGAAAAAAGCTAATATAACACATTCCGGGGGATTTTGCTCTTTCTTCGCAACAATGGATAAACTAATGGAGGGTTAGACATACTTGCTAGACATGTTTAGAACATATCCTGTGGCATTAGAATGCGAGATAAATTATATGAGTAGGAGATATGGCCCTTTTCCCATGGCAAATGGAAAAAAGCTAATATGACACATTCCGGGGGATTTGGCGCTGTCTTCGCAATCATGGATAAACTAATGGAGGGTTAGACATACTTGCTAGACATGTCTAGAACATATCCTGTGGCATTAGAATGCGAGGTAAATTATATGAGTAGGAGATATGGCCCTTTTCCCCTGGCAAATGGAAAAAAGTTAATATAACACATTCCGGGGGATTTGGCACTGTCTTCGCAATCATGGATAAACTAATGAAGAGTTAGACATACTTGCTAGACATGTTTAGAACATATCCTGTGGCATTAGAATGCGAGGTAAATTATATGAGTAGGAGATATGGTCCTTTTCCCATGGCAAATGGAAAAAAAACTAATATGACACATTCCGGGGGATTTGGCGCTGTCTTCGCAATCATGGATAAACTAATGGAGGGTTAGACATACTTGCTAGACATGTCTAGAACATATCCTGTGGCATTAGAATGCGAGGTAAATTATATGAGTAGGAGATATGGTCCTTTTCCCATGGCAAATGGAAAAAAAACTAATATGACACATTCCGGGGGATTTGGCGCTGTCTTCGCAATCATGGATAAACTAATGGAGGGTTAGACATACTTGCTAGACATGTCTAGAACATATCCTGTGGCATTAGAATGCGAGGTAAACTATATGAGTAGGAGATATGGCCCTTTTCCCATGGCAAATGGAAAAATGTTTATATAACACATTCCGGGGGATTTGGCACTGTCTTCGCAATCATGGATAAACTAATGGAGGGTTAGATATACTTGCTAGACATGTCTAGAACATATCCTGTGGCATTAGAATGCGAGGTAAATTATATGAGTAGGAGATATGGTCCTTTTCCCATGGCAAATGGAAAAAAAACTAATATGACACATTCCGGGGGATTTGGCGCTGTCTTCGCAATCATGGATAAACTAATGGAGGGTTAGACATACTTGCTAGACATGTCTAGAACATATCCTGTGGCATTAGAATGCGAGGTAAACTATATGAGTAGGAGATATGGCCCTTTTCCCATGGCAAATGGAAAAATGTTTATATAACACATTCCGGGGGATTTGGCACTGTCTTCGCAATCATGGATAAACTAATGGAGGGTTAGATATACTTGCTAGACATGTCTAGAACATATCCTGTGGCATTAGAATGCGAGATAAATTATATGAGTAGGAGATATGGCCCTTTTCCCCAGGCAAATGGAAAAAAGTTTATATAACACATTCCGGGGGATTTGGCACTGTCTTCGCAATCATGGATAAACTAATGGAGGGTTAGATACACTTGCTAGACATGTCTAGAACATATCCTGTGGCATTAGAATGCGAGATAAATTATATGAGTAGGAGATATGGCCCTTTTCCCCTGGCAAATGGAAAAAAGTTAATATAACACATTCCGGGATATTTGGCACTGTCTTCGCAACCATGGATATATTAATGGAGGGTCAAATTACTTGCTAGACATGCCTAGAACATAGCCTGTAGCATTAAAATGCGAGGAATAATGTTTAGAAGAAGTTATGGCCATTTTCCCATGGCAAATTGAAGACATCGAATATCTTACATTCTAAATGTTTTGGCACTGTCTTCGCAACCATGAATATACTAATGAAGAGTAAGACATGCTTGCTAGATATGTCTAGAACAAAGCCTGTGGCATTAAAATGGAAGGAAAAATGTTTACAAGAAGATATGGCCATTTTCCCAAGGCAAATTGAAGATATCGAATTTCTGAATGTTTTGAAACTGTCTTTGCAACCATGAATATCCTAATGAAGGGTAAGACGTGCTTACTAGACATGTCTAGAACATAGCCTGTGGCATTAAAATGTGAGGAAAAATGTTAAGAAGAAGAGATGGCCCTTTGGCCATAACTTCTTCTAAACATTTTTCCTCGCATTTTAATGCTACAGGCTATGTTCTAGGCATGTCTAGCAAGTAATTTGACCCTCCAGTAATATATCCATGGTTGCGAAGACAGTGCCAAATCTCCCAGAATGTGTTATATTAACTTTTTTCAATATCCCAGGGGAAAAGGGCCATATCTCCTACTCATATAATTTACCTCGCATTCTAATGCCACAGGATATCTTCTAGACATGTCTAGCAAGTATGTCTAACCCTCCATTAGTTTATCCATGATTGCGAAGACAGCGCCAAATCCCCCAGAATGTGTCATATTAGTTTTTTTCCATTTGCCATGGGAAAAGGGCCATATCTCCTACTCATATAATTTACCTCGCATTCTAATGCCACAGGATATGTTCTAGACATGTCTAGCAAGTATATCTAACCCTCCATTAGTTTATCCATTATTGCGAAGACAGAACAAAATCCCCCGGAATGTGTTATATTAGCTTTTTTCAATTTGCCAGGGGAAAAGGGCCATATCTCCTACTCATATAATTTACCTCGCATTCTAATGCCACAGGATATGTTCTAGACATGTCTAGCAAGTATGTCTAACCCTCCATTAGTATATCAATGATTGCGAAGACAGTGCAACAATGCTTGGGAATCATTAACATGCAAAAAATGTGACTGTCATAGATAAAGGTATATTTCAATGTTTTACAGGATATATATCCTATTACATAACGTTTCTACCCAATTACCAAAAGAGTATGAAGGTGTATACAGTTATTCACCATTATTATATTGATAATAAATGATTAAGACTGTGCTACAAGGTTGAGAAGGCCATTAATCATACTGAAAAACTCATTTGTCACCGGAAAAGGGATATACCCGTTTTTGACAGGATATATATCCTTTTACATAACTTTTTTCACCATGTCCCAAAAGGGTACACTGATACATACTTGTTGACACCTTTTGAAAAAAACGTCAAATATCAAATATCAAAAGAACTTCACGCTCGTTACTGAGGTACTAATCTTGAACTTAATCATTTGAGAGATCATTCCAGAGTTGAGGACTGTGTTCCCTAATGTTTTCATTAGGACTTAGGACTACAAGGTCAAGGCAACTATTGGACTGTAGAGTATATGATCTGATGGTGGACTGATGGTGGACATATGATGGTGACATATTTTGACATATCATGACATTTTGTGACATATCCTGACCTTTTGTGACATATCATGACATATTGTGACATATCATCACATATTGTGACATATCATGACATATTGTGACATATCATGACATATCATGACATATTGTGACATATCATGACATATTGTGATATATCATGACATATCGTGACATATCATGACCTTTTGTGACATATGACATATTGTGACATATCGTGACATATAATGACCTTTTGTGACATATTGTGACATATCATGACATATTGTGACATATCATGACATATTGTGACATATCATGACCTTTTGTGACATATTGTGACATATGACATATTGTGACATATCATGACATATTGTGACATATCATGACATATCGTGACATATCATGACCTTTTGTGACATATGACATATTGTGACATATCGTGACATATTGTGACATATCCTGACCTTTTGTGACATATCATGACATATCGTGACATATCATGACCTTTTGTGACATATTGTGACATATGGTGACATATGGTGACATATGGTGACATATGGTGACATATCGTGACATATCATGACCTTTTGTGACACATCATGACATATCATGACCTTTTGTGACATATGACATATTGTGACATATCTTGACATTTTGTGACCAATCTTCTGCTTATATGATCTGATGGTAAGTTGATGGTAAATATATCAAGTAGGTTAGGAGGATTTTGAAATTGATTCTGGTTCAAACTGGGAGACAATGCAGAGTTCTGCAGTTTGTTTATATGTCAGTTACTGGAGGGCCTTAAGGAAGGCTAGAAGGGTTAACTATTTCGTGGGAACAAAACATTGAAAATGTCTAAAGAACATATCTAAAGTTGTGACATTGTCTTCACAAATAACAAAGTACTGATGTGGGATTACAGATACTTGCTAGACATGTCCAAAGCATATCCCAAGCAATTAATATTTAGGGAAAAACAGCTGGGGATATAGGGCCCTTTTCCTCTGGCAAAATGGAAAATAAAAATTTAAATCATGTGACATAACACATTTTTATAGTTGTGGCATTGTCCACATGAATTATGAAATAATTGATCTTGGATCAGGCATGGTTGCCATGTAAGCTTGGAACATGGCCCAAGCCATCAATATGTAGCCAAGACATATGGCTTTTTTCCCTGAACTAAATAGAAATATTCAGTGGGTACATTCTGAAAGCTTTGCAATACATTTTTACCATTAGAAAAGGTTCTGCAAGTGTTGGATAATGTAACACAAGAGTTTTGCTCAATTATGTAGCTTTAGTAGTTCATTATGTAATCTAACAGACCAGATTGGATTGCTCATGACGCCAACCAACCACGAACTGAGCTTCAAATATTCATATTTCATTTGACAACTGTCACTTTTCCATATCCATATTGTGACATATTGTGACCTATCATCACATTTCATGACATATTGTGACATATCATGATATATCATGACATATTGTGACATATCATGACATATTGTGACATATTGTGACATATTGTGACATATCGTGACATATTGTGACATATCATGACATATTGTGACATATTGTGACATATCATGACATATTGTGACATATTGTGACATATCCTGACCTTTTGTGACACATTGTGACATATCATGACATATTGTGACATATCATGACATATTGTGACATATCATGACCTTTGGTAACATTTCATGACATATTGTGACATATTGGGACATATCATGACCTTTTGTGACATTTCATGACATATTGTGACATATCATGACATATCGTGACATATCATGACATATTGTGATATATCATGACATATTGTGACATATCATGACCTTTTGTGACACATTGTGACATATCATGACATATTGTGACATATCATGACATATTGTGACATATCCTGACCCTTTGTGACATTTTATGACATATTGTGACATATCATGACATATTGTGACATATCATGACCTTTTGTGACATTTCATGACATATTGTGACATATTATGACATATTGTGACATATCATGACCTTTTGTGACATTTCATGACATATTGTGACATATCAAGACAAATTGTGACATATCATGACATATTGTGACATATTCTGACCTTTTGTGACATATCATGACATATTGTGACATTTGACATATTGTGACATATCATGACATATTGTGACATATCATGACCTTTTGTGACATATGACATATCTTGACATATCATGACATAACTTGACATTTTGTGACCAATCTTCTGCTTATATGATCTGATGGTAAGTTGATGGTAAATATATGGAGTAGGTTAGGAGGATTTTGAAATTGATTCTGGCATAAACTGCGAGACAATGCAGAGTTCTGCAGGGTTTTTTTATAACAAAATGATTGCAGCAGCAGGTTTGAAAGAGTCAACAGCAGTGTCCTATCACACACCTCACCGTGCCCCATTTCTTACCATATAAGCCCGGAACTTTACAGATGCCTAAAGATGCCCAGAAATGGGATGCTGTTCATCATAACAAGAAAGTCTTTTTTTATAAAGAATTTCCTTTTTTAAAATGATATTTATATTTTTTCATCATTTTGGAGTTGCTGTAAATGTAGACTACAGTGACGGGCAACTGTCTGAAACTGGCAGTTGAAACTCAGACATTTTTAACACAGTCAAACATCTAGCATACCTTTCTTTTGTGCATAAAGTTATTAATTTTCATATATTCTACACTTGCAAAAATATATTTCAATTCTATGTTTATTTATGCAGTTGAGATGTCCGCCAGTCTGGTCTGTGACACTGACAGCCAGGTCCGTGATCTGCAGGCCCCTCAGAGGTACATATCGTTCCAAAATTCTGAGTTATAATACCCACCACTAAATTGTAATTGAGCTGAATGTTGTGTCTCACATGTTATCTTGTAATTCCACTGTCTTTCAAAATGTTAAAAGTGTTTATTTTTGTGTAAGAATAGCTAAAATTGAACAGATCCGGTACTATTTTGATAGACATGTAAATCAATATTTTATATTATATTTATTCTGATAAAATAATAAGGACATTTTTAGGTCAAAGGTGAGGGTCAAGCATTAAGGTTTCACTATAATCTTTCCTTTCTGAAAACATTTGCCAGAAAGTTTTTTTTCAAATTTCTCTATTAAAGTATATACCGGTAATCACTCAAAATGAGGACAATATTCTTTATCATAACATCACAGATTTTTATTGGATCTTAATATTTTGAACTGATTCTAGGTGTTTTCAGATACTTGTCATAACTGATATATTCTGGGGCCATCTCAACATCAACAGATCAAGTCCATCATTAAAATGGAATGAAACAAATGGGCTAGATTCCAAACCATTTTTTATAATAAATCCCTTTTATATTATGTGCTTTGTTTTTTTAACAAACACCAACAGATTTGAACCCCCTTGGTTATTTACGGTTAAGATTATGGTCAAAGTGACGGAGGGAGTATGAATCTCTCCTGATTATGTGTTATATTTTCAAGTTGGGTTTACCAGAAAGTTGAAAACATCATAAATATGCATGTGACACGTGACAAAATGGGATATTTAGAAAAAGATTGATCATAAACATTTTAAGCCTTAATTGATAAGCAGATTGCAAGGAAGATTACAAAAAATCTTTCTGACATGTTATTGACTATCAAGATCATTTCACCAAGGTCAAGGTCAAATCTACCCTTAAGAGTCATTCTGTGCATCAAATATGAACAAATTATAGCCAAAAAATGTGAGTAATACAGAAAAGGTCAATCTTTAAAATTTGCTTGGTTCAAGCTTGGGGTATAATGGAGTTGTGACCTTGTACCTTGTGACCTTGTACCTTGTACCTTGTGTGCATGACATCATAGGAACCCATTGTTTGGAACAATGGGATAGTTTTGCTTCAAACTGATGTGTGTTACCGTAAATGTTCTAGATATTTTTATTTTTAATTTTTAAAAATTTTTTTTTTTTTTTTAATTTATCAGTAGGTTTTTGGGAATCTAATGGTGAAATTATGGATATTTTAATTGAAATGGCTATTCCCTTCAAGCTCTTTAAGTTGATATGTACAAAGATGTTTTTCGATAACTTCAAAGCATACATAAATATTATCTAGGGCTCTATTGATTTACAAGGATGAGATTTTCACAGTATGAATAGTATTTTTTTTTCAAATGCCTCAATATTTTCTGCACCCAACACATCATTTTTGTTAAAATAAGAATTGTTTTTTGGCAAAAACCACAAGATTTTTTGTTCAAATATCATAATTTTTTGGGTAACAAGGTTGCATCAATGTAAAATCACCATGCTGGGCAATTGTTATGTAAATGGAATGGACGCCCATATTGGCAGACTTGAAAATTATATGAGAAGAAAGATTTTTTTCAAAATAAAAAAATATATACATTTTATAGGCCTACAATGATTGCATAAATAGCAGGGATGGGAGAGCTCTGAACCGTTCTGGGCTGAAATCGCGGCATATCCGTATGGTATGATGTCATATCATTGCTCTATTTGTGAAACTGTCAAACATTTCGCGATATGTCTAGGGCACATTGGATTGGCGGTAACACACATTGCACCTTTGATTTTATGGCATCAAAACTCCATTCATTATTCTGCAAGGTTCAAGCATCAACAAACTGCTCCTCCATCGTGTTACCTATGTACACCATAGGAAAAAATTCCATTCATGTTTTCAATAATTATCCAGTAAACAATGTTTTTTTTATCAAAAAATGGGCAAGGAATACTAGTACCTCTAAAATTGACTTGCGTGTACAATATAAAAGAATTTCATTCACTTTCCAAATCTGACAGTGTTTAAAGAAATGGGTTTGGGCAACTTTGAAAATTGATGAAGGTCACCCATAATTGATGAAGGTCACCCATAATTGATGAAGGTCACCCATAATTGATGAAGGTCACCCATAATTAAAATCATCCAAGCCTTTTCATGGAGTGTCCTGTGTTGGAGTTTTTTTATTACATTATAATGGACACACAAACAAACGAACAGACAGAAGCTGCAGATGATGACAATACCCTCAACATTCAGTAATGGATGAGGTTAAAAAAGTGATATACAAGTTCTATTTGGAAAGAAATCAAATATTGCATGTTTAGAAGTTTTATTTCTCAAAAAGCTTCCACTCAAAAATCGCATGTTATCACACCTCTATCTTCTACAATTAAGTCCATGACATGTTACTAGTATTTCCTTAAGAGCAATTGGACACATTTTCAAACACCATTCAAACATAGGGACACAAGCAAAAGGGCATCATTTAAATATAGAAGAAAACATGATTCTTCTGACTGGCTGGTGACTTGAATAAATCTCAAAGTGTGGTGGTTTGTCTTTTGTTTAAAAATATGTCAAGCATCAATATTAACTGCCGGAAACATTTCTATGGCAATCTACATAAGATTTATTGGCACTCACTTGTAACATTTTTTCAAATATGTCTAACATACATGTACACCCACATAAACCAAGTCTTCCATTTCCGTCCATATATACTCCAAAATGACAAATTATACAAAGTTGTTCATTCTGAAGTTTATTTCGGATGTGATTAGTTTGGACCTGATGACAAACCCTTATCCATCAGAAGCTGCCATGAGGTGCAAGTGATAGGTGAGATTGGGACACCACTGAATGCCCCCAGTGTCTATATATATATATGATTTCACACAGTCACATTTAAGTTGCTCATGTCATCGGACATCTCCACTCCATTGGAGTTGGTTATCTCCAATGTTCTGTGTAATATAGTGGACAGTTTCTCTTCCATGTTGAAGCCCATCAGGTCCTTCCTGGTGATGATGCCCACCACATGATTCCTGCAGTCCACCACAGTCAGGTGACGCAGACCCAGTGTCCGGAAGATAATATATGTGCGGTGTAGCGAGAACTTCTCCTGAATGCTGACTGCGGACTGGTTCACATATGGCTCCTGAACAACAAAGAAAGAAGCAAAATATCAGGTTATATCATTCTCCTTGCTGTCTACCCAATAAATAGGAAATTATACTTTATTTTTTAAAGATTTATTCTCCTTCTATAAATATTATTAGAAACACAAAACATATTCCCTATAATTGAATTATGTTTAGTTTAAGATACAAATACTTGGCTGATATGGTACAAGGTACTTATATATGATCAAGGAGAAAAAGGTTATTTTTGTATTAAATCAGAATAAAATGTGCATGAAAAAAGTCTCAAATAACATTTCAGTTGCATGAATGGACTTGGTTTGTAGTAAAGAATTGTGCACCAATATCAACATATATAATGTATCCATGATAAGTATGCCCCTTTTTCTATTATAGAGATCAAATGGTCAATCATGAACCAACAGTCCTAAAAAAAAGACACTTTCAAAAATTGCACTATCCTCATGGAGGCACTGAATTGGCTTTATGACATCATCAGAGGCATTGTGGTTTATAAAGAGACAAATGGATAAAATCAAACTTATTCTTATTATTTGGTTTGCAGATAGCTCATGGTGCTGTCCAACTTTGAGCCGACCCTGCTACCAAACCTAGTTGTTCTATAATATTTATCTGTCTTTAAACCAAATAAGTATAATTGGTGCAAAATTACTTTTTTACTGGGGTGCTTGTATTGACAGCCAAAAAACCTGAAAAACTTATAAATTTGGCCAGAAATATGGTTAAGCCAGTGCTGCACAAACTTGTTAAAACTGCCTTAGTATTTGTTTCACAATATATGGCACATTTTCAAATCCAAGTCAACAACAGAACTGTTGTACAATAAGTTCTATGAAAATTCAATAATACTCTCAATGGCTCAGGTGTGCATCAATAAAAATAAATCAATAAACTAATAAATCCTTTTTATTGAAACACTGCCAGGGATTCTCAGAAATGTTTTTCATTGCAATAGCCTAGTACTAGCTTGTTTACCACATTGGAATGATATATAAGTGAACACTTTCAATGGTTAGTAAGTTAAGCCTAAGAAGTCCCCTGAAGGACTGAAACATGCCGCATTAAAGGTTTTAACTTTTTGTAACCACGGACTTTGTATATATATATATGTATATATACATATATATATATATATATATATATATATATATATATATATATATATATATATATATATGGAGGCTTTATAAAGTATTATAAAGCAAGTTAGAAGGGTAGAGCGGGTCAGACAGGCCAATTGCCCCGCACTGGTGTCACATGTCACCAGGGGGTCCACCCAGGGGGATATATAAACGGGACCTGAGAGTCACCCCCACCAGTCTAGCCAAGCGGTACTGGGAAGTCTTCCCACCATCCCGCCCTCTTTCCAGCTAGAAATATTACAACAAGAGTCTTTACATTTAACGTCAAGTTAAGGCATATGGCCATATATGTAATATGTTCAACCATATATATATATATGTACTGTACTGTACATCTTGTCGCAATATTTATGTATGTGTAATTAATAATATTATGAGTAATTGTATTACTATGTGTAGGGGTTAATTGTAAGGGTGGGATGTGACGATTTAATGTATTATGATTAATTAATGTAGTAGCGCCAATAGTAAATTGGCTGCATTTGGTGGTAGCAGATTTATTTGTAAAAAGTTAAATAAATCACTTTTGTCCAATATAAGTATATATATATACAAAGTCAGTATATATATATATATATATATATATATATATATATATATATATATATATATATATATATATATATATATATATATATAAATGATTTATCCAAATATTGACCATATTAAGGTAGAGGTGTTGGTAGGTGGGTTCCTCTGCATAGCGCTGGAGAATACTTTCTGTGCCACTTGGGCTTGACAGCTTGTCCAATGTCAACTGAAATAGAACAGGCGTAGATCATTAACGGCACAAACAAAATAATGCCAAATAATTTATAATAACAGCTCAGAACTGTTTTAACGAGAATTTAATCAAATATATTATTTGAGTTCCATCATCCATCCAAAAATGGAAAAATGTCTATTAGAAATGATGAAATCCATGTGAAAACATTCAAAGATTTGGCATGATTACACACCTAGAGCACTGAATTCTAAACATCTCTTTGTGGTAACTGTTATGAAACAGAACTCCACTAAGTTTCAAGCATCAATTTTAAACACTTGCTGGGACAAAAGGTATGTCAAAGAATTTTGCTCTGAATGTGGCCGGACAAACGAGTGGCAGTACAAAAGGACTGAGGGTGATACTATAGTCTTGCTGATAGATGTCATGGGCAATACATAAATGGAAGCATCTGTTTCTGTTGAGTTAATTTAGGAACAAGATATAGTTGATCATGTGACCTTCAGAAATTGCCTATGCATATCATGTGACCTATGCATATCATGTGACAGGGGTAATTCTATTTATAGGTTTCCTGGAACTGATTCTTTGAGTCCAAAGATCACTTTCTTATGTACCCTTTAAAAGCTGGGCAAATTTATCTTGGATTTCTTGTAAAAATATCTAGGTTATTAAAGAGATATATTTATTCAATGAAAGCTCCAATTCATAACAAGGGTTCTATTCTTACATTTCAGACTGTGTTGAAAAGAGTTCTTTTGGATTAAGTGTGATTAGCGTATTGAACAGAGATTAGAAAAGCATACTTTCTACCATTCTGATCAAGTATAAAGGTAAAGAAGTTGGATTTATTTCTTTCCAAATTCTTCCCATGGGGGCTGTGATATATCCAAATCATAATGTGTTAGGCTCTAAAGATAATTGAATGCGATAATCTTATGTGCCTTTTAAATCTCTGCAAATTTTGAGACTGCTTGCGAAAAGCAACAATCTTAGGGGATTATTAAGTGGAATAGGGGAAAAACAACAATCTTAGGGGAATATTAAGTGGAAAAGGGGAAAATGATGAATGCAGACTATTATGTGCCTTTTTGCTTAAGATGTCACGGTAGTCCCATTGTGTAAATTGACTATTTACTCCAAAACTAACAATTGCTGACTTACCCTTTAGATCACATGTTTTTTTACAAGCAAATCAAAGGTAAAATTTGCACAATTTAAAAAGGTTCAAAATAGGTGTAACTACTTGACTGTATTTCTCCTGATTCTACTTTTTAATCAGCCCGGCATGACTGTATTTCTCCTGATTCTACTTTTTAATCACCCCGGCATGACTGTATTTCTCCTGATTCTACTTTTTAACCACCCCGGCATGACTGTATTTCTCCTGATTCTACTTTTTAATCACCCCGGCATGACTGTATTTCTCCTGATTCTACTTTTTAATCACCCCGGCATGACTGTATTTCTCCTGATTCTACTTTTTAATCACCCCGGCATTACTGTATTTCTCCTGATTCTACTTTTTAATCAGCCCGGCATTACTGTTCTTTACACCTCAGAAGTCAGGTATATTTGCTTTAGGAAAAAAAGCATGTCACTGTAGTCATTCCGTGGTATATGGAATGTTGCAGTGAAAAACTCAAAATAAATATTTTGATATACCATTTTACAACTGACTTTAAATTTAACTGTAACTCCATAGATATTCACGACATTAATATTTTTTTCACTATGACATTAACCAATGGTTCATAATTTTGAATGTGTGGCATGGTTTTGGCAATGGGTATGGGATTAATATCTTTAAACCTTCCTGGTACTATGTACACTCAAAACTATTGACTAATCCCTTTTGATATAGAGAAGCATTTAGATTCAGTTGAACACTGAGATAAAGAACATTTGCATTTTCAATAGAGTTACCTAAATGGGTGGCCTTTTGCTGGAGGTGAGGACCACAGGTGTTTATTTTTAGTAATAGTGGTCACTAAGTTTGCAATGTGAATTGTGCATCTTTTCATTGCAATTATTGATATCCAAGGAGCCGGATCCAGTGCCAATTAAAATATATTTAACCCTTCAAATTGATCTTTAACAATGCCATCAGCCATTAATATAAACAAGATTATCCCTCAACAAACATCAAATATGAGTTATTTTCTGTTCAACTGACCAGAAATATTTCAAGCATGAATGCAGTAGCAATCTCAATTCATTATTCATATAAACTGTCTGAATGAAGTTATATTTCGCCTGGAAGCCAAATTCCTGCTGAAACTAAATCAAGCCAAAGGGTTAGCGGATATCAGTAATATGCTTAAACTTGTTTGTCTCATAATGGCTTAGTTGTCACCGAAGTAGACATTGTGACATGGTAACACACATCAACACACACATGCCTAAACAGGAAACATCATACCAACAAATTCCCTCCCATGGCAATATCAATACAAGTGCTTTGCAGACTATTCATAAAGGCCTTAAGAACAAGAAACCTTTAACCTATTGACCTATCATTACCTGGAAAGTATATAAAGCCATATGTGATTAATCTCTGTGGTCTTATAATGGATTTTATATAATTCCACCATGGGATTGGATAACCTACATATTGGTAATCAATGTGTGCAATATCTTCATTCTGCTCCTGGGTGAAATCCTCTACTGTCTGGAATATGTCCTCATTGCTTAATAAAACTGTCAACTCCAATCTAAAACAAACAAATACAAATTCCATGTACATTTAATGAAATAAAAATGTTTTTACCAGAATATGACTTATCACAATTGAATCATGTCTGTATAAAATTAATTTTGCCAAAATAAACTTTTCAGTGGTCCTGTTGATATCTCAAGTTATATTTGCTTTTAAGCTAATCTTATATTTTATCTTTTTCAGAATCCTGGAATTATAAGTGAAATGCAAGAAAAAGAATGGTTGATGGACAGTTGATATCACCATCTACCTAACATGACTTGCACAGACTTGGTGGCTCAAAAATTACCCTTAAATCATTAAATATTTTTTTCACACTGACTTAATTCGCAATCTATTATACACTTAACCATTTCAATATTTGTAAAAAAACTTTAGATGATTTTGACACGATTTATATAACTTTTCTGAGAATTTAAGAAATCGCTCAACAAAAGAATTATTTGGCAAGGATTAGAATTAGATTTTGTGATGATTTTGGCACAACTTATATAACTTTTCTGAGATTTTCAGAAATCACTCTACAAAAGTATTATATGACTGGGATTAGAATTGGTACATGGATTAGTCTGGAGTAATGGTTTGGCATCATATCAATTGGCAAAGATGTGAATACCGTATAGCACCTTTTAAAGCTCACCCCATCCTGAATAGGAAATATATTATTGACTCATATTAATCTAATCTCAGAATACAAACATTTGGAAAGGATCACAAACATTTTACTCTCCTGTGCATCGGGTTCAGTATATAACACCCTCTCCGATTATGCGATCAGATATGTTCAAATAGGTCTGTTCCATAAGCCCCGCCCCTTGAATGTATGCAACCGCACGTGCACGGTGCATTGACGTATAATTAAAGCATTTCAGTAGGACAGCACGTGCACGATACGATGACGTAACTCGAATCTCTAACTCATTAATATTCATGACCGCCCAAATAGTAGACATTTGGTCGAGTTGGCGCTAGGCCTATATTGAAGAGGCCTAGTAAAGCTGGGTACAAACATTTGTGTTTTAGACCAACTTAAAGCTTAATAACAGTAATTCTTATGTCTTGAGTATGGATTCAAAGCTATAAAAATATGGATGTGAATAATAAACAAAATCACAAAACAAAAAGATTGGAAATTTACTTAAGTGATAGGCATTTTAACGGCAAAGTAATAAGGCTTACTAATTTAATTATTGATTTGTGTTACAGCAAAAAGCGCAATTCTAGTTAGCATGGGGGTCAAAAAATAAATTTGGTCTTTTTCCTTCAAAACCTATCAATTTATTTACCTAAATATGTCTATTTTATGAAAAAAGTATCTAGGAGACAGTTTACTAATAATTGTTTCCACAATTTTCAATACCGTGATCCAAGGTTGAGAAAATTGGGGATGGACATTACAAGATGCTCTAATGCCAGTACCAATTCCAGTAACATTAAAACAGTACCACTTGACTTTTTTTTCAATGTGAGTAGGGCATAGATGATAAAATCAACAAAAATACACTTACTCCTAATAAATTTTTTACATTTTTTTACCAATAATTGAGCTATTTTCATAGATTTGAACGAATTATTCTGCTTGAAATTCCATTACTCATGTAATTTGGACATATTCTCTGTAAAACTATGTTATATCATAGCTGCAGACATTAATTGATGATTAACACAACTTGCAATGACATTGCTCTTCATTCATCTTACTGATAACCAGTCATAATACATGCTTTGAGAGAGTACTAAAAAGGCTTCCAGGGGGGGACGGACATTACATGGGGACGGACATTACGGGCACTATATATCACTACTGGCTGAATTTAATTCTGGATATATCTAAACAACTATAGTTTTAATTAAGTCATATGGCACCATGGTATATATGCATAGTGAGAAAAATATCTGCATGCTTAAATTCTGGATATGGTGGGCTATGGCTAAAAGGGACGGACATTACGACCATGCAACTTTGGATACATTTTTTTGTTGACAGAAAGATATTCCACTTCTGGCACTTAAATTGTTGACATTTTCTTGTTAATAACTCCCTTAGAGAATATTTAAACCAAAAATAATGATTACAGGTCATATTTAAACTTATTTAACACTCCTGATAACATATTCCCACTAAAAAACCTAAAAATCATTACAGAGGTCAATTTTTTTTTTTAATGTGGTAAAAAATTACTAGAAAAGATAGCCTAAATCTGAAAACAGTTTTAGAAACAAAATAAAATTATGCATGAAGTTGTATCAAAGTAAAAGACCAAGCTCCATCAGAAAAAAGAAATGTACAGCTTTGAAAAAAGTGCATTTTTGTGATGCTAACACCATTACGCCCTTTTTGACCCCTTTTTTGACCATATATGTGCCATTTTCTCAATTTTCGATATTTTTCCTCACTTTAAAAAGCTATTTTTCAGTTAAATCAGACAAAAACCTAACAATTTGAACTATAATTTACTTAAAACAAGCCATTCTTTAATATGAAAAGCCACCATTACAGGTGTTTTCAGCAAAATTGCGCTTTTTGCTGCAACAGGCCTTGTATGCTTACTGAATTAGAGCTATTAAGGAATCAGAAACAGCTGGACTCTTATCCTTTTTATATTTAGAAGAATTTTGGACACATGACTAAGAAAGAAATTTGAGCATTATGGCTTTAATGATATAGAAATGGAATGGCATAACAAGTACTTGGAACACATTTTTACACTGATGACAAACATATAACTATTTACAAATCAGGGAATTCTTTTGATGGTGCCAATAGTTCAATAATGGCCATCAATCACATTATATATATATACATATTTTATTCTCTACATCTTCTAATCAGTTCCGAACTGTTTAAAATAATTTCTGTAAAAGGATTTGTTGCACAGATATTAATTAAAATCAGTGAAACATCTTGCTAGATTTGTATCAACATTCACAATTACTTACCCAGCTTTACTAGGCCTCTTCAATAGGCCTCTTCAATATAATCGGAGAGGGTGTTATATACTGAGCCCGATGCAAAGGAGAGTAACAATTACTGTGATATCAGCCAATCACAGGTAGAACATTACTAAAATCTATTAATCCAATATGTGACTATTTTTTTTGTGTTCTCACAATTCCAAATCTGTTAAAATCACTTCTGTAAGACATTTTGTCCAAATACTTCAAACCTTTGTCACACATTCAATATCTTTACTGCCATAATTGACAGGACCATTCCAAATTTAAGTTTGTCAAAAGTCTACTCAAAATCATGTGATTCATGATAAATGCGTGTTTCACAGGGAAGTATATTATCAGTCACCCTTTTTATTATTAAAATTAACAGCATTGTTGATTGTATGAGGCCCGGAGCAGATTGCTCACTTTTTGTTGATGACTTCAACTTAAGCTACAGGTCCACAAGCATGCATACAATAGAATGACAGCTCCAACAACACTTGCCGTATTTAATAGTGTCTCAGACGACTCGTGTATAAGACGACCCCTAAAATTGAGGTTATTTTGCTTGAAAAGACCAATTTCCGAATATAAGACGAGTTGGTTTTTCTCGAGATATCGGCTCTGCTACCATTCAAGTTTGGCGGCCATTTTAACAGTGAAACTTAGATATTCTTATATAACAAGATCTTACCCGTGTATAAGACCTTAATGGTCTTACACCCGAGTAATTACGGTAAAACGTAAATACGATGTTCTTATTTTCGAAATAACAGATATCGGATGTAGCAGATCGATTTTAATTGCGTTTTAAATTATAAATAAAGGTATGTGCTTAATATTATCACAATTACGCTTCTCAGGTCAAGAATTTCTCCACGTCCTTGATAGCGGATCGATTTTAATTGATTTACGCAACACCAGATCGCTATTTTGAAAGGCGGGAGAGGCTCTTGTTTTTGGCGCGAGTCATGTCTTCCTTTTTTGACAGAAATGGTTTCACATGCAGATCGATTTTAATTGTATTTTAAATGATAAATAAAGGTATTTACCCAATATTATCACATTTTACACTTTGCAGGCCGAGAATAGAACAAAACCATCCATCCATTTAACATGCATTACGCAATATGAGGTCGTCATTTTAAAAAGCGGGAGTGACATAGCGGTTGCTCTCGTGTATAAGACGACCCCCCAAACATTAACTAACGGTTTGCGAACAAAAACCTCGTCTTATACACGAGAAAATACAGTAAATAGATTAAAAGAATGGGCTGATAACAATGGATTCAAGTTTCTTTGAAAAAGAATGTATGTATTCATTTTTGTAAAAAGTGGAAGGTACACCCAGACCAGAGGAAGATATGACATATAAATTGAGAAATCAAAGTGTAGAGACCTGCAAAAGATATTTTCTTCAGATGGAGTCAGGGCCCATTAACAAATTTAATAAAAACAATCAGATATAATCCACAAAGTTTCCTATTTCAACCAAATTCATTCCGAATTTGATCCGATTTTCTTTTTTTTAAAAACCATTGAATGTGTCCTTACAGGATCCTAATTCTCCTGAATGTTATCCGATAGAGATTAGACAGATTTGATCTCCAGGACACAGTCCAGACAACACAGACATAATCAGGATTGTATTCTGACAGACATATGAACTGAGTTCCCCAAATGTTACGGGACACAGTCCAGACAACACTGGACATAATCAGGATTGTATTCTGACAGACATATGAACTGAGTTTCCCAAATGATACGGGACACAGTCCAGACAACACGGGACATAATCAGGATTGTATTCTGACAGATATATGAACTGAGTTCCCCAAAAGTTACGGGACACAGTCCAGACAACACGGGACATAATCAGGATTGTATTCTGACCAGACATATGAACTGAGTTCCCCAAATGTTACAGGACACAGTCCAGACAACACGGGACATAATCAGGATTGTATTCTGACCAGACATATGAACTGAGTTCCCCAAATGTTACGGGACACAGTCCAGACAACACGGGACATAATCAGGATTGTATTCTGACAGACATATGAACTGAGTTCCCCAAATGTTACGGGACACAGTCCAGACAACACGGGACATAATCAGGATTGTATTCTGACAGACATATGAACTGAGTTCCCCAAATGTTACGGGACACAGTCCAGACAACACGGGACATAATCAGGATTGTATTCTGACCAGACATATGAACTGAGTTCCCCAAATGTTACGGGACACAGTCCAGACAACACGGGACATAATCAGGATTGTATTCTGACCAGACATATGAACTGAGTTCCCCAAATGTTACAGGACACAGTCCAGACAACACGGGACATAATCAGGATTGTATTCTGACAGACATATGAACTGAGTTCCCCAAATGTTACGGGACACAGTCCAGACAACACAGGACATAATCAGGATTGTATTCTGACAGACATATGGACTGAGTTCCCCAAATGTTACGGGACACAGTCCAGACAACACGGGACATAATCAGGATTGTATTCTGACAGACATATGGACTGAGTTCCCCAAATGTTACAGGACACAGTCCAGACAACACGGGACATAATCAGGATTGTATTCTGACAGACATATGAACTGAGTTCCCCAAATGTTACGGGACACAGTCCAGACAACACGGGACATAATCAGGATTGTATTCTGACAGACATATGGACTGAGTTCCCCAAATGTTACGGGACACAGTCCAGACAACACGGGACATAATCATGATTGTATTCTGACAGACATATGAACTGAGTTCCCCAAATGTTACGGGACACAGTCCAGACAACACAGACATAATCAGGATTGTATTCTGACCAGACATATGAACTGAGTTCCCCAAATGTTACGGGACACAGTCCAGACAACACGGGACATAATCAGGATTGTATTCTGACAGACATATGGACTGAGTTTCCCAAATGTTACAGGACACAGTCCAGACAACACGGGACATAATCAGGATTGTATTCTGACAGACATATGAACTGAGTTTCCCAAATGTTACAGGACACAGTCCAGACAACACGGGACATAATCAGGATTGTATTCTGACAGACATATGAACTGAGTTTCCCAAATGTTACAGGACACAGTCCAGACAACACGGGACATAATCAGGATTGTATTCTGACAGACATATCAACTGAGTTCCCCAAATGTTACAGGACACAGTCCAGACAACACGGGACATAATCAGGATTGTATTCTGACCAGACATATGAACTGAGTTTCCCAAATGTTACAGGACACAGTCCAGACAACACGGGACATAATCAGGATTGTATTCTGACCAGACATATGAACTGAGTTCCCCAAATGTTACAGGACACAGTCCAGACAACACGGGACATAATCAGGATTGTATTCTGACAGACATATGAACTGAGTTTCCCAAATGTTACAGGACACAGTCCAGACAACACGGGACATAATCAGGATTGTATTCTGACAGACATATGAACTGAGTTTCCCAAATGTTACAGGACACAGTCCAGACAACACGGGACATAATCAGGATTGTATTCTGACAGACATATCAACTGAGTTCCCCAAATGTTACAGGACACAGTCCAGACAACACGGGACATAATCAGGATTGTATTCTGACCAGACATATGAACTGAGTTTCCCAAATGTTACAGGACACAGTCCAGACAACACGGGACATAATCAGGATTGTATTCTGACAGACATATGAACTGAGTTCCCCAAATGTTACGGGACACAGTCCAGACAACACGGGACATAATCAGGATTGTATTCTGACAGACATATCAACTGAGTTCCCCAAATGTTACGGGACACAGTCCAGACAACACGGGACATAATCAGGATTGTATTCTGACCAGACATATGAACTGAGTTCCCCAAATGTTACGGGACACAGTACCTTTAAAGGGCAAAACTACTTTTTTATCTTAGCTCTAATGCTAGCTGATACTTACCAGGTGTTACGATCTAGTATCAGTTTTGACAACAATAAAAAGTTGCCCCTAAATTTTGTGTTGAAGAATGACAATATTTTGTCAACATCTGATTTATTTTATTTGAAGCCTTATTTACTGTTGAATTTTAGTTTTTCTTTTGTGATAATATCAATTTTACCTAAAAGTATCACGCATTAATCTCTGGTGTGTTAAAAGTATATCTACATATGAATGATTAGACATATTGAAGTTGAACATAGAGTAATACGATGAGTTGCAATAAGACGGAGAAGTTGCACTATTAGCAGAGATCTGCCTCAGCCATCAGCTGCATTTGACAGGTAAACATGATTTTTTTAAAACTTTAGATGATTTTTTAAAACTTCAGATGAAGCTTAAAGTAGGGTAACACTGTTTGGCATTATTCTAGCACTTTTCTAAGGGCAATACCTTTCATGATATCATAAGCATATTGTTATACTCTCATGATATCACTTTACCTTTCAGTACCTCTCTGATAACATTCCACATAAAAATGATGCCAAGAAAGAGATGTGCTTACAAAATGGGGCTATAAATTTGGTTCTTGTTCAAATAGGTTTTACAGACACTTTTTAGAGTGCATCAACCTAAACAAAAAGTAGATATCCCATTCAATAGACACAAGAACATCTTGATATTCTAAAAGCATTTTGAACCAAATCTGTACTAAAAAAATAACTGAAACTGTGGATTGCATATCTGGACTTTTTCCTGCATCTCCCGAAGGTGCCCTAATTTTATGAAACTGAGGCTGTATTATGGTAATCAAAGCCATAATATTTTAAGACTATGAAGTGGGTTTTTTTCAATATTTTTAATAGATAAAAACAATGATAAATCTTAAGTTCATTTACTCTTGAAAAATGATATATATGCAATTAATCCAGGGTGGCCACACTTTGATGAGAAAAAAATTCCCTGACATTTCCCTGACTTTTCCCTGACTCAAGAATTAATTCCAGGTATTGCGGCCTCCATCCTCCCCTACAGCCGCCCATTCCACCCTTTACCTGGATGATTGTTTCATGCATAAATGTATATTTTTAATAAGCCTGTGATTATGGATATTAGATTTAAAAGGTACAATATGTATCTTTAAACTCTTGAAATGAATTAGTTTTGTTTTCGTATAATTTGTGTTCAACACATCAGCCAGTTTATCATGACTGATTAGAGAAACAAAATATCATCACTACAGATACTCGGTCTCATATACATCCTGAGGGTATAGCACTAAACATTACTTTCAAAGCAACACACTTACTACAGGATACTACTTTGGAAACAGAATACACAAATACATATGGCCATGTGATCCTAGTTAATATCATTTTAGTGGATAATGCAGACTATTCAACAATACATTTCAACACGTTTACTTTGACAACAACACACAACTTTCTAAATAATCTTGGTTTCATTATCTAGGTAACTTATTTCTTTGTCTGTGGTCTTTCCTGGGAAGTTAACAAGCTTAATGTCAATCCATTAATAAATCTGTCCGAATTGGAAGAAAAAAGTTTTCTTCACGCCATTTCTGCAATCCAGTTCACATGCTTGAGATTGAAAATCAATTTGGTGATGTGACCCCAAAATAATAATTCATCTTATAAATATGTTTAACATGCATCTAGGTATTTGGGATGCATAATTACCATTCAACTTATACACAAGTCATCTTGTACAGGAGTATATATATGGTACATTGAATGAATATTGGGGCCTCCCATGCACACATCAACTAAATTTAAAGGTATGTTCCCGCTGAATGCCAAATTCAGGGGATGTTTATTTTCATCATGCTAAATGACTCAATCCTGCAATCTATGCAAGTTCAGAGGTTCTGTCCTGTTGAACACAAAATTTAGAACCATAACTTTCACTGCACATAGAAATATATATAAATTTATATTTATATATGTAAGGCCTGGGAGGCCACAATATGGGAATGATTAAACTAGAACTAAAATAAAAAATAAGTATGACATGTAACAACATCATGGATATTTGAGCTTCAACTAGGAAACTTTAATTCTTGCTATTATAGTATTAAAGCCAAAGGAGCTCATTTTGTTCCCTCAGTAATTGTTAATCGTGAATATTTGTTTTAAACCCATCAATGATCTTAAAGTACTCAATGATTATGAAAATGAACAAAACTCCCTGACTTTTCCCTGACATTTCTGTCAATCAGAAATTTCCCTGACATTTTTTAAAATTCCCTGACATTTCCCTGACCTTGAAAAAAAAAAGATTTTCCCTGACTTTTCCAGGTGCGTGGCCACCCTGTAATCTATTGTATAACTAAATATGTGTACCTGTTTATGAATCCATGGAAGACCTCGTGGCCGTCGGCGGTTGCCTTGACGACGGGGAAGCCACCGTGGTTGGTGTCCAGCAAGAGTTGTGCCAGCTGGGCTACACACTGCCGGCTGTGAAGTGTGATAGGGTCACTGGACATTATGTCCCGAGCACAAAATAACTCCAGATTCACACTGAAATAGACAGACAATGTACACAATATGAGCTTAAACAGGATGTCTGAGTAAATAATCATGCGATTCTTTAATGAATATGGGGGAATTGCGTTGTGCTCGATAAAACTATTTAGAATAAACCAATCAGAGTCCACTAACATGTTTTTATAACATCATATCAACAACCAACAAGAGTCAACTTACATGTTTTTATAACATCATATCAACAACCAATAAGAGTCAACTTACATGTTCTTATAACATCATATCAACAACCAACAAGAGTCAACTTACATGTTTTTATAACATCATATCAACAACCAACAAGAGTCAACTTACATGTTTTTATAACATCATATCAACAACCAATAAGAGTCAACTTACATGTTTTTATAACATCATATCAACAACCAACAAGAGTCAACTTACATGTTTTTATAACATCATATCAACAACCAACAAGAGTCAACTTACATGTTTTTATAACATCATATCAACAACCAACAAGAGTCAACTTACATGTTTTTATGACATCATATCAACAACCAATAAGAGTCAACTTACATGTTTTTATAACATCATATCAACAACCAACAAGAGTCAACTTACATGTTTTTATAACATCATATCAACAACCAACAAGAGTCAACTTACATGTTTTTATAACATCATATCAACAACCAACAAGAGTCAACTTACATGTTTTTATAACATCATATCAACAACCAACAAGAGTCAACTTACATGTTTTTATAACATCATATCAACAACCAACAAGAGTCAACTTACATGTTTTTATAACATCATATCAACAACCAACAAGAGTCAACTTACATGTTTTTATAACATCATATCAACAACCAACAAGAGTCAACTTACATGTTTTTAGCATCGTGCACAATGACAGGTTCCGCATCAAGAAAGGGAATGCACTTGAGTTCCAGCAGGGCATGGTACAGGGGATGTGTAATATTGTCTCCCACCCACTTAGCGACCATGATGGTTGCCATGATGGGTAACAGAAACTGAACATCGTTCGTAATCTCCATCTAGGAAAATATGTATTATTTTTCAGTGCCTGATATAAAATAATCACAAACTAGAATAAACATAACCCCATGGGTTGATAGCTCTGCTGACTTGAATGAAAAATACATGAACTGAGATAAAGTGCAACAAGCAACCAGGTTATGATTTTCCATACAAGATCCCAATTCAGTTTGGATGAGATATTCATTAATATTTTGTAAATCATTATCTTGTTACCAATGCAATATTTCATGCACAAAATTTGTGATTTTTTTCAAAAATCTAATAGCTATCACCAAGTTGTCAAAAAGGCTGCCATTTTGAATAACATAGCCAATGAAAATCAAGATAACAAGTTGGGGCCAAATTTGATATGTAATATGCATTTTGATTGATCAAAATTATCATCTGCTAAAGGCTGCTCTTGAAAAGGATTTAAATGATCATTTAGAAGAAATGTTCAAAAACATTCAAAAGCAATGATAAGCATAGCTCAAAAGCCATTGATACATGTTTATTCACTTTTAATGGTTGTGAGATTTTGCATGCACACACATTTTGAATTCAAGGTCAATGTATCAAGGTCAAAGGTCACATGACTAAGAAAGTATGACTTAAAATATGAAAGATATAGTACTGGTAGTTTTGGAGAAGATTTTTAAAGAAATGTTGACAGACGGACGGACAGAAAGGAAGGACGGACGGACAGAGAGACATTTTCCCCACTCCTAAAGCTCTGAGAGCTAAAGTCTCAGCAGAGCTAAAAAGGGCATTTGAAAGTAGATACTCATTTAAGTAAAACAACAGTTGCCTTTATCCATTTCTTGTTTAAGAAATTATAATAATACCTATCACATTGATAATGTGTACCATGTTTACTCGAATATAAGATGACCCTGTGTATAAGACGACCCCCCAAATTGATGTGATTTTGCTTGAAAAAGCCAATTTCCGATTATAGGATGAGTCGAATTTTCTTGAGACCTCTACAGGGCTACCACTCAAGCTTTAACATGCACATGCAAAACGAGGTCGCAATTTTAAACATAGGCATCAGAGATGCATCAACCCTCAGCCCTGGTAACTCATTGCACAACATTCGCTCCACACAATATTTGTGAACAAAACGTCACTGCACCAAGGCAAATTGATGCAGGGGTTAAAAAAACCCATAAAATCTACTTCCTTTGATAGCTTAGGTGTGTCAAGTATCATGAAACTGTCATCATTTACTCTAGAATTATTGAGATGGGCCGGTGACCTTGAAAAGCAGGTTAAGGTCACCGTCCATCAAACTCATCTGAAGTCTTCCCAGATGCTTATGTGTGTCAATTTTCATGAAGCTGCCATTATTTGCTCTTAAGTTATTGCAATGACGTGGATTTGACATGATTGTCCCTGTGACCTTGAAAAGTAAGTAAAGGTCATGTTCCATCAAGAGAAGTCTGAGGTCTTCACCAGATGCTTATGTGTGTCAAATCTCATAAAGCTGCCATCATTCGTTCTCGAGTTATATAGCAATGATAGGGATTTCACATAATTGTACCTGTGACCTTGAAAAGTAGGTGAAGGTCATGTTCCATACAAAAATGTCTGAGGTTTTCATCAGATGCTTATGTGTGTCAAGTTTCATGAAGCTGCCATCATTTGTTCTCGAGTTATCGCGATGACAAGGATGATTTCACATAATTGTCCCTGTGACCTTGAAAAGTAGGTGAAGGTCATGTTCCATCATGAGAAGTCTTGAGGTCTTCACCAGATGCTTGTGTGTGTCAAATCTCATAAAGCTGCCATGATTCGTTCTTGAGTTATTGCGATTCTTGGGATTTCACATAATTGTCCCTGTGACCTTGAAAAATAGGTCAAGGTCACCGTCCACCGAACTAGTCCGAGGTTTTCAACAGATGCTTATGTGTGTAAAGTTTCATGAAGCTGCCATCATTTGTTCTTGAGTTATCACGATGACAAGGATGATTTCACATAATTGTCCCTGTGACCTTGAAAAGTAGGTGAAGGTCATGTTCCATCATGAAAAGTCTGAGGTCTTCACCAGATGCTTGTGTGTGTCAAATCTCATAAAGCTGCCATCATAAGTTCTTGACTTATTGCGATTCTTGGGATTTCACATAATTGTCCCCGTGACCTTGAAAAAAAGGTCAAGGTCGCCATCCACCGAACTAGTTCGAGGTTTTCAACAGATGCTTATGCGTGTAAAGTTTCATGAAGCTGCCATCATTTGTTCTTGAGTTATCACGATGACAAGGATGATTTCACATAATTGTCCCTGTGACCTTGAAAAGTAGGTGAAGGTCATGTTCCATCATGAGAAGTCTGAGGTCTTCACCAGATGCTTGTGTGTGTCAAATCTCATAAAGCTGCCATCATTCGTTCTTGAGTTATTGCGATTCTTGGGATTTCACATTATTGTCCGTGACCTTGAAAAATAGGTCAAGGTCGCCGTCCATCAAACTCATCCGAGGTTTTCACCAGATGCTTTTGTGTGTCAAGTTTCATGAAGCTACCATCATTTGTTCTCGTATTATCGCGATGACAAGGATGATTTCACATAATTGTCCATGTGACCTTGAAAAGTAGGTGAAGGTTATGTTTTATAGAAACAATTCTGAGGTCTTCACTAGATGCTTATGGGTGTCAAATCTCATAAAGCTACCATCATTTGTTCTTGAGTTATGCGATTCTTGGGATTTCACATAATTGTCCCTGTGACCTTGAAAAATAGGTCAAGGTCACCGTCCATCGAACTCGTCCGAGGTTTTCACCAGATGCTTATATGTGTCAAGTTTCACGAAGCTGCCATCATTTGTTCTCGAGTTATCGCGATGACAAGATGATTTCACATAATTGTCCCTGTGACCTTGAAAAGTAGGTGAAGGTCATGTTTCATAGGAAAAATTCTGAGGGCTTCACCAGATGCTTATGTGTGTCAAATCTCATAAAGCTGCCATCATTCGTTCTTGAGTTATTGTGATTCTTGGGATTTCACATAATTGTCCCTGTGACCTTGAAAAATAGGTCAAGGTCGTCGTCCATCGAACTCGTCCGAGGTTTTCACCAGATGCATATGTGTGTCAAGTTTCATGAAGCTGCCATCATTTGTTCTTGAGTTATCGCGATGACAAGGATGTTCGCTACAGACATACATACATACAGACATACATACATACATACATACATACATACATACATACATACATACATACATACCCACGCCAGGAGTACTGCAATACCCTCAGCCTGATTACATCAGGGGCTGAGGGTAAAAAGCAGAAGTGATGGGGAGAAGCTCTTATTTTTGGCACAAAAACAATCGAAAATGTGATCTCATTTGTTGATTAATTATTCAATCTAAGTTTACCTTTCCATATGACATCAAAGATAGCTTTTTCTGTGTATATTGAAAATCAGCCATTTCCATGATAATCAAAGATATTATACAAAGTAATTTTCCCCCAATCTATTTTTAGCAGGAATGCATAAAGGCATGTATTTATACATTCCTGTTCTTAATACCAAAGATTATACTCCATTTATAATGTTAATGCAATTTTTCCACAACTTTGTCTACTCATGTAATGTTTAGATATCAACGTTTTGCTTAGCATAACATGACTTTTGTTTGGAATGGTAATTACATGCATCAAATGAGCTCTCTCCAAAGGGACATCTTTTAGATTACCTTGGGATTACATTAGACCCCCTGCATTTTCATTCCTTTTTCATGTTTGGTATTTTGTTTTCTTATTGAGAAATATTTTTGTTTGAGAGATATTTTGCATAGATAACATGAAAACAATGACATTATTTTATTCTTTCTCATCACACAGGACCCAAAAAGCTAAGGTCATCTCTACATTTCCACAGTAGCTTAAAGTCGCCCATTTTGAGTGATATCTAAGTCGCCCATTTTGAGTGATATTTAAATCGCCCATTTTGGGTGATATTTAAATCGCCCATTTTGGGTGATATTTAAATCGCCCATTTTGAGTGATATCTAAGTTGATCATTTTGAATAATATCTAACTTGCTCATTTTGAGGGAAACTCTACCATTTTCTGTGATTAATATATATAAACATATATTTTTCTCTATTTGAAATATCCCATATATCAGGATTATTCTTTGGTAGACTGGATCAGTATAGGGATGATCTATATTCTTAATTATATGAATCATTCACATTAAATTACCATGATGACAGTGAGAGACATGGTCAGTCTGGACACTCCCCCGAAGAACGATGCGGCTCCAACGAGAGCAAAGGCCCCAGGGTCCATCCAGGCCCAGTATGAACCCTCCTCTGTGTGAACACCAAATAAGGACACCATTGTTCGTCCAATAATGCGACCGTATATTCCTCCTGTGAACCTAGGGATAAGAGCGAACTCATTAATTCATTTGAATATTGATACTTCACCAAATAAGGACACCATTGTTCGTCCAATAATGCGACCGTATATTCCTCCTGTGAACCTAGGGATAAGAGCTAACTCATTAATTCATCTGGATATTGATACTTCTCTATATTACATGTGAAATATGTGCCAATTAAAAGCTAGATATTGAATATTGTGTATTATGGTAATTAAGTGTTCTGAGAGTAAAACATCTTAAAGCAAATGGATGTTCTCAAAGGAAGTGGTGTAATAAATACATCCTCGCTGTGAAACATATTTCACACCTGAAATTATAAGAGAAATATTTAGTAAGTGCCATATCTGTTTGCTCTCCCCAAGGTCGGTTGAAAAGTTATGACATTAGAAATTAAATGTTAGAAATTAAATGTTAACGTTATAAAGTGGTTAATAGCAAAAAATGATGATAGAGATTATTCAAACTGGAAAACCATCTTAATTTTTACTGTTAAGTCACTCAAAGGAATTATATGAGTAGATATAAGCTTTAATTGTAATTCTTGAAATTACTTTCCACAATAGAAAGAAGATAGTGCTATGAAATGTTTTAATATAACCTTGATATATTCATTTAGAATCAATATGGACCATATGAATGCATTAGCAACCAATATAAACATAACCCCATGGGTTGATAGCTTTGCTAACTTGAATACAAACACATCAACTGATATCAAGTGTAACTAGTAGTTTTGATGAGATATTCATTGATATTTTATAAATCATTATCTTGTCACCAATTCAATATCTCACACACAACATTTGTGACCTGAAGGTCACTGCATTAAGGTCAATGGATGCATGGGCAAAATAAAACTGACAGGGCACAATTGCACCTTGTGGTCAATAATTATTATCTAAGTTAATCGTTCATGAGATCTTCTACTTATGGTATTAGTAAGCAAGATGTTGTATTTTCAGAGGTCTAATAATATCTATTTTTCATTAGGCTCAGTTCTTTCTCCATTTTGTTATGATTTTTTTCAAAAATCTAATAGCTACTACTGGGTTATCACAAAGGCTGCCATTTTTAATAACATTGAAAAATTACCTTAGCCAATGAGAATCGAGATAACAAGTTGTGGCCAAATATGATATTACAAAAACGCAATGATAAGCATAGCTCTAATGCCATTGACATATGTTTATTCAATTTTTAATGGTTGTGGGAATTGGCATGTACATAAGTTTTGAATTCAAGGTCAATCTGTCAAGGTCAAAGGTCACAGGACTAAAACAGTATGACGAAGCACAGCTATGACCTAAGACATTTCTGTATACCAAGTTTTAATTTCCTCTTATAAGTGGTTGCTGAGATATGCTCCTTACAAAATGTGTGACCTCAAGGTCACTGCACTAAGGTCAATGGTGACATCATTTACAATTTGAAGGAATCTGAATCTTCACCTCTCTATCTACCTCTCCAAAACATATGAAACACATATTACTGGTAGTTTTGGAGAAGAAGATTTTTAAAGAAATGTTGACAGACTGAAGGGCAGACAGACATTTTCCCCACTCCTAAAGCTCTGCGACTTCAAGAAGTCAGCAGAGCTAAAAGGCATGCAAGTATATTAGCAACTATATAGCATGTGAATATATTAGGCACCAAGAAGCACATAAGTAGATTGGCAATGAAATAGCATGTAAATAAATTATTATACTAGCAACTAAATGGCATGGGAACATATTAGGAACCAAATAGCATGAGAATACTTTAGCAATGAAATAGCATGTGAGTACACTAGGAACCAAATAGCATGAGAATACATTAGCAATAAAATAGCATATGAGTACACTAGGAACCGAATAGCATGAGAATACATTAGCAATGAAATAGCATGTGAGTACACTAGGAACCAAATAGCATGAGAATACGTTAGCAATGAAATAGCATATGAGTACACTAGGAACCAAATAGCATGAGAATACATTAGCAATGAAATAGCATATGAGTACACTAGGAACCAAATAGCATGAGAATACATTAGCAATGGAATATCATGTGAGTACACTAGGAACCAAATAGCATGAGAATATGTTAGCAATGAAATAGCATGTGAGTACACTAGGAACCAAATAGCATGAGAATACATTAGCAATGAAATAGCATGTGAGTACACTAGGAACCAAATAGCATGAGAATACGTTAGCAATGAAATAGCATATGAGTACACTAGGAACCAAATAGCATGTGAATACATTAGCAATGAAATAGCATATGAGTACACTAGGAACCAAATAGCATGAGAATACATTAGCAATGAAATAGCATGTGAGTACACTAGGAACCAAATAGCATGAGAATACATTAGCAATGAAATAGCATGTGAGTACACTAGGAACCAAATAGCATGAGAATACGTTAGCAATGAAATAGCATATGAGTACACTAGGAACCAAATAGCATGAGAATACATTAGCAATGGAATATCATGTGAGTACACTAGGAACCAAATAGCATGAGAATATGTTAGCAATGAAATAGCATGTGAGTACACTAGGAACCAAATAGCATGAGAATACATTAGCAATGAAATAGCATGTGAGTACACTAGGAACCAAATAGCATGTGAATACATTAGCAATGAAATAGCATATGAGTACACTAGGAACCAAATAGCATGAGAATACATTAGCAATGGAATATCATGTGAGTACACTAGGAACCAAATAGCATGAGAATACATTAGCAATGAAATAGCATGTGACTATATTAGCAATGAATTAGCATATGAGTACACTAGGAACCAAATAGCATGAGAATACATTAGCAATGAAATAGCATGTGAGTACACTAGGAACCAAATAGCATGAAAATACATTAGCAATGAAATAGCATGTGAGTACACTAGGAACCAAATAGCATGAGAATACATTAGCAATGAAATAGCATGTGACTATATTAGCAATGAATTAGCATATGAGTACACTAGGAACCAAATAGCATGAGAATACATTAGCAATGAAATAGCATGTGAGTACACTAGGAACCAAATAGCATGAAAATACATTAGCAATGAAATAGCATGTGAGTACACTAGGAACCAAATAGCATGAGAATACATTAGCAATGAAATAGCATATGAGTACACTAGGAACCAAATAGCATGAGAATACATTAGCAATGAAATAGCATATGAGTACACTAGGAACCAAATAGCATGAGAATACATTAGCAATGAAATAGCATGTGAGTACACTAGGAACCAAATAGCATGTGAATACATTAGCAATGAAATAGCATATGAGTACACTAGGAACCAAATAGCATGTGAATACATTAGCAATGGAATATCATATGAGTACACTAGGAACCAAATAGCATGAGAATAAATAAGCAATGGAATATCATGTGAGTACACTAGGAACCAAATAGCATGAGAATACATTAGCAATGAAATAGCATGTGACTATATTAGCAAAGAAATAGCATATGAGTACACTAGGAACCAAAGAGCATGAGAATACATTAGCAATGAAATAGCATATGAATACACTAGGAACCAAATAGCATGTGAATACATTAGCAATGAAATAGCATATGAGTACACTAGGAACCAAATAGCATGAGAATACATTAGCAATGAAATAGCATGTGAGTACACTAGGAACCAAATAGCATGAGAATACATTAGCAATGAAATAGCATGTGAGTACACTAGGAACCAAATAGCATGAGAATACATTAGCAATGAAATAGTATGCGAGATTATTAAGAACCCAATAACAAGTGAGAATCTTAGGAATCATTTTCACATAAGGAATACGTGACATTGAGTGAGTCATTAATGTTTCTGGTGGGTGAGTTAGATACTCACAGCATGGGCACTACAATGCCGCTGGATATGGAGGTACCTGCCGCCCAGCACGCCATCAGGAAGTATATAGGCAGCACGCTCAACAGGGTTGCATAGTCCAGCTCCAGGTGTGTGTTACGTGAAAACAGGTGATGGATGGCTTCCTCCCCGGTCACAAACATCAAAGTAGCCACTGCAAAAAGTAACAAAATAACGGTCAGGTTTACGGAATCGGTGGAAGGAGGAGAAATGTTTTAAAAGAGGCCTTCTACAGTGTTTGTGATTTTCATAAAAAACTGATCAATGCCAATTTTGGAATATTCAAATATAATCGCAAAATATTTAAATAGTTCCTTATGTGAATAGATGTACCTCATGACTTTTTACCAAACACCTAGTTTTGAAATGTCCCAAAAAATTGAGAATTATCAAGTTTCAATTCTCTAAGCCACTCTCTTTTAAATGAGATACATCATAATATTTGCCAAAAGTCAAGATGCCCATTTCAATATGAAGGTCAAAGTCACTGATCGAGCACATAACTTCAATACCTTGAGAAGATGCATCCATGACCAGTGTAAGTTTGACCTTGTTATCTTTATTTCATGGCATCACGTTCACACGATTTTCAGAGGTCAAGTCACTTGACCTTAAAATGTAGGTAAAGGTCACCAACAAGCACATCATTTTGAGACAATTTTAAGATACATCTATGGTCTAAGCTTGGTTTTGATTTCTTTCTTTGTTGTCAACTTATCATGATTTTCACAGACCAAGTCACATAACCCTAAAATACAGTTCAAGGTCATCAACAAATTCATCGTTCTTCCACACTGATAAGATGCATCCTTGGTTTTAATTTGGTCATGCATCTTTATTTGTTTTCAACTGATCACTTTCACAAGGTTTTCAAAGTTCCAGTAAAGTGACCTCATGATGTCGGTCAATGTCAAAGCAAACACATTATTTCAAGATCTCCATACAAAAAATCCATGGTGTAAGTTTCAAGATCCAAATATCATGTTTACACAGTAAGACAGATGCTCTGACACCCAGATGGTGCAGGCTCTAACACAATCCTGTGAGCAAAACTTCCAAGGGGTAAAATAGCTGATTTTGGTCTTCTTCCAAAACCATGAACATCAAACCTCATGCCCCCCCCCCCCCCCCCCCCTTGTAACATATATCAAATAATTACTACATCTAGAGACAGAATATATGATGTATGAGGATGTGTGGCTCCCCCTCGTTTCAAAAAGCAACGAAATAATAACATCAAGAGACAGTCTAGTTGGTGATATGGCTCCCCCTGGTTGCAAATAATCATATGGGGTTTGGCCCATCCCCATTATACATAATCGTGTCATGACAATGAGGGAGAAACTGGATGATGTAGGACTTCCTTCCCAATCACAAACAACTTTATTTGGAAAATCAACATTAAAAAAGAATAAATATACCTGTATATAAGCCTCATGTGAAGTTAAAGATTTTTGGTAACAAAAGGCAGAAAATTCCAAATTAACCTTGTCAAATGAAGTTCACTTACTTTGATTAAAGGTTTTATTGGTCCAAGTGAAGTTGTCGTTTTGAATGTCGATGCCTTCAGGACATGTGTATCTCTCTACAGTGGGATCCACATGAAGAGGATTACGATTGTCCTGCAAACATTTGAGGCTGCAAGAGAAAATACAAAAATCTATCAATTCTCACTCTGTGTAATATCTTTATGTTCTGGCATTGAAATCTTTAATATTTTGGTAGGAATTCTAATGCAGGGCACAATATGAAATTTCCATTTCACACAATTTAACTGTGATATTATTTCGAAATAGAATTTTGGACACCAATTTGTTTGGACAGTTTGGACTGGGATTTCTTTGCTGCCATCTGGTGGATCTTCTGATCTTGGTTTGGCAGTGCCATCTGGGAGTTATAGAGAGTTGGCATTGATAGTGATCAAAAGACAGCATTGTCCATATCTGCCCTATTTTTTCCAAATGAATTTAATTATGAAGTAATTTATCAATGAATAAAAAAAATTATGGAATTACTTTGGATAATATTCTATTCTGATTTTTCTTTTTTCGGTTTTATATTATAATGGTTCATCTGTGTACTGTATATTAGTCTTCTTGGAGTTTGGTCTTTTTTACTGTTCTCTTTACCCAGCTTTACTAGGCCTGTTCAATATAGGCCTAGCGCCGACGCGACCAAATGTCGTACTATTTGGGCGCTCATGAATATTAATAAGCTAGAGATTCGAGTTACGTCATCATATCGTGCACATGCTGTCCTACTGAAAGGCTGTAATTACATCATCGCACCGTGTACGTGCAGTTGGATACATTCAAGGGGCGGGGCTAATGGAACAGACCTATTTGAACATATCTGATCGCATAATCGGAGAGGGTGTTATATACTGAGCCCGATGCAAAGGAGAGTATGTTCTCTTCAAACTAATTCTAAGGCACGAGCCATGGTACATTGGGTTAGAGTGCAAGCTTATTAGCATCAGTTCCTCCAAATGTTGTATGTTTTATTCCAGCCATGCAGAGGTTGCATTCATGTGACAATTTCTCATATGAGCTCAGCCCCATGCCTGAAGGGTTAACTCCTTGTACTTGTAAATCTTGCTGGAATTGTCATGTCAAGGACCTGCTGGAATGTTGGAAGTAACATAAACCCCAACCACACTACATTAAATTGTCTTTTGATTCTATTTAGCTATACATTCTAAAAAAAATGGAGGGCCATAATTCACTTTTTCACAATTTTCATATAAATAATAAAGATAATGGATCTTGGAAGAAATTATAAGTATAATCCTATTTCTATAGATTTTGAAGTATAACAATTTTTTTCAGGTACAATGCATTAATCAATTTGGCATATCTATTCTTATAGATCACTATTACATATAATAACCTTATAATTTGAGCAACAAGATAAATAATGATTTGACCTTGAAGTTGCACAATTTGGAGAGGTCTTTGTTCAGGTGAATACAAAAAGCTTTAGCCTTTTTTGACCCCAGATAAGGCTCAATGTAGGTAAGCAATTTGATGACCTCATTCTAGCACTATTCAAAGGACAATGCATTTGATGAGCACATGCCATATTCCCATGATGTCACTTAACCTTTCAGTGCCTCTCTGATGACATCAGAGGACAGACCAAACATAGAGGCCTTCAAAGGGGCAGATAATATGGTCTTGTTCAAATAGGTTTTACAGATACTTATTGGGGCAAATCAATCTATCTGACACAAAATTAATTAGATATACCTGTCCCCCCATGATTTAAATAAAATTCTTTCAGAATTGGTGCATATTTTTTTCTTGTTTATCTAATAGCAACCAAAGATCAAAGGATGATTCCAAGCTTTGTGTTGCCTGATGAATTATGATATAATGAAATATATGGAAATGCTGAGCTGTACACAGTTGCTAAACAGATGAATTGATCTCTTTAAAAACTATTTTAGAAGAAGCTAGTGACCTGATATTTTGGCTGGCACCATGGATGCATGAATACTGGCTGCAGGGGAAGGCCGCAGGCAGGAACACAGAGATGGTTGCCATGATCACCATGATGGTGACAGGCTCCAGCATCCGTACCGCTTTTTGCTGCCTCACTGATTTCATCTTGGATAACAGACGTTTGCGCCCCCGGGCAATTTTTAGGTTAATGAATGTAAAAAGAGCTCCAAGTACACCCCCTATGACACCGAGGATGACGGCGGGAATAAATGCCAGGATGTTGACAGCTATGCCTGTAGACACCTAGAACCCAAAATAACTGCATATCTGATTACAAGATTACAATAAATTCTTATTAATATTTTAAAAGTAGAACCAATGCCAGATCATCCTGTCACTGAACTATATTGTATACTCACAATTGATCAAATTTAATATTAAGCAGGTGAAAATTAATGTTTATATCTAACAGTAAAATGATCATTTTTGCCTAATATTATTGGAGGTTTTCTTTTTTTATGTCACTTTAACTTTTACTCTCACTGACTTACTTGGAAAAGTATGTATTTATCTGCTTTAAAAAGACCAAACTGCCCTTGGTATACAAAGCCAGTAAATGCTGAGTTGAACAAATCTGTGGTGAATGTGGACACCATTGCACAGAAGAAGATTTGCCATGATAATTTCTGGTTCCAGAAGGACGACACTTCCTCCATAGAGAAGAGTAATCCCCCTACAGGGGCCCCGAATGCGGAGGCCACGCCCGCTGCTGCTCCCGCACTCACAAAGTTACGTCTACAACATTCAGTATTAGTTCTTGAACTTATTACATAACTTTAATAAAATGATTTGTGATCAAACAATAGTATATTTTCAGCGTGTTCATTACAAATGGACTCCATAATTTGTTTCAGAATAATCGGAATGTTAAATTAAATATATATAAATGTCTATAAGAAAGGTTCATGGCTGTTTTAATAGATGACATGTTTAAAATTCTTGATGAAAGATGTAAAAAATGAAAAACGTAAATCCATGTTAAGAAATAGGTATGAATTGAGTAGGTTCACCTTTTCATTCTACTTTTAATATGTGAAATATTTCATTCTTCACTAAGTCTTCATTGTATTCTGTATCATAATATCTTCTCTTACATTATATGTAATATAGGATATTGGTTTTTTTCTTTCTTTCTTGTTAGTATATTTTATATACGTTTATATTATCTGGATATAATAAATGTTTATGAGTGATCAAAGGCTGTATATATCGGTGGTAAGGCATATATATATGAAGAAGTTTGCAGATATAGCGATAACTATTTATGATTTCCCATGTAAATCCTTTTTTGCATGATTTCAATACTGTTTAATTCTTTTCTGTGAGTGTATTCATCATAAGTAATCTTTTTAAACCAGCTTGCAATATGTGCACGAATGTGTGGTTACAAAGAAATTATATGTGTGGCAGGTTTTACCGCTAAATGTGCCAGCATTTCCTTTGCTAAAAGTGAGAATACATTTCTGAAAGGGGCTTGGCCCATGAACAAAGTATGATCTTGTTACATAGGTCACCACAGGTCTAAGAAGTAAGTGAAAATAAGGTACCGGTATCTTTATCATGAGTAATTAAGATATACATACCTGTCTTCTGAGTTTCTAAACCTCTCAAAGAAAGGCAATTTAAACTTTAAGGTATCTGACTTGAATTGACTCAACCCTGCTCCCACTAAACTCCTGCAGAAAACATAAACATGTGATAAAATCTAATAAACACCTGTGTCAAGGAATTTATAATTTATATCCAAGACTGGCAATTATTTGAGAAAGTACCCAGGATATGTCATGGGGCCATCAATTTAACTTACCCAAGGTGTATCATGGGCCCTTCTGGGCCTATAGGCATGCCACTACCAACAGCACAGCAACATGACAAAAACTTTATCACCATGGTTTTTATATTGAAGACATGTCGAACCACTGTTCCATTCAAGAAACCAATTAACTCTGGAATACCAGAGCCTCCAGCACTTGGCCTTAGAAACTAGAAAAAAAAAGAAAACATAAATCCTAATGGAATGTTAAAAAAGGAAGAGTGCTTTAATCTTATTCAGAATTTTTGAATTGCTATCCCTGATATTTCCTGGCAACAAGGATGTCTAAAAAACAAAGTCAGATTTCAGCAGGAAAACAGTGAAATTATAGTGTCTATCACCCCGACCACTAAACCATTGAAACAAACTACAAATTGAATGTAGGGTAGCAGAGTCTGAAACAAAATGAGACCAATGAAAACATGCATGGATTGAATTTTAAAAAGTTGGTCTCATCCAAGAAATTAAGGTACGCTATTGCATGGCAGTAACATTTTTAATAAAAAATCAACAGCACAATCTTTGACTCTGAAGTATATAAATATTATAGGACTCATTTGAGACTTCTATCTCAATATGAAAGCATTATATACATATATTTCTCAGATACTTACAACCACGAGTCCTGCACTAACAGCAACAAACAGCACACTGTAGCCCAACACAAACCCCCAAGCAGACAGCAACTTACCATCCTAGATTTAAACAAATAGCATTTAGCAGAAACATACAATAACATGAGGAACATTTGAAATACTGCTCAAGATCAAATTAGATTACATGCAATACATCAATTGTTACGATTTTTTTACCTCTATAAATGTCTTGGCCACTTTCCATTTTGTGTCAGCAATAACATCTATTATTTGATGCAGAAGGAACCCTATGAGTCCCACAGCCAAACCAATGAAGCCCATCATCAACCACCGGTCCCAGTCTAACCTGATAATACAACAAAGTTATGCCTTGGAAATTCTGATAATTAACAGAGAAGTACGGAGTATAATATAATGTAGATTCATATATCCAAAAAATAAATTAATACCAACGTGAAAAAGGGCAATAAAGTAATTAAATATTTCATTGACCATCAGCTTGACCTTACTCTCATTTGAAAGAAAACAAAAAAACATAAAAGTTTGATTGATGATCTTACAGTCAATTTCACAGGGTGTGTTTAAATTTTTGGATTTGGGGTGTGTTAAAATGATATGTGGCTATGAAACTGTTATACAAACAAACTGCCTTCCTGAAATCAGTCAAAGTACACCTGTCATGATTATAGCATTATTGCTGAATGTGCTAGCTACTGTGCCCACTGTTCCTTTGGGGGTTGTTTAACAATAGTACAGATGAGGATGACGATGATGTGGAACATTTGTATTACAATGGCACAGATGAGGATGACGAGGATGTGGAAGATTTGTATTACAATGGCACAGATGAGGATGACGAGGATGTGGAACATTTGTATTACAATGGCACAGATGAGGATGACGAGGATGTGGAACATTTGTATTACAATGGTACAGATGAGGATGACGAGGATGTGGAACATTTGTATTACAATGGCACAGATGAGGATGACGAGGATGTGGAACATTTGTATTACAATGGCACAGATGAGGATGACGAGGATGTGGAACATTTGTATTACAATGGCACAGATGAGGATGACGAGGATGTGGAACATTTGTATTACAATGGTACAGATGAGGATGACGAGGATGTGGAACATTTGTATTACAATGGCACAGATGAGGATGACGAGGATGTGGAACATTTGTATTACAATGGTACAGATGAGGATGACGAGGATGTGGAACATTTGTATTACAATGGTACAGATGAGGATGACGAGGATGTGGAACATTTGTTTAACAATGGCACAGATGAGGATGACGAGGATGTGGAACATTTGTTTTACAATGGTACAGATGAGGATGACGAGGATGTGGAACATTTGTTTTACAATGGTACAGATGAGGATGACGAGGATGTGGAACATTTGTTTAACAATGGCACAGATGAGGATGACGAGGATGTGGAACATTTGTTTTACAATGGTACAGATGAGGATGACGAGGATGTGGAACATTTGTTTTACAATGGTACAGATGAGGATGACGAGGATGTGGAACATTTGTTTTACAATGGCACAGATGAGGATGACGAGGATGTGGAACATTTGTATTACAATGGTACAGAGGAGGATGACGAGGATGTGGAACATTTGTTTTACAATGGCACAGATGAGGATGACGAGGATGTGGAACATTTGTATTACAATGGCACAGATGAGGATGACGAGGATGTGAAACATTTGTATTACAATGGTACAGATGAGGATGACGAGGATGTGGAACATTTGTATTACAATGGTACAGATGAGGATGACGAGGATGTGGAACATTTGTATTACAATGGCACAGATGAGGATGACGAGGATGTGAAACATTTGTATTACAATGGTACAGATGAGGATGACGAGGATGTGGAACATTTGTATTACAATGGTACAGATGAGGATGACGAGGATGTGGAACATTTGTTTTACAATGGTACAGATGAGGATGACGAGGATGTGGAACATTTGTTTTACAATGGCACAGATGAGGATGACGAGGATGTGGAACATTTGTTTTACAATGGCACAGATAAGGATGACGAGGATGTGGAACATTTGTTTTACAATGGCACAGATGAGGATGACGAGGATGTGGAACATTTGTTTTACAATGGCACAGATGAGGATGACGAGGATGTGGAACATTTGTTTTACAATGGCACAGATGAGGATGACGAGGATGTGGAACATTTGTATTACAATGGTACAGAGGAGGATGACGAGGATGTGGAACATTTGTATTACAATGGTACAGATGAGGATGACGAGGATGTGGAACATTTGTATTACAATGGTACAGATGAGGATGATGAGGATGTGGAACATTTGTTTAACAATGGCACAGATGAGGATGACGAGGATGTGGAACATTTGTTTTACAATGGTACAGATGAGGATGACGAGGATGTGGAACATTTGTTTTACAATGGTACAGATGAGGATGACGAGGATGTGGAACATTTGTTTTACAATGGCACAGATGAGGATGACGAGGATGTGGAACATTTGTTTTACAATGGCACAGATGAGGATGACGAGGATGTGGAACATTTGTTTTACAATGGCACAGATGAGGATGACGAGGATGTGGAACATTTGTTTTACAATGGCACAGATGAGGATGACGAGGATGTGGAACATTTGTATTACAATGGTACAGAGGAGGATGACGAGGATGTGGAACATTTGTTTTACAATGGTACAGATGAGGATGATGAGGATGTGGAACATTTGTTTAACAATGGCACAGATGAGGATGACGAGGATGTGGAACATTTGTTTTACAATGGTACAGATGAGGATGACGAGGATGTGGAACATTTGTTTTACAATGGTACAGATGAGGATGACGAGGATGTGGAACATTTGTTTTACAATGGCACAGATGAGGATGACGAGGATGTGGAACATTTGTATTACAATGGTACAGAGGAGGATGACGAGGATGTGGAACATTTGTTTTACAATGGTACAGATGAGGATGACGAGGATGTGGAACATTTGTATTACAATGGTACAGATGAGGATGACGAGGATGTGGAACATTTGTTTTACAATGGTACAGATGAGGATGACGAGGATGTGGAACATTTGTTTTACAATGGCACAGATGAGGATGACGAGGATGTGGAACATTTGTATTACAATGGCACAGATGAGGATGACGAGGATGTGGAACATTTGTATTACAATGGTACAGATGAGGATGACGAGGATGTGGAACATTTGTTTAACAATGGTACAGATGAGGATGACGAGGATGTGGAACATTTGTTTTACAATTGGTACAGATGAGGATGACGAGGATGTGGAACATTTGTTTTACAATGGTACAGATGAGGATGACGAGGATGTGGAACATTTGTTTTACAATTGGTACAGATGAGGATGACGAGGATGTGGAACATTTGTTTTACAATTGGTACAGATGAGGATGACGAGGATGTGGAACATTTGTTTTACAATTGGTACAGATGAGGATGACGAGGATGTGGAACATTTGTATTACAATGGCACAGATGAGGATGACGAGGATGTGGAACATTTGTATTAAAATGGTACAGGTGAGGATGACAAGGATGTGGAACATTTGTATTACAATGGTACAGATGAGGATGACGAGGATGTGGAACATTTGTATTACAATTGGTACAGATGAGGATGTGGAACATTTGTATTACAATGGCACAGATGAGGATGACAAGGATGTGGAACATTTGTATTACAATGGCACAGATGAGGATGACGAGGATGTGGAACATTTGTATTACAATGGCACAGATGAGGAGGACGAGGATGTGGAACATTTGTATTACAATGGTACAGATGAGGATGGCGAGGATGTGGAACATTTGCATTACAATGGCACAGATGAAGAGGACGAGGATGTGGAACATTTGTATCACAATGGCACAGATGAGGATGACGAGGATGTGGAACATTTGTATTACAATGGCACAGATGAGGATGACGAGGATGTGGAACATTTGTATTACAATGGTACAGATGAGGATGTGGAACATTTGTATTACAATGATATTGTAAGACTTGTTGATAAAAATACATATATAAACACATCATCTAACTGGCACTCTGTAAATAACAGGGTAAAGAAAAAAACCTGACTATTTAGTAAATTATTGGATCATAATATGTCTTTGTCTTTGAAAACCATAAACTATTAGAGACTATCAAGTACAGAATAACACTTATTACATTCATGATATCATTTGATATTTACCTTGCAGGTTGTCTTTTAATCCAGTGTTTGTATACATTGCTATGAGATGGCAGATAGTCCAGACTCTCGAAACTGGCCAAAGTCTGCCTTTCCTGGACAGTGTACTGGTGATTTACATATGCACTCTCAAAATCTCGACCCTAAAATGCAGTAAAAATCACTCAAAATGAACATATTAGCTTTTTTTTTTTATGGCCAAAGCATTTAAATCGTATATGTGGTTCTATTTATAACTGGAGAATTTCCATTTGATAAAAATATAGAGATACATTGATATGGTCACAGCTTGCACAATTTACCAAGATACTAAGGCAATTATTTATTTTTTTTGCCTTCATTTGTGATTTTGTACAAACTCACCTTAGCAAAGAATGAATGTGTATCGTCATCTGGGTAGTACAGAGCATCATCTCTAGGTGGTTCAATTGATGCACCATATTTCGATATCCTGGCCCTCTCACTCCCTCTCCGCTGACGAACTTCAGAATCAGCCATCTTAACAAAGATCTGACAGAAAAATAATCACAAATACATATATGAGTAAGATTATAGCTGAGAGCAATATAACTATCATCATTGCTCTCAAGTTAAAGGTATTATGCATTAATCCTGATTTAAAAGTACCGGTATACCTGATTTAAAAGTACACCTGCAAATGAACATCATGAGGTTTGGACAATTTACATGGAATAAAAACACAATAAGGTATTGAATATGCAATAAGGTATTGAATATGCAATAAGGTATTGAATATGCACTATCTGCAGAGGTCTCTTTGAACTCACAGCTTCATGCGATGGGTACACTTTGGTAGTGTGAACACTTATTTTTTACCTCAAATGCCCAAAGTGGGATAGCACTGCTTTAAGTCACTAATCAATAACCAATTAATAATGTCTAAATGAGATACTAATAAAATCTGACTTGGCCTTACATACTTTATATCCCTATGTGAATATCTCCATCAGTGTCAGCTGGGCCACAGGAAGCTCTTGACTTTGACACTCCCCCTGTGCTATCGTTTCTGCCCACTAAAATCTGTGTCATGTGAACCTATTTGCATTTCTTCTCGGCTTTCATATTATAGCCGCCCTTCTTTCATGAATCGTGTCTCCCTGATCCGAACTAAACGTTGTATCATGTTTTCTTCGACTTTCTGTCATGACACTTACTAATATAAACACAAAGAAAGATTATTTCACCAAAAAACACTTGTCAAACTGCAATGTTTTGTTTTTTGGCGCATTTCCTCATTATGGCACAACATCTCCCAATGAAACTGAAGGTATTTGACCCTGCTACCCGTTACAACGGAAAATGGAAGGAGCGACCATTTATTTCCAACATAAGGTAAATAGCATCTGTTTATGACACATCATGGCCCGGCATCATGGGCATCCGACGACATCTTGTGTGTCATTTCAGCTAGGAAGTTTAAATTTTGCAAACATGTGTTTTGGCTTAATTTCATTTATAAATAGTGATTTAAAAAAAAAGGTTTTGTATATTCAAGTAGGTCTTGTAGATGAATATAAATATTTGGGTGCATTTTTTTATCTAAGACCATAGATCCACTCAGAAAAACACATGATCACCTTGCTGAAAAATCATAAAATGCTATTTACACACTTAACGCACATGTTAAAAATAGTATAGGACAACTTTCACCAATATTAGCCTTCAAACCATTTGATACTCAAATAAGCCCAATCATGGAATATGTTGCTGATGTTTGGTTTACAGGAAAAGAAGTCAAATCTCTAGAAAAAATACATTTATCTTATCTAAAAAGCAGTCTCCGTGTTAAAATATTTTCCAGTAATTATGCAATATATGCCGAGTCTGGAAGATTTCCCCTTATCCTCAAACAAAAATTTCAGGCAATTATATACTGGAAAAGAATCCTCTTACTAAAAAATAACATATAATGAAAAAAGCATATAACTCACTTCTTGAATTGCATGAACTAGGACAAATAAACTGGTGCAGTCACATAAAAAATATTCTGTATGATGTAAATCAACAACACCACTGGGAGGAGCAATGTCTAAATACCAGCACAGATTTAACGATAACAGAAGCTGAACTTTATAACAAATTTAGAACTGAGTGCACCGAAAAGATTGGAAATAACTTATTATATCCAAAACTGAGGACATACTGTCTTTTCAAGTCTGAATTCATGATGGAAAAATACTTGTCATGTGTAAAAAATCTGAATCATGCATTATCCCTATTTAGATTCAGAATAAGTTCCCATAACTTAAGAATAGAAACTGGCAGATATGACAGACCAAATAAAACACCACCAGAATTAAGAACTTGTTTACATTGCTCCTCTGGTGGTGTTGAAGATGAAAATCACTTTATCATGACATGCACTTTATATCAAAAAGAACGTAGAGAACTTATGTCTGTAGTCATAGATGAATTACCATGGGATCACTTGGTAAATGTAAATAATTTGGAATATTTCACTGTCATTATGAAATGTGAAAATAAGAGAGTGATTAGATTTCTAGCAAAATATATATATTTATGTCTAAAAAAGAGATCTGAAACAGTGTTAAACAATACGTCCAATTAAGATTCTAGTCCAGTATAAGTAATTCTAATGCTTAAAATCAAAATATGTAGGATGCTTAGATTTATAATAATTCTCTGGTGCTATAGACCAAGCATTTCATTATGTTTATTACAAATAACATGATTAATGATAACAATGCCAACTTTGACAAACATAGACCACTCATATGAGTTCATTCATTAATCACAATCCAGAACCAATCTTTCAGTTAAGACTGATCTAAATTTCCATCATTCTGAAAAATTAACACCCATCCATTTCTTGAATCACAAAATTATGAATAAACAATCTCGTCTGATCTGTATATGATTCTGCCAAAGCACTTTAAAAAATATATGTATATTGAATTGAATGCCACCATGTGGTGCTCTATTGTCTATTTTCTTTTTTGTATTTATATTTGTTCGTGTTAATTGTATTTATATTTGTCCGTGTTAATTGAATTAGAAATAATCTGTCAGTATCAAATGTATATATTTAGAAGATACTCCTAAGTAGTATTGGTATAATTTTAATTAGCATGACATATAGGTTTTATGTGACCTTCTATTGTCAATAAAATTCAATCAATCAATCAGGTGGGGGGAGACTGGATCTGGAGGGATTACCAAATGTTTCCTCTATGTATACATTTTTCGTGCAATGAAATAATTTGAATACGTATATGTCACAAATGCCTCAAGGTGAAATGTGGTGTCTGTCCTTTATCTAAATGTTTTTTTAAAAATAAAATGTCTGCAATAATGAATTAGATTGCCTGTCTGCCTGCCATCTACATTTCTGTCTGTCACTTATGAGTCCGAGGCTGTATTAGAATTGTCATACAACTTAGCACAGGTAGAGTACTTACAGACTCATCTACTGTCTATAGCAATGCTAAGCTTTTAACACCAAATTTCAAAGCTGAATTAATTGCAGCCATTTTTCAAAAGGTACTACTAAGGATAGTGATCACTACATTTCAGTAATAAAATAGCTGAAAAGTAGTATGAATGTAATGTCCTTAACATCTGGTATATAGATTTTAAAGAATTCTGTTCCTCAAAGGAGGTATACATCATGTTTTATCAAAAGCTAGACTAGATGCAACTGAGACATTGACAAAGTTCACTGTGCCAATGGACGCCGCCTGCTGAGTGAGTTGAGAGATAAGCATTTAAACTCTATACTCAGTAGATCTCTCCTGAGGACCTCATATAGTTGTATTCTCAATATGGACTTCAAGCACTGTTCTACTTATTTGATTGTGGTTTGGCTGGACTTTGAGCTATACGATTACTCCCTTTAGTCGTAAACCACTCATTAGTGCAGCTGCTGCTCAGTCGGTTAAGTAGCTGCCTTACCTGTATGAGACATAATCAGTTACTTAAGTCTGTCTCACTTGTGCCATTGTAGTTCTCACTTGTGCACCTGTCTTTCACTTGTGTAAGTGTCTACTGTTTTTTTAGTGTCTCTCTGTTATGTAGCTGTCTCTCAGTTATGTAGCTGTCTCTGTGTAAATTTGGACCAGTTCTATATGTCTGTCTTACATATACAGCTGCCCCTCACGTACATAGTTATCTTTGTCTTTTGATTACGAATCTGTCTCTCACATGTGTAGATTTGATCAGTTCTATATGTCAGTCTCTCAACTGTTTCACATGTGCAATTATCCATCACTGCTGTAGCTGTATTTGATTTTTGTCAGTTCGTACATCACTTGTACAATTGTCTCCATTTTTTATGATTGTCTCTCAATTGTGTAGCTGTTTCTCACCTATGTAGCTGTCTGTTACCTATCTAGCTGTCTCTCACCTATGTAGCTGTCTGTTACCTATCTAGCTGTCTCTCACCTATGTAGCTGTCTGTTACCTATGTAGCTGTTTCTCACCTATCATGTTTAGTAAATCTGTCTCACTTGTGCAGCTGTCACGTGCTTGCTGTCATTCATGTCATGTCTCGGCTCACTTGTTTTTAACATATTTATGAATGATATTTTCTGTTCTGTTGAAAACTTTTGTATACTTGTATACTATACTGATGACACAATTAAAGTAGTTGTCAAGTCTTAAATACATGACACAAAGAATGTGGTAATATGGTTTGAAACAAATTTTGAGGAAGCAAATATTTTGACATTTAATAGTGCATGGTTTTTGAACTGTTTACATGGAAAGATAGCATTCCAAAATTTATTGCGATAGAGGATATATGCATAGTATGGCAAGAGAAACTAAAGTTTGACAAGTATGTTGATATCCTGTGTAATAAGTGTGCCAATTTGGGTCGATATTTACCAATAATGTAGAAAACTATATGTAACACCTTTATTTGAACAAATTTCAATTTTCGTCCTATTGCCTGACACTTTTTCTGTTAGAGTTAGTATAAAAAGTTAGAAAATATTCAGGATTCATGTATTTATGATTATGTCTGAATATCGAGCTGTTATTCAAAGTACTGAGTTTGACACATTGCAGGTCAAACATACAAAAAGATATTGAAAATGAGTTGTATAAATGTGTAAATGGTTTAAGTCCAGGAATTGTGAATGACATTTTTCAACTAAATGAACATGTTCACAAACACACAGTTCAAAACCAAATATATAACCATATTTTGACAAGATAACCTATGGAAGACATATTTTTTATCAATACCTCATCTTATGAGGTATTGTTTTTATGAATGTGCCTTGTTTGCAAACCTTTACTTGGAAGGTGTTTGCATCAGATCTCTTGCCTTCTAAGCAAAGGTTGTTCACAAAGCATTCAGTGGATGGTTTAGTTTTTTGATACCAAGTGTTGATAAAGTGCTTGAAAATATGAATTTTTGAAAGCTTTAAGCCTTTTTTCTATTTTCTCTTCCAGAGTGCAGTGATTTTTTAACCACAGTGCTGGTTTTCAGTCACAGACAATGAATTTTGTCACTTTCCTGTGTAATGTCAACCTGACATCGTATTGATGTCAACTGCACAGGGTTTTTGTATTTTTATGTTATTCCTTTTATGCTGTTTATCAATGAAATAGGTTCTGGATTTCTGTTGATAGGAGAAATATTTCATTTTAAAATTTTACATTGTGAAATCATTTTATTTTAGTTTAAGCAATTATCTGAAAAGAAATTGGAATGATGAAGGAGGGATTTAACCAGACCCTCGTACACAATTGAAGGTTGAATACGAAAAGATCATTTATATACTTTTTCTAAACATATCCACAATGCTTTTAATAAAAATGGTCTTTCCATCTGACGCACGGGTAAGCACGTGGTGTTGTTTACACAGGAAGTGACCTAATTTACATTCCGGGAGTGGATTTACCCCAAATAAACCTGATTTTGTCATATATAAGTTGACGCTGGTAAGTTTTCTAATACGTACACTACTTATTTATGCTGATTTTTGGCTCAACAGAGTTTATGAGGACATTTTGAGTATTGATACCCAAAACGTATTTCAGCCAATCAAAATAGCCAGAATTCTGCTGCCCTAACCTCGGGAAGCCATTGACTGAACAAGGCATGAAACAGAAGTTATTGAGAAATCAAACATGGAAATAGTTATCAAAAGTAAAGAAATGTCCAGTTATGGAATAAGATATTGATACAACTATATTCTTGGATGTTCTTAAAGTGGGATTTGTTGGAGGATAGCTTCGAGATAATACATTTCAAGAAGAGATATTAACGCTTTTGACAGGACCCAGTCAGACGGGTCAAAAACTTGGCCCATCGAGAAACAAGAATTCGTAAACCACAACTGTAAACATCAGAACATCTTCACCATGGCGTCCACCAAGAGGGCATGGAAACTACGTAAGATTATCTTTTATTTCAAAAATTCAATTTTCTTTCTAAATCAGACCATGAGATATTCTGTTGAACTTATCTGTGTCAAAAAACATGTCCCACTTCAGACAGTCATGTTTTGACAGGTTGATTGACAGCTGCCCAAATGTAAACAAAGGCAATTGACATGCAGGAACTTAATATCTGTCACAACATAAAAGATGTAATAGAAACAAATGGAAAGAGGTTACAATTTATTGATTTTATTATATTTATCAGCAACAAGAAATAGATAAATTTTTACCCTCAGCCCCTGATGTAATCAGGCTGAGGGTATTGCAGTACTCCTGGCGTGGGTATGTATGTATGTATGTATGTATGTATGTATGTCTGTATGTATGTATGTCTGTAGCGAACATCCTTGTCATCGCGATAACTCAAGAACAAATGATGGCAGCTTCATGAAACTTGACACACATATGCATCTGGTGAAAACCTCGGACGAGTTCGATGGACGGCGACCTTGACCTATTTTTCAAGGTCACAGGGACAATTATGTGAAATCCCAAGAATCGCATAACTCAAGAACGAATGATGGCAGCTTTATGAGATTTGACACACATAAGCATCTGGTGTAGACTTCAGAATTGTTTCTATAAAACATGACCTTCACCTACTTTTCAAGGTCACATGGACAATTATGTGAAATCATCCTTGTCATCGCGATAACACAAGAACAAATGATGGCAGGTTCAAGAAACTTGGCACACAAAAGCATCTGGTGAAAACCTGGGACGTGTTTGATGGACAGCGACCTTGACCTATTTTTCAAGGTCACGGACAATTATGTGAAATCCCAAGAATCGCAATAACTCAAGAACGAATGATGGCAGCTTTATGAGATTTGACACACACAAGCATCTGATGAAGAGCTCAGAATTTTTTCTATGAAACATGACCTTCACCTACTTTTCAAGGTCACAGGGACAATTATGTGAAATCATCCTTGTCATCGTGATTACTCAAGAACAAATGATGGCAGCTTCATGAAACTTTACACGCATAAGCATCTGGTGAAAACCTCAGACTAGTTTGATGGATGGCGACCTTGACCTAATTTTCAAGGTCACAGGGACAGTTATGTGAAATCCCAAGAATCACAATAACTCAAGAAGGAATGATGGCAGCTTTATGAGATTTGACACACACAAGCATCTGGTAAAGACCTCAGACTTCTCTTGATGGAACATGACCTTCACCTACTTTTCAAGGTCACAGGGACAATTATGTGAAATCATCCTTGTCATCATGATAACTCAAGAACAAATGATGGCAGCTTCATGAATCTTTACACGCATAAGCATCTGTTGAAAACCTCGGACTAGTTCGGTGGACGGCGACCTTGACCTATTTTTCAAGGTCACAGGGACAATTATGTGAAATCCCAAGAATCGCAATAACTCAAGAACAAATGATGGCAGCTTTATGAGATTTGACACACACAAGCATCTGGTAAAGACCTCAGACTTCTCTTTATGGAACATGACCTTCACCTACTTTTCAAGGTCACAGGGACAATTATGTGAAATCATCCTTGTCATCCTGATAACTCAAGAACAAATGATGGCAGCTTCATGAATCTTCACACGCATAAGCATCTGTTGAAAACCTCGGACTAGTTCGGTGGACGGCGACCTTGACCTATTTTTCAAGGTCACAGGGACAATTATGTGAAATCCCAAGAATCGCAATAACTCAAGAACAAATGATGGCAGCTTTATGAGATTTGACACACATAAGCATCTGGTGAGGACCTCAGATTTTTTCTATGAAACATGACCTTCACCTACTTTTCAAGGTCACAGGGACAATTATGTGAAATCATCCTTGTCATCGCGATAACTCGAGAACAAATGATGCCAGCTTCATGAAACTTGACACGCAGAAGCATCTGATGAAAACCTCAGACATTTTTGTATGGAACATGACCTTCACCTACTTTTCAAGGTCACAGGTACAATTATGTGAAATCCCTATCATTGCTATAACTCGAGAACAAATGATGGCAGCTTTATGAGACTTGACACACATAAGCATCTGGTGAAGACCTCAGACTTCTCTTGATGGAACATGACCTTCACCTACTTTTCAAGGTCACAGGGACAATCATGTCAAATTCACGTCATTGCAATAACTTAAGAGCAAATAATGGCAGCTTCATGAAAATTGACACACATAAGCATCTGGGAAGACTCCAGATGAGTTTGATGGACGGTGACCTTAACCTGCTTTTCAAGGTCACCGGCCCATCTCAATAATTCTAGAGTAAATGATGACAGTTTCATGATACTTGACACACCTAAGCTATCAAAGGAAGTAGATTTTATGGGTTTTTTTTACCCCTGCATCAATTTGCCTTGGTGCAGTGACGTTTTGTTCACAAATATTGTGTGGAGCGAATGTTGTGCAATGAGTTACCAGGGCTGAGGGTTGATGCATCTCTGATGCCTATGTTTCACTTCCCTTTTCAAAGATTAATGTTGTCTGCAGGCCAGTACTAGTAATTAGGCAATTTATGGCCGAGTAGGAATTCCTTGATTGCACAACTACACAAAGTAGGAATTCCTACTTTGGCCAAAAAATAGGAATTAAATTCTTAGAGATCTTTGGTTGTGTTATTCACTGGAATGTTGAGATGCACCCAATAAAAGTGCAATTTTCAGTTATCTTCAGTTATGAAGTTACGCTCCTTAACAATATTGAGAATATTGTGATGAAAAAAAAAGGAAACGTCTGCAGCAACACCATTATTTGCCTTTATAAGTTTTAAAGTCTTTATATTCTCCACAAATATAATGGATACTTATCCCTTCATATCAACCTCAGCAGATGTATTCAATAATTTCAATTGAAATTGTAATTGTGACATCTAGGATGGAGGTGATAACCAAGGCCAAGTGCTGCTGGGTCATGTGTAAACTCCTGCTGTGAATCAGTCACACATGTTATACCAGCTCAAATCTGTGAATAACAAACAAACAAAGAAAGCAGACATTTAAGATTTATTCCATCTTGCTATTAACTTCTTGGTTTGGAGAACCTAAACTTCTTAGAAATATGGCATGTGACATTCAAATTCTGATTGAGATACTGCAACTATTTGCATAATGCAAAAAATCTTACTTATTTACGAAATAAATAATTCTATCATGATTGCATAAAAATGTCGATGAAGGAGAAGTTTTTCATTTTTGATCTGCTGATATTTCAAGATAAATTTAAGTGTGGGAAAATCAATCTGACAAGAATTAATATGTGCTCCATATACATCTTAGTATTTCAAGTATTTTATGCATTAATCATGTCAACAAACATGTCATGTTAAAGTTGAGAGCCTTACCTATCAAATTTGGGATTTCATGTCATAAATATATAAAAAATATACATAATTTGTGAAATTCAGTTGTAATATTTTAGAAATTTAGTTAGTTTTGTTGATTGTGAAGTAATTTCATTATTCTTTAAGGAAACTGTTCTGATTAAAATATAAATTTATACAAAGAAACAATTGTATAAGTATGTGAAGACATGAAAGTTAAGAATAACTTTCAAGTCATGAACTTCCTTTTGCATGAGTTAGATTGTGATCTTGGCATTACCAATTCTAAACAGATTTTGACAATTGATGGTAACTTTTATAAATCAGAATGTTGAATTTTAATTTAATTTTCTAAATTAATATTTGACAAAGCTAAGATAGTTGAACTTTAATCTGTAATGGGTCGTAGGAGTAATGCCAACATCCAGCAGATATCTCTTGAATATGAGCTGAGTTGGCAATTGTTTATACTTATTACTAGTGACAAAAATGATGGTCTGATGCCAACTTTTCCATGTAGTCAACTTAGGTGACAAAACTCTGGTCTCAGATCAAGTGTCACATCTAACACACTTCTTTTGTCTGTGTGTGCCAAGTTTTCTGTCTTTATTTCTTCAGGGTCAATTGGGACCTGTCTGAAAACATGGCAAGATGACAGAGTCTCTGCGACCAATTATGGATGTAACACACATGTATTATCATGTGATATGAATAAAAAATATGATCAGGAAAATCGTCTGTATGTTATATAAAGTTGGGACTTGAAATTCCAGTATACTGCATTTTAAGACTTGTAAATTGCATAGCAATGCCAACAGAGTTATTGACGAGAGAGATCTTACCCATATACAGAAAATAGTTTAAGGACAAGTGCACATTTATATTTTTCAAATATCTTGGTTTCAATGACTAAATTGGTAAAGATTCCTTTTTTATATATCTCAGCATCATCATGATCCTTTTCAGCTAACTTTTCTTGCTCTTGGAGATATATTAAGCATCATGCTTTGACTGACTTGAATATTTTCAAAAATCTACTTTTTCCCCAAATAACATTGTAATATATTTGCAGAGGAATTTGTTGCACATTCGGGAGGTGTGAACTGCCTGGCATTAGGCCACAAATCTGGCCGTGTGATGGTGACCGGTGGAGATGACAAGAAAGTGAATATGTGGGCTGTCGGGAAACCAAACTGCATAATGGTTTGTAGCACATATTATGTTCATACACTGACTGATAGTAATCATTATCTTTGAAAGAATCCAAAGATTTGCCTCCCTGTATGATGTAGTGCACTGATGATTACATGTATATTGCCATATATCAAAAAAGAAGTGATTTATAAAAAAAAAATAATAATTTCAGGATTTGCAAAATGATAAGTTATTGTAACCAATATTGCTTGGTCAAGATATTAAGTAGGGCATCTCAAAAATATTATTTACAGAAAAAATGTAAATTTATGTTTAAAAGTTCAATAGAAACTGGTAAACAGATATGGGGAAAGAAGTTACTGTTGAGAATGTGGAAGTTTGGCTCTATAGATATGAATCAAGTGTCCTATGTATTCCAGTACCAGCCTGTATTTGTATTCTTCGTGGATCAGCACACCTGTGATCTGTTAACACGTACCATCCGCAACCCTCTAGGCACCAGGGCTCTGCTACTTGTTTTTCAGGAAAGATACTCATGGAAAAGCTTGGTTGCTTTTTGGGACTGACTAAGTCCGAGTAATAAATGAGAAAAATATTGAACAAAATATTACATTACAAAGGGAGGCTTATTTAGCCATATATTCACAATGAAATTTGTATGTTGAGGTCATTGATTGGATCATTCAAGCCATGTGACCTCAAATACCACCACCGGTAACATTGCTAACGAGATCGGATTCATTTCAAAGGCAGTCAACATACCTTAAATCATGCAGAGATATTATTTGTGCTCAATACATTTAGAGACAACCATATTCTGCTTGTGATTATATTTAGGACACGTTGTGATAAAAGAAATATATTGTTGATGACCAAATTTTCTGATAGTAATAGGTTATGTTTTTGCTGTGCTCATAGATTCCCTTCATGTGTTCAAGTCAGACACTTTCACACCTTGTTGATTCAGGTCAGAATCCCTTTACATCCCGATGGGGCATGTCAAACTCCACACACACCCAGCTGGTACATGTCAAAATGTTTAGAGTCAATAAACGTAAAGATATCTCACTAATTTTGTCAGTAATGCTCTGTTTTAATCACAGGTATTTAATTTCCAGTTGAACTTAAAATATCAAATATTTTGATGGTTTGATTGTTGCAAAGAAGTACAGTATATGAATAAATGATGTTGGTATATGAGTTATGAGACAGAGAATATAGACATTTGTAAGAGAGAATGTGTGTTGATGAGTGATCATGTGTCACCATTAAACATGTCATCTCTGGCTATGTAACCCACTCATACAAATAAAATAGAAAAAATCTACTGAAAAGTATTGATATAAATATCAATTTAGTGACATTTTAATTTTCTTTTCTTTTTTTTCATTTTTTTTTCATTGATCACAGTTGAGGAGAAGTTAGTTTCAATCCAGTTTGTTTTGGGAGAGTCAAGACAGATGAGAGTAATTTTACCATAAGTGATAGTGTCAGACAGTTTGTTGTGGTTTGATGAGTATGTGACACTGTGGGCATTAGGGCCCTGCAGACCTCAGCCTGGGTCCCAATGACCTGCACAATACCACTAAAAGCTGCCCACCGCGGATCAGCAAACTGTTATATATCCATATATATATATATATATACAAAGCCTTGCACATCAACATGGGCACAGGTGGGAGTAAAAGATGGGGTTAGTGCCAGCATTTTGCAATGTGTGAAATACACAATCAGCTAAACAAAGTGATTTAATATTACATCATTGAATCAATATCTCTTTGTCTGATAGGCTTATAAAATGGCTTCATTATTGAAGTAGGGCATATGTATGTGATAAGACTAAATATTCTCATATCTACTCTCTCATATAGAGAAATATAAACTTAGCTGGCACAGAGAGATAATTATCTTAAAACACATCTTGAATAGATAAACACACAGAGTATACCCAATGAAAAAATATATATTAGATAAAGACTTTAAATGATAAAAAAGGTATTTGAGTTTTATAAATACAAAAACAGGACATATCTTCAACTGATTAAGATTAAACATCCTTTGAATGACATAAAAGTGATGTAGCTTGAGACACTAAATAGAACATCTGTGAATTGATAAAAAAAAACTAAATATTTCTTGGGTGGATTGACCTTTGAATTCAAAAGAATCCCATGTCAAAGAAAATGAATTCATACAAAATTATTGGAGAATAAGAATCTGGAGCAGAGGTGTGACAGGAGTGTGCAGCATGATGTGATTGGAAGCTAGGACTGCCTTAGCATCACTATGAAAATATTGTATTCAGACTTGCCAACTTTATAGCTTAGAGACTGCAAAAAACCAATGTCATTCATTCATCACTTTTTATACTGGGACTTTAAACAAAGTCAATATCTTGCTCATCCCGTGCCTCAATATTGTGAACAATATCATACTAAGCCTAAATGAAATTGAAAGATTCGATGTTATCTTTGTCAACATGGAACTAACAATGAGCTGTCAACATTCCCCTTGTATTCCATGAGTATTGATTGTGAAAAAGAAAATTGACTGCCTGTTATATTTTCTTTGTGTTACATATAGATCTTGAGATTATATATATATATATAGCAATGAAACATACTGAGAAATTGATGTAAAGATTTATAAGTCACACATACTAGTTATGCCAAATGATTTTCTTGTAATAATTCATTAAAATATGAAAAAGTGCACATCCTACTGGTAGTTGTCTCAAACAGTTCTCAATCATTATTAGCATTCAGTAGGTAATTGCTTGCTCTTACTTTAAACTTTGTGATTGTCCACCAACATCTGAAAAGGCTACCTCAAATTGAAATATATATTTCAAGAAAGGTAAAGTTTGCAAGAAGCTGAATAGGCCAATCGCAGGTCACCATACTGCCTCATTGAAAACAACACACCTGAACTGCACTCTCAAAATTGAAAACACACACACAAAAAACTCTCACAAATCCAATCTTTAAGAAAAACAAGGTGGAAACCTGCAATCACACTATGGAATTATACGTCTTAAAAATATCATCATGGTTATCCAAATTGAAAATATCTTGACAAAAATATAATCTGTTACTTTTTAATATCATGATCTATTACTTTGGAGACCAAGGAAACTGTAGAATATAAATATATGTGCTAAGCAATGAGAAACAATATGATAATGAGGGACATGGATTCATTATTTTACTGTTGAACAAAACCACATGGTCTGAGAGAGCAAATATAATGAAGTGCCTACATGAAGTCCTATAAGGTCTGGAGGCAAGTGTACGCCACTTAATGTTTTATTGTGTTAGAATCCCCTGCTACTTCTTGTATGATTTGCCAAACACTTTTAACATTCAGATTAAGTTTGGTAATAGAGGATTAAATCTGTATGGTTAAGATTACATTTTAAATTGAAGAGTTGTAAATATGCAATTATGTTTCAATGTAATCTGGCCATGTTAGAGGTTTGGCAGTTTGAAATTGAGTGGTTGATAAAGGTTTCTATTATATAAATAGAGGCAGAGAGTGAGATCACTTGTGTGATATTTGCTGTTTGTATGATAGCCCTCGGCACAGCGAGGCAATCCTCGTGTTGTGATACAGACTCTGACCCCACATCATAGGCAGTTTGACCTATTTTGAAAATATTGGCATAGCCATTGCCAAAGCAATATAAAAAATGGCATTTTATGTTATTACTTATATGCAATATTTTAATGTGTGTGTTCTTTATATTAGGCATCAGAAGTTGCATTGGGGGTTTGTTCAGGTGTGGACCGGCATAACTTGCATATTAGCCTTCTCAGTTATAAGTGCTCAATTTATCATGTTTTTTTTAGACAACTCAATTATGGAAAGTGTAAAGTTGTCATATTGTAAGTGGAAAATGTTGGCAGAGCTGAACCATGAGGTTGTTTTCCCCATGCTGCAAGTTCCCAGTGCTGTCCTCTTTGTATTGGCGACATGATAATGATCAATTCACTGTGCGTAGTACCACCAGGCTGATGTCAGTTCAAATGTTTAGGAGCCTCACACTTCAGCTGTGTAATTTTCTTCCCATATTGGGCAATGTTTCTTATCTATTGTCAGCAGAAATTGTTCATGATTTCATTGAAACTTAAAATCATCATTTTGTGACAATGATATGACACGAGGACCGTGCTTAGTGCAGTCATTACCTTCTTTATCACCGAGTATTGGATAACATTGAGAATAGACCTTCAAGCAGTCAAGTCAACGGTGCGTGACTCAACAAACTTACACCGTCAAATGCTTTATGTAGATCCAAGGTTTTTTGGCTCATACATAGATTGTGCCTGTTTGAGCTAAGATTACCTCTGAGTAATACTTCTGATATTAAAAAATATGTTTATACAGAAAGTTATACATGAATCAAAGAAATATATATAGAGGCAGATATATATATATATATATATATATATATATATATATATATATATATATATATATATATATATATATATTATTATACTTCTGATTTTTTTAAAGATATATGTGTATGTTAGAGATCATATGCAATAAAATAAAAAATGTCAGAAGTCCATACATTTTTTAATTTCTTTTTGACTAGTTTTGCTCAATATGGATATTACAAACAAACATCATTAGAAGATACTGGAATTATTTTTGATATTAAGTTAAATGTGGACATTGTATATCGAGCACAGGTGGGTTAATCATGCAGCTGCCATTTACCTACATATTTGTATAAACACAGATGTTTGAAGTCACATCTGAATACAGAACTCTCTTAGAAAGACTTCTGGTGGCCAGTAAAGGTGGGCAGGTAAAAGTTACTTCGCAGAGTCACTAAGATCCACCAGATCAAAGGCTTTCTTGTGTTGTGCACATGGCATTCCAACATGCACAGGGCTTTTTAGTTCCATTGTTGACAGATTCTTGTGAGATGGCCACAACTTTGCATGTGTAAGAGTGATTTCTCTTGGTTCCAGACCAGAATATGTATGAGGAGTGATTTAAAAAGAAACTACTTTTTTATACATGTTGTGAAGTGCATACATATATAGGTATGTTCTGATACCACCTAACATAAAATACAACATTAACAGAATAAATTGGTTGTCCAGTTGCACCACAAGACTGAAAAGTGATGGCCCAATGTTTCTGAGGATATTGGTTGACAAGACACAGCATTTGGAGTCGTACAAAGGCCACGTATCAGGCAAATGCATGTACCAGGATGGCACAGAGCAAGAAGATACACAAGGGTTCTACCACAAGGTGTTTTTGGGGGGCCTCCCTTGGATTATTTTGAAATTTACTAATAATAAGTACACACCTGTGTATTCCATGGAGCACAGGCTACCCACTAGTACTAGCTTTGAGCACCATAATAGTTATGACGAAATAAACCTGGCAGTATGTTTCTGGGGGTTGGAATTTAGAATGTAGGATTGGGAGGAAATTGAGACTATCCATTGAGACTATTGAGACTATCCATTCTTCACTCATTATCCGAGACTATCCATTCTTCACTCATTATCCGAGACTATCCATTCTTCACTCATTATCCGAGACTATCCATTCTTCACTCATTATCCGAGACTATCCATTCTTCACTCATTATCCGAGACTATCCATTCTTCACTCATTATCTGAGACTATCCATTCTTCACTCATTATCCGAGACTATCCATTCTTCACTCATTATCTGAGACTATCCATTCTTCACTCATTATCCGAGACTATCCATTCTTCACTCATTATCCGAGACTATTCATTCTTCACTCATTATCCAAGATTATCCATTCTTCACTCATTATCTGAGACTATCCATTCTTCACTCATTGTCCGAGACTATCCATTCTTCACTCATTATCTGAGACTATCCATTCTTCACTCATTATCTGAGACTATCCATTCTTCACTCATTATCTGAGACTATCCATTCTTCACTCATTATCCGAGACTATCCATTCTTCACTCATTATCTGAGACTATCCATTTGACATCTGTGATGGACAAATTTTGGTTATGTGAAATGCCAAGTAAATTATTTGGCAAAACTCACTTTTTGATATTTTGGACATAATAACTATGATAAAGGACAGTTTCTTCTCAACGAGGGGAAAGTATGGGGCAAATGTCTGTTCTTTTCCAGCTTCCTACCCTTCATAGATTTCCCATATATGAGTTGTGACATGCACAGTTGTCATGGCAGCAACTCAATATTAAAGATTGCAGACTAACTGATCGATCGAAGCTTATATGATATACAGCTAAGATAGCACCTGGGACCTGCACGCTCGGTCCATGCAAATATGCTTGCTCACGTTTTCAACTTCATCACAAAATTTTGCATTTGATTTCTCTGAACAGGGGACATAAATTCAATTTCATTTATTTATGTTAATACATTAACCTATATTTTAAAATGGTAATTAAGTATCTTTATTTAAATATGAATTTGACAGAGCGTCTGGTGGTGATTTGTATGACAGGATCATATCATTACCTAATAAATTCTTTGTTGTAAAATTAGAAGATTTAGGAAACAAGGTTTTTGTCCATGAAAGACTATTGATTTTCTGAGAGTAGGCTGAGGTTTAGCAGCCTGGTGTGTGGTTTTAGTGTTACCTTGGATGCTGTCTGTCCAGAATAGAGATGAGAAGGTTCTGCTATGTGTGTATGTTTGTAGACATGATACACAGGTATATAGTCCTCACTTGTTTGTAGATAAAAGTCCCCGGAGCCTCTTGACCTGGCCAGCTTGGAGCCACAGGTCTGCATAATGTTACCTATCTCTATCACACAGGCTTTTAACATCACTGCCCTTCTAAAGTGTGGGTGGCAACTCAACCCAAAATCCCAGGTCTAGCCTATAGTTGTCGTGAATTGTGATGATGCTAGCCTACCCACCATGATGGTCCTGCCATGATGCTAGCCTACCCACCATGCTGGTCCAACCAAGAAACTAGCCTACCCACCATGCTGGTCAAACCAAGAAACTAGCCTACCCACCATGCTGGTCCGACCAAAATGCTAGCCTACCCACCATGCTGGTCAAACCAAGAAACTAGCCTACCCACCATGCTGGTCCGACCAAAATGCTAGCCTACCCACCATGCTGGTCAAACCAAGAAACTAGCCTACCCACCATGCTGGTCAAACCAAAATGCTAGCTTACCCACCATGCTGGTCAAACCAAAATGCTAGCTTACCCACCATGCTGGTCAAACCAAAATGCTAGCTTACCCACCATGCTGGTCAAACCAAGAAACTAGCCTACCCACCATGCTGGTCAAACCAAGAAACTAGCCTACCCACCATGCTGGTCCAACCAAGAAACTAGCCTACCCACCATGCTGGTCAAACCAAGAAACTAACCTACCCACCATGCTGGTCAAACCAAGAAACTAGCCTACCCACCATGCTGGTCCGACCAAAATGCTAGCCTACCCACCATGCTGGTCAAACCAAGAAACTAGCCTACCCACCATGCTGGTCCGACCAAAATGCTAGCCTACCCACCATGCTGGTCAAACTAAGAAACTAGCCTACCCACCATGCTGGTCCAACCAAAATGCTAGCCTACCCACCATGCTGGTCAAACCAAGAAACTAGCCTACCCACCATGCTGGTCAAACCAAAATGCTAGCCTACCCACCATGCTGGTCAAACTAAGAAACTAGCCTACCCACCATGCTGGTCAAACCAAAATGCTAGCCTACCCACCATGCTGGTGAAACTAAGAAACTAGCCTACCCACCATGCTGGTCAAACCAAAATGCTAGCCTACCCACCATGCTGGTCAAACCAAGAAACTAGCCTACCCACCATGCTGGTCAAACCAAAATGCTAGCCTACCCACCATGCTGGTGAAACTAAGAAACTAGCCTACCCACCATGCTGGTCAAACCAAAATGCTAGCCTACCCACCATGCTGGTCAAACCAAGAAACTAGCCTACCCACCATGCTGGTCAAACCAAGAAACTAGCCTACCCACCATGCTGGTCAAACCAAGAAACTAGCCTACCCACCATGCTGGTCAAACTAAGAAACTAGCCTACCCACCATGCTGGTCAAACCAAGAAACTAGCCTACTCACCATGCTGGTCAAACCAAGAAACTAGCCTACCCACCATGCTGGTCAAACTAAGAAACTAGCCTACCCAACATGCTGGTCAAACCAAGAAACTAGCCTACCCACCATGCTGGTCAAACCAAGAAACTAGCCTACCCACCATGCTGGTCCGACCAAAATGCTAGCCTACCCACCATGCTGGTCAAACCAAGAAACTAGCCTACCCACCATGCTGGTCAAACCAAGAAACTAGCCTACCCACCATGCTGGTCAAACCAAGAAACTAGCCTACCCACCATGCTGGTCAAACCAAAATGCTAGCTTACCCACTATGCTGGTCAAACCAAGAAACTAGCTTACCCACCATGCTGGTCAATGGTCAAACAAATATGCAAGCCTACCCACCATGCTGGTCAAACCAAAATGCTAGCTTACCCACCATGCTGGTCAAACCAAGAAACTAGCCTACCCACCATGCTGGTCAAACCAAGAAACTAGCCTACCCACCATGCTGGTCAAACCAAAATGCTAGCTTACCCACCATGCTGGTCAAACCAAGAAACTAGCCTACCCACCATGCTGGTCAAACCAAGAAACTAGCCTACCCACCATGCTGGTCAAACCAAGAAACTAGCCTACCCACCATGCTGGTCAAACCAAGAAACTAGCCTACCCACCATGCTGGTCAAACCAAGAAACTAGCCTACCCACCATGCTGGTCAAACCAAGAAACTAGCCTACCCACCATGCTGGTGAAACTAAGAAACTAGCCTACCCACCATGCTGGTCAAACCAAAATGCTAGCCTACCCACCATGCTGGTCAAACCAAAATGCTAGCCTACCCACCATGCTGGTCAAACCAAGAAACTAGCCTACCCACCATGCTGGTCAAACCAAGAAACTAGCCTACCCACCATGCTGGTCAAACTAAGAAACTAGCCTACCCACCATGCTGGTCAAACCAAGAAACTAGCCTACCCACCATGCTGGCCTGCCCATGGCATTTACTTGGTCTTTACATGTTTACTAAACTTTACCTCCCCACAATGCTGGCCTACCCATGATGCTGGCCTACCCACGATGCTGGCCTACCCATGATGCTGGCCTACCCATGATGCTGGCCTACCCATGGTTCTGGCCTACCCGATGTTCTAGCCTACCCATGTCTACCTACCCATGGTTCTAGCCTACCCGAGGTTCTAGCCTACCCATGTCTACCTACCCATGGTTCTGGCCTACCCATGTCTACCTACCCATGGTTCTAGCCTACCCATGTCTACCTACCCATGGTTCTGGCCTACCCGTGGTTCTAGCCTACCCATGTCTACCTACCCATGGTTCTAGCCTACCCATGTTTACCTACCCATGGTTCTGGCCTACCCATGTCTACCTACCCATGGTTCTAGCCTAGCCGTGGTTCTAGCCTACCCATGTCTACCTACCCATGGTTCTAGCCTAGCCGTGGTTCTAGCCTACCCATGTCTACCTACCCATGGTTCTAGCCTACCCGTGGTTCTAGCCTACCCGTGGTTCTAGCCTACCCATGTCTACCTACCCATGGTTCTAGCCTACCCATGGTTCTAGCCTACCCATGGTTCTAGCCTACCCATGGTTCTAACCTACCCATGTCTACCTGTCCATGGTTCTAGCCTACCCATGTCTACCTGTCCATGGTTCTGGCCTACCCATGATGCTGGCCTATCCATGATGCTGGGCTACCCATGTTTACCTACCCATGGTTCTGGCCTACCCGTGGTTCTGGCCTACCCATGTCTACCTACCCATGGTTCTAGCCTACCCATGTCTACTTACCCATGGTTCTAGCCTACCCATGTCTACCTACCCATGGTTCTAGCCTACCCATGTCTACTTACCCATGGTTCTAGCCTACCCATGTCTACCTACCCATGGTTCTGGCCTACCCATGTCTACCTACCCATGGTTCTGGCCTACCCATGGTTCTGGCCTACCCATGTCTACCTACCCATGGTTCTAGCCTACCCATATTTACCTACCCATGGTTCTAGCCTACCCATGTCTACCTACCCATGGTTCTAGCCTACCCATGTCTACCTACCCATGGTTCTAGCCTACCCATGTCTACCTACCCATGGTTCTAGCCTACCCATGTCTACCTACCCATGTCTACCTACCCATGGTTCTAGCCTACCCATGTCTACCTACCCATGTCTACCTACCCATGGTTCTAGCCTACCCATGTCTACCTACTCATGGTTCTAGCCTACCCATGTCTACCTACCCATGGTTCTAGCCTACCCATGTCTACCTACCCATGGTTCTAGCCTACCCATGTCTACCTACCCATGTCTACCTACCCATGGTTCTGGCCCACCCATGTCTACCTGCCCATGGTTCTAGCCTACCCATGTCTACCTACCCATGGTTCTGGCCCACCCATGTCTACCTGCCCATGTCTACCTGCCCATGTCTACCTGCCCATGTCTACCTGCCCATGCCTACCTGCCCATGTCTACCTGCCCATGTCTACCTGCTCATGTCTACCTGCCCATGTCTACCTGCCCATCATGCTGACCCACTCAGTCTTGTGGATCTTACCATTGCTATCACAGTGAATCACCAAACTGTGCTGACACTTCTATTGAATATCTCAAATGAGTTTGCTGATGGCCTACCTATACTGGTCTAAGGATATCTGCAGCTCTGATGCCCATTTTTCTCTTTGTATGTTTTCTGCATTGTGCAAGAGAGCTAAAGCAAACAGTATTCTTCCAGATTACATTGGGACACTTTCTCAGAAAAGAACGTTCTTTGTTGCAATGTAAAGAATTCTATCTTTCTTTGTGGGATAGTGTAGTTTTTGGATTAAGTGTTTTTTGTTGTTGTTTGGTTTTGTTTTTGCTGGTTGATGGAGACATTGGTTTGAATGGTGTTTTGTGTATGGAGCCAGTGATATGCAATGGTATGCGAGCACAATGCATCGCACTGTGAGGGGGATAACTGACTTTTTCAGTAGTTTTCACTGTTGACTTTTGTGATTTTAATTTGATTCTGCATTCTTCAACTGGGAGAGATAGAGAGATTAGGTTGCATTTTTCTGCAAACCTGAAAAGTAGGCACTGAAATAACATCAATATTCATACTGTAATGTTTAATTATATTCAAATGAAATTTTGTAGCCATTATTATGAAGTTTGAATCGAGATATAGGAAGTGGAGTTGTGGTGGAAGTGCTGTGTTAAATGTACAGGAATTTAGGATATATGTGTTAATCCATAACCTTTATATTAACCTGGACTTGGCATATGAATGAAAAGCTGTGAAATTATCCTGATTATAGGTCGGAAATGATAATCATTGATAATGAGGCAATGGATCATGGTGAGAAAAAAGAGGGACATGACATTGGATGTGCTGGGAACAATGAGCTATTCTGTTGCAACTTTTTGGTGATATTTCTTGTTGTCTTGATGGATATAAAGACATAGCTGTTTGGGTATCACACATAACATATAGGTGTTGAGACAGTGAATACTTGCATCCAGCACTAACGTATGGGTAGACAGTGATGCAGGCACCCACACTATTTAACTTATGGGTAGACAGTTATGCTGGCACCCACACTATGTAACTTATGGGTAGACAGTTATGCTGGCACCCACACTATGTAACTTATGGGTAGACAGTTATGCAGGCACCCACACTATGTAACTGATGGGTAGACAGTTATGCAGGCACCCACACTATGTAACTTATGGGTAGACAGTTATGCAGGCACCCACACTATGTAACTTATGGGTAGACAGTTATGCAGGCACCCACACTATGTAACTTATGGGTAGACAGTTATGCTGGCACCCACACTATGTAACTGATGGGTAGACAGTTATGCAGGCACCCACACTATGTAACTTATGGGTAGACAGTTATGCTGGCACCCACACTATGTAACTTATGGGTAGACAGTTATGAAGGCACCCACACTATGTAACTTATGGGTAGACAGTTATGAAGGCACCCACACTATGTAACTTATGGGTAGACAGTTATGAAGGCACCCACACTATGTAACTTATGGGTAGACAGTTATGAAGGCACCCACACTATGTAACTTATGGGTAGACAGTTATGAAGGCACCCACACTATGTAACTTATGGGTAGACAGTTATGCAGGCACCCACACTATGTAACTGATGGGTAGACAGTTATGCAGGCACCCACACTATGTAACTTATGGGTAGACAGTTATGAAGGCACCCACACTATGTAACTTATGGGTAGACAGTTATGAAGGCACCCACACTATGTAACTTATGGGTAGACAGTTATGAAGGCACCCACACTATGTAACTTATGGGTAGACAGTTATGCAGGCACCCACACTATGTAACTTATGGGTAGACAGTTATGCAGGCACCCACACTATGTAACTTATGGGTAGACAGTTATGCTGGCACCCACACTATGTAACTTATGGGTAGACAGTTATGCAGGCACCCACACTATGTAACTTATAGGTAGACAGTTATGCAGGCACCCACACTATGTAACTTATGGGTAGACAGTTATGCTGGCACCCACACTATGTAACTTATGGGTAGACAGTTATGAAGGCACCCACACTATGTAACTTATGGGTAGACAGTTATGAAGGCACCCACACTATGTAACTTATGGGTAGACAGTTATGCAGGCACCCACACTATGTAACTGATGGGTAGACAGTTATGCAGGCACCCACACTATGTAACTTATGGGTAGACAGTTATGAAGGCACCCACACTATGTAACTTATGGGTAGACAGTTATGAAGGCACCCACACTATGTAACTTATGGGTAGACAGTTATGAAGGCACCCACACTATGTAACTTATGGGTAGACAGTTATGAAGGCACCCACACTATGTAACTTATGGGTAGACAGTTATGCAGGCACCCACACTATGTAACTGATGGGTAGACAGTTATGCAGGCACCCACACTATGTAACTTATGGGTAGACAGTTATGAAGGCACCCACACTATGTAACTTATGGGTAGACAGTTATGAAGGCACCCACACTATGTAACTTATGGGTAGACAGTTATGCTGGCACCCACACTATGTAACTTATGGGTAGACAGTTATGAAGGCACCCACACTATGTAACTTATGGGTAGACAGTTATGCAGGCACCCACACTATGTAACTTATGGGTAGACAGTTATGAAGGCACCCACACTATGTAACTTATGGGTAGACAGTTATGCAGGCACCCACACTATGTAACTTATGGGTAGACAGTTATGCAGGCACCCACACTATGTATGGGTATTGAGACAGCATATTGATGCTGTGACATTTTGGATGGCATTCAACACTAAATTTGGGTATTGGGACAATTATACAGGCATCCTACACTACAAATGGGTATTGGGATAATTATACAGGTATCCTGCACTACAAATGGGTATTGGGATAATTATACAGGCATCCTACACTACAGATGGGTATTGGGATAATTATACAGGCATCCTACACTACAAATGGGTATTGGGATAATTATACAGGCATCCTACACTACAAATGGGTATTGGGATAATTATACAGGCATCCTACACTACAAATGGGTATTGGGATAATTATACAGGCATCCTACACTACAAATGGGTATTGGGATAATTATACAGGTATCCTACACTACAGATGGGTATTGGGCCAATCAGGCGGGCATTCCACACTTGAGATGGTTATTTGGGCAATTATGCTGGCATGTTATATGTTTGGTGTTGTGCCAGGGAGGGATGTAGCACAGACCTGCTTTAATCTTTTGCAGTGCTGCCAGTGCAATAAACAAATGTCAGGAGACCACCACAAATTACTGACATAAGGCCATTGGTCATATCCAAAAGACAATTTTTAAACTATGTCACCATTGACACCTCTTTGGTTGTCCCTAATTGATGAAATTGGCAAAGTAAATATGATATTTTCTAACACTCATAGTAAACGTGATAACATCTTCCTATATATAGAATTTCACTGATGAAAAAAGTAAAGTTAAGATCAAGGATTGATATATATGCTTTTGATGATATTTTGATGGTGAATGTGGAGACCTTTAGCTTTAGATTTAGATGAATCACAATTACAATGCTATAAGCATTGAACCCGGCATAGTTTGGCAGTCATCCAGGTTATGTCTGTCACAGGCCTTGGTCTCGTCTGTTACTGCGCTGCATAACACTTATGTTCAACTACATCAGATGCCTTTGTGAGGTCCAAAATATATGTGTACTAAATGTTAACAACAATACGAGATACATTACCAAGTTGTAAATGTTATTGCTTTTACTTGAAAAGAAGGATTTGACATATAAAACTTTGAGATGTAGTGCAGAATAGCCTGATCATTTAGAGATAAACAAGATTATAGAGCATAAAAATGACAAATGTTCATACAGTAGATTAGCAGATCATATTAGCAATCCATTTCAGGATTTGCTATTTTTTATCAGATCAGTTCAGCACACTAAGCAGTTAGTGGATCAAGCTCAACATGAGGTTATCACCGTCAAGGTTAAGTTGGGATAACTACCTATAACAGAGACACTGACCAGGGCTTTATTTATAAATGTATGTGTTATTGGCTGGTTTATAAAGTCATACTCTTGGTGCTCTCAAGAAATACCTCTCATCTTATATGCATTCCTTCAAATGAATAATTTTGCAAGGGCAGAGAAAATTGGGGTGGTTTCATATATGTGTTGAAAGACTGATTTCAGATCTCCAACACTTCCAATTTTAGCCTTACATTTTCCAATGCTGCAAACACATGTGAATACTGTATGCAGGTCATTTGGAGTCAACATTAACTGCTTGTAATCTCTATGACCTTAAATGACATAACCTGAACTTCAAAAGTTCTATTTTTTAGCATTTGCCAGGGCAGCAACAAATAGTAATCATAGACTGGGATTTGGTTGCTCCAGGAATTAAAATCTTTACTCAGAATATAGTTTAAGCAAGGGTATTATCAGTCTTCCCGATAGTCACCAGACCTTCAACGGACATTCGGTCCGACAAAGTTGAAATTTTCACCGGACCGAAAGCATTTTTACCGGACCGCAAAAAAAAGAAAGAATATCATCGTGAAAAGTAAACAAGCCAGGTACAAGCTTCCCAAACGTCGATATAATTAAAATCTTTGTTTTATTTTGCACATAGAAATATTCTGACACGTGTCCGCAATAGTCCGCCTTCGTTTAATAAGTTTAAAGTATGCACAAGTCAGAGAAAATGCGAGTTTAACAATGCTTTAATACGCATATAAGACACGAGGTCGTCATTATGAAAACCGGAAGTGACGGGGACAGGCTCGTATTTTTGGCGCGAAAATGATCGGAAGCTATTCATTCGCATTGAAAATATTAATGTATTGCGCAATGATGGATCCCTGACACTTCGTATTTACGTTTTACTTTTAAAATGACTGCCGAACTTCTCGAGGGATAAATTTTGAGAAAAGTTAGAATTTTGACAAAAATACATGTCGGACATGAGGTCCGACTACGACAGAAAATATGCTGGACCATGGCAAAAAATATCGGTCTGGTCCGGCGGTTATCGGGAAGACTGTATTATTGTAAGATATTTGTGTTGTTCATTGACACAAAACAGTTAATACAGTTTTGAGACCCCCTGATTTTTAGCTAATTCAACTTGCTAATAACATAAAACAATGAAAACAGAGGAAATGTCCACATAAATGAGGGCCAGTAGAATTAAATTAACCCAGTGACTCCGAAAACCTTAGAGGGCCACTGGGACAGTGTTCTCTTATAGATGAGCTAAAACAAGAAAGAACAAATACCATCAGACCAAGACTCAATATATATTAGTATGATAACCTAATAGTGAAGATCAATCATTGCATTCAAGGGATAACATGAACGTTGTATTTGTGTTGTGAGAGGACAGAAATGTGGTGCATTTAGCAGCTTGCCACATGTTGCCATATTGAGGACATATAATATAATAAGAAGAGGTAGGATGATCCAGGAACTACGCACTTCTCCTATATCTGACTGCCTCATGGCCATCAAGATACATACATGTATGTGCCAGTAATATGACTAACAGAATCAATACATGAAGGATTCCCCTTATTGATGTCATTTTTACCTTTGGGGAAAGTTTCCACTTCATTCTGTATTTAAATATCTCAGAGTTTTTCACTACCTTCTTTCTCCCAATTTAATTATATATCCCTATAACATTTGTTCCTTCTGTGCATTCAAGTATTCAATATAATTGAATTTACTGCACTGAAAGTCTCTTAAATGATCTAAACCAGTGAGAACAAGTTAAGTACAGAATCTAACCCTATTACCTGTTTAATTATCTATGTGAGCTTAAATTATGCATCCCAAGATCCTGCTGTGAAGAAATAGTTTGTGACGTGAGCCGTGAGATAAAAGCATTCAGAATCATAGCGCAATCATCAGTTAGACAAGCTCTCAGTTAAAGGAACTGAAAGGTCATTGTCAGAACAGGCCTAGCCCAGCTGTTATACAAGTCCTATTGAGGTGCACTGTGGGTACCTGCCAGATAGCCCAGCTGTTATACAAGTCCTATTGAGGTGCACTGTGGGTACCTGCCAGATAGCCCAGCTGTTATACAAGTCCTATTGAGGTGCACTGTGGGTACCTGCCAGATAGCCCAGCTGTTATACAAGGCCTATTGAGGTGCACTGTGGGTACCTGCCAGATAGCCCAGCTGTTATACAAGTCCTATTGAGGTGCACTGTGGGTACCTGCCAGATAGCCCAGCTGTTATACAAGGCCTATTGAGGTGCACTGTGGGTACCTGCCAGATAGCCCAGCTGTTATACAAGTCCTATTGAGGTGCACTGTGGGTACCTGCCAGATAGCCCAGCTGTTATACAAGGCCTATTGAGGTGCACTGTGGGTACCTGCCAGATAGCCCAGCTGTTATACAAGTCCTATTGAGGTGCACTGTGGGTACCTGCCAGATAGCCCAGCTGTTATACAAGTCCTATTGAGGTGCACTGTGGGTACCTGCCAGATAGCCCAGCTGTTATACAAGGCCTATTGAGGTGCACTGTGGGTACCTGCCAGATAGCCCAGCTGTTATACAAGTCCTATTGAGGTGCACTGTGGGTACCTGCCAGATTGTCCTCACAAAAATGGTACAAAGTCAGTTTCAGTATGTTAAAAAGTTAAATTACCCTTGTTTCTCCTGACTAGAACCCCCATTTTTTGGATTTGTTTTTTACTATGAGAATGTTTACCTGTTCATAAGTTTAAAACTTAAAATTGAGTGGTTTATGTATTCATCTCCAATGACCTGTAATAAATACTTACATTTTAAAGAAAGATTACAATATTGTTTTTTATGATATATCTGTGTATTTTGAGAGGTTATTTCCATAATAAGGAGCTCTTGGCTTGGGATGATCAGGATCTACACTATCTATGCCTTATATTATGCCTTTAGTAGCTACATATGAGCAACTCTGAGTTTCTGCATCAATAATTGTACAGAATAAATCTCATCACCAGCACCATTCAGGTCCAATATAAAGGTACACATTTGTGAAAAGACCCAAGCTTGGCTGCCACCGGCCAAAATTAAAATTTGTTAATTTTAAGCAGGTGATTGATATTACACTTTCTCTTTATACTCTTCTACTCACTGAAAACAGTATTATGTGTTTGGGATGTTGTTTCACTTTGGTTTTGTATTTTTTTGTCAAAGCTCTTCAAAAGTAATACATACACGTAACTGTCAGTAGAGATAGATATTCAATAGGGACTAGCATATTGCATGTCTGCCACCTTTCCTATATAGTTTTTCCCAGCCTAAATAGAAGTAACAAGTGTAGATTTTTTTTTAAATCAAGCTCGTGCATTTGCAACAAGAGAAAATAAAGTATAGACTGGATTTCAACAAATCATGATTTAGGTCACGTAAAAACAAACCATTTTTTGACAAAATCTCAAAGCAAACATGAACTAAACGTGATTTCAGCTCTTCCAGCAAATCCAAATCACTTTTCAATTGACCATGTTTTCAATGCTCAAGTGCCATCTGATGGTGTAAACAAGAAATACATTGTCAAAACATGGCTGCCATGGACCGATAATACGAGTATGCTCCAAAGTCTTACAGCTTAATCATCTTGAAACCTCAAACATCTATCCCGAAAGACAAAACATACGCGAGCGAAAATAACCATATACTCATTCAGTAACATCCAGCCCCTTTTTGTAATCACCTTGTCTGTCCTTTCTGTCTGTTCTTCACCCCTCTCCATCTGTTTTAATACAAGGATACTTTTTAGGACATAGATATTTGTACATATTATACATATAAGGTTCTTCATTTAAGGATGGGGGAGTGGGGTGGTTAGATACACTCCACATCACTTCCCATATTTCTTAAACAAGTGCTTGAAAATTATATAGCATTTTGCACTTTTGAGGTGGCCTATATTCTTTACAAAATATAATATTGATTTCATTTTAAGTACATCTTATATTAACAGATTATTGTATTATTGTGTGTTTTCAGAGTTTGTCCGGTCACACAAGTCCAATAGAAGCTGTAAGATTTGGCAATGCAGAGGAAATGGTGGTCGCTGGGTCCATGTCAGGCGCCCTCAAAATATGGGACCTCGAAGCAGCAAAAAGTACGTATCAATAATTGAATAAGACAAATGTTGTGATGAAGAATTTTTTCTCAACCTATTCCGTCATTGCCTTCACTTCTTTCTTCGGTCTATTCAGAAATAGATTTAATTGAGAAATCATTGTCGATCATTAAATTTCTTAATAGATTTCAATGTTTAATTTTGATTTGTGATCACGATTATGTTTTCTGATTGTACCTTTATATGTAATTAAAATAATTTAATCAAATAAACATTACTTTTGGATTATGATTAACGAGTGACACATGATCCCTGCAGTGTTCATTTTTGTGAGGATCTAACATTAATTAGATAAAATGTTAACAGGAAATTTGTTGTCACATTTTGTGTAATGGTATTAACATTTGGACAGATATTGCGGTTGTAATGGTTCTGATATTACTTTGGTGTGTTTCAGTTGTGCGGACGCTGACGGGCCACAAATCAAGCATCCGCAGCTTGGACTTTCATCCATATGGTGACTTTGTAGCCTCAGGCTCACTAGACACTAACATAAAGGTATGATACACGCTTTGATGGGTAGGGTACCAGCCAGGATATGTGCAACTATCACTCTTTGAAGAGTGACAACCAGTCAATAGTAAACTATATCAAATTTAAAGTTCAATATTTCATAAAGGTGAAATTTGAATATGCAAGTTGTTAAAGTAGCTTCATAACCAAATGAAGGTCATATTAATTTAGCCTTGAGCTCAATAAATGATGCGTGCACATGCTGACATGAAGTTAATAATTGCCTGATATTATGACACTGATTTTTATAGTTATTCTGAACAATACTTTGACTGAGGCAATCTTGTCGGTCAGCACAATGTTTTCAAAGTATTCTTAACTAGAACCGGTGCAGCCCCTAAAGCGTGCTGTGACTGCTGAATTAAAGCAAATATATTAATATATCAAGTTTCTCTGAGAATTTACCACCATTGACATACATGAATTTCATGTTTATCTTGTGATTTTTGTAGCTTTGGGATATAAGAAGAAAAGGATGTATTTTTACATATAAGGTAATGCTGCATTATTAGTAAATCTATCTTGCTATATTTGAAATGGAACAAATATTGAAACTCACAATAGTCTGACACATGAATTGTACAAATCAACCATTTAAGTAATTTACATCTATATCAGTTATATTCTATCAAACATTTATTTGACAGCTATATTGCTATAATATACTTCACAAATATTAGATATTCATAAATGAGACAATTCACACTTTTATATTTCGCATCAAGAACAAGTTAATGTGATGAGATTATGTTATAATTAATGTGAATCTCATTGGATGAAGTTATAACCACACCGTGCTGTTTAAGGAAAGTGAAACATGTTAGATATTGATGTGCATTGCAGGGCCATACAAACTGTGTTAACTCATTACGGTTCAGTCCGGACGGGAGGTGGATAGCCTCGGCAGGGGAGGATGGCATATTAAAGGTAAGTGCTGATTGACAATGATCCAGTTGATCCAGATAACTTGATAATGCACTCATCATGCTCTCCTCTGAAGGTCACTGATAGAAAATAGCACCCTTCGATAACTTTTTATATTTTCATGAATAAGTTTTATTTTCCCAAATATTCAGCTGTATCTTCAAGGATTTTTGGCTTATTTATTTGATATATTAAACATTGGAATTAAATTGAGAGAATCACCATCATCATCCTGGTCTATCATTGCCCTTGTTCACCAACAGATGTCACTGTTGATTGGTCTTTGAAAATGGAGATGTGGTTTGCTTATATTCAGAATTTTAAGATTAAATTTATATTATTAGCAGTGAATATTCTGACATACAAATCAAACAAAAATATCAATGATGTATGTGTATTTTATGTGTCAGTTATGGGACCTGACGGCAGGGAAGCTACTGACCGACCTCAAGCAGCATACAGGTCCAGTCACGTCTGTGGAGTTCCATCCAAATGAATTCCTCCTGGCATCAGGCAGTGCAGACAGGTACGCCAGCATAACATGAACAGGCCAATCGTTATTCAGCTAACAATAAACTATAAATTTTAACTTCTTAAAGGACGAAAGAATGAAGAGCAAGTGTTGGTATAGTCACTATGACATTGAGCATTGTAATGTTGCAGGACGGTGAAGTTATGGGACCTGGAGACATTCCAGCTAGTCAGCACCACAGACGGAGACTCATCACCAGTCAGGTAATAACGCTCAGCCCCTCCTATCACTTGCTGAGACTCATCTCCAGTCAGGTAATAATGCTCAGCCCCTCCTATCACTTGCTGAGACTCATCCCCAGTCAGGTAATAATGCTCAGCCCCTCCTATCACTTGCTGAAACTCATCCCCAGTCAGGTAATAACGCTCAGCCCCTCCTATCACTTGCTGAGACTCATCACCAGTCAGGTAATAATGCTCAGCCCCTCCTATCACTTGCTGAGACTCATCACCAGTCAGGTAATAATGCTCAGCCCCTCCTATCACTTGCCGAGACTCGTCACCAGTCAGGTAATAATGCTCAGCCCCTCCTATCACTTGCTGAGACTCGTCACCAGTCAGGTAATAATGCTCAGCCCCTCGTATCACTTGCTGAGACTCATCCCCAGTCAGGTAATAATGCTCAGCCCCTCGTATCACTTGCTGAGACTCATCACCAGTCAGGTAATAATTCTCAGCCCCTCGTATCACTTGCTGAGACTCATCACCAGTCAGGTAATAACGCTCAGCCCCTCCTATCACTTGCCGAGACTCATCACCAGTCAGGTAATAATGCCCAGCCCCTCCTATCACTTGCTGAGACTCATCACCAGTCAGGTAATAATGCTCAGCCCCTCCCTCCTATCACTTGCTGAGACTCATCACCAGTCAGGTAATAACGCTCAGCCCCTCCTATCACTTGCTGAGACTCATCACCAGTCAGGTAATAATGCTCAGCCCCTCCTATCACTTGCTGAGACTCATCACCAGTCAGGTAATAACGCTCAGCCCCTCCTATCACTTGCTGAGACTCATCACCTGTCAGGTAATAATTCTCAGCCCCTCCTATCACTTGCTGAGACTCATCACCAGTCAGGTAATAATGCTCAGCCCCTCGTATCACTTGCTGAGACTCATCACCAGTCAGGTAATAATTCTCAGCCCCTCCTATCACTTGCTGAGACTCATCACCAGTCAGGTAATAATGCTCAGCCCCTCGTATCACTTGCTGAGACTCATCACCAGTCAGGTAATAATGCTCAGCCCCTCGTATCACTTGCTGAGACTCATCACCAGTCAGGTAATAACGCTCCGCCCCTCCTATCACTTGCTGAGACTCATCACCAGTCAGGTAATAATGCTCAGCCCCTCCTATCACTTGCTGAGACTCATCACCAGTCAGGTAATAATGCTCAGCCCCTCCTATCACTTGCTGAGACTCATCACCAGTCAGGTAATAATGCTCAGCCCCTCGTATCACTTGCTGAGACTCATCACCAGTCAGGTAATAATGCTCAGCCCCTCGTATCACTTGCTGAGACTCATCACCAGTCAGGTAATAATGCTCAGCCCCTCCTATCACTTGCTGAGACTCATCACCAGTCAGGTAATAACGCTCAGCCCCTCCTATCACTTGCTGAGACTCATCAGCAGTCAGGTAATAATGCTCAGCCCCTCGTATCACTTGCTGAGACTCATCACCAGTCAGGTAATAATGCTCAGCCCCTCGTATCACTTGCTGAGACTCATCACCAGTCAGGTAATAATGCTCCGCCCCTCCTATCACTTGCTGAGACTCATCAGCAGCCAGGTAATAATGCTCAGCCCCTCGTATCACTTGCTGAGACTCATCCCCAGTCAGGTAATAATGCTCAGCCCCTCGTATCACTTGCTGAGACTCATCACCAGTCAGGTAATAATGTTCAGCCCCTCCTATCACTTGCTGAGACTCATCACCAGTCAGGTAATAACGCTCAGCCCCTCCTATCACTTGCTGAGACTCATCACCAGTCAGGTAATAACGCTCCGCCCCTCCTATCACTTGCTGAGACTCATCACCAGTCAGGTAATAATGCTCAGCCCCTCCTATCACTTGCTGAGACTCATCACCAGTCAGGTAATAATGCTCAGCCCCTCCTATCACTTGCTGAGACTCATCACCAGTCAGGTAATAATGCTCAGCCCCTCGTATCACTTGCTGAGACTCATCACCAGTCAGGTAATAATGCTCAGCCCCTCCTATCACTTGCTGAGACTCATCACCAGTCAGGTAATAATGCTCAGCCCCTCCTATCACTTGCTGAGACTCATCACCAGTCAGGTAATAATGCTCAGCCCCTCGTATCACTTGCTGAGACTCATCACCAGTCAGGTAATAATGCTCAGCCCCTCGTATCACTTGCTGAGACTCATCACCAGTCAGGTAATAATGCTCAGCCCCTCCTATCACTTGCTGAGACTCATCACCAGTCAGGTAATAACGCTCAGCCCCTCCTATCACTTGCTGAGACTCATCAGCAGTCAGGTAATAATGCTCAGCCCCTCGTATCACTTGCTGAGACTCATCACCAGTCAGGTAATAATGCTCAGCCCCTCGTATCACTTGCTGAGACTCATCACCAGTCAGGTAATAATGCTCCGCCCCTCCTATCACTTGCTGAGACTCATCAGCAGCCAGGTAATAATGCTCAGCCCCTCGTATCACTTGCTGAGACTCATCCCCAGTCAGGTAATAATGCTCAGCCCCTCGTATCACTTGCTGAGACTCATCACCAGTCAGGTAATAATGCTCAGCCCCTCGTATCACTTGCTGAGACTCATCACCAGTCAGGTAATAATGCTCAGCCCCTCCTATCACTTGCTGAGACTCATCACCAGTCAGGTAATAACGCTCAGCCCCTCCTATCACTTGCTGAGACTCATCACCAGTCAGGTAATAACGCTCCGCCCCTCCTATCACTTGCTGAGACTCATCACCAGTCAGGTAATAATGCTCAGCCCCTCCTATCACTTGCTGAGACTCATCACCAGTCAGGTAATAATGCTCAGCCCCTCCTATCACTTGCTGAGACTCATCACCAGTCAGGTAATAATGCTCAGCCCCTCGTATCACTTGCTGAGACTCATCACCAGTCAGGTAATAATGCTCAGCCCCTCCTATCACTTGCTGAGACTCATCACCAGTCAGGTAATAACGCTCAGCCCCTCCTATCACTTGCTGAGACTCATCAGCAGTCAGGTAATAATGCTCAGCCCCTCGTATCACTTGCTGAGACTCATCACCAGTCAGGTAATAATGCTCAGCCCCTCGTATCACTTGCTGAGACTCATCACCAGTCAGGTAATAATGCTCCGCCCCTCCTATCACTTGCTGAGACTCATCAGCAGTCAGGTAATAATGCTCAGCCCCTCGTATCACTTGCTGAGACTCATCACCAGTCAGGTAATAACGCTCAGCCCCTCCTATCACTTGTCGGCTATCAGTCGTATCTTGAATCAGGGTTTCTGCTTGTCAGGGAGTGATCTATCAGTTCACATATGTCAATTCATATCTTATCATCATTTTCCACCTCTCAAAAATAAAAATAAAAAATAATTCCAAGATGTTTTGGTGAAGACCAATGATCTGTAATCATTAACAAAGTAGATTGTATATAAATATCCTTTTTTTTTAAATTATTTTTTAAGATTAAGAATTTGATTTGACTTTGTGTTGTACATTGTTTCAGGTGTATATTTTTCCATCCCGAGGGCACATGTATTTATTCCGGCGTGACAGATATCATGAAAGTGTATGGCTGGGAGCCGGCCAGATGCTTTGATTCCTTAGGTATAGGCTGGGGCAAAGTGGTGGACATAGCCATAGCACAGAACCAACTTGTAAGTATACTTCACCTTCACACAATCTTGATTTCTTCTAAGAATAAAGTACACAGTCCAAAACTTTTAAGTTTCATATAAAAAAAAGATTGAGGAAGGATCCTAGAATTTTTTACCACAAACATATTCCTGATGACTTAATGGCTTGATTTCCTTTCAAGAAGTAGTCATTTCAGTATTGGATCAACATACATGCTGTTAAACAGCCCATGTTGTACATAGACATAGTTTAACGAAATTCCTAATCAAATGAATGACTGATTACAGATTGGTGCCACATTTTCACAAACTAATGTTTCCACGTTTGTAGTAGATGTACAGGTAAGTGGCATTTTGCGATCGTTTTAGTTTTATAAAAATCCTTAATCCAAGTCCTAAACATTCCGAAATACAGGAACCAGGAAAATTTTGAAATAATTCTCCCAATTCAAACTGAAAAATCACCCTAAGAACTTTATATCAATGCAAATAAAAAATTCAAATAAAAAATCAAAAAGGAAAAAACTAAATGACAACACTAAGTATATGAAATATTTAATCATTTGAAATGAGACAAATAACTTCTAAATTTTATATTCTATTTTAGATTATGCATATTACATATTCTTTGATAATTATTTTGAACACAATAATTTGATCCTTTGCAGAAAGTAGCTCCATTTGGTAATGAGTCAAGTGTACGGGGCTCAGCTCCTCTCTCCCCACCCCCTCCATCAACAGCAAGGTAAGAGAGGGTATCAATGTTCCACACTTCTCACAGCCTTAAGAACTGCCTAATCTCATTGTAAATTAGATTTATAGATGGCTACAAAAAGACAATTATTAAACTATCTTTCAGCATAATTTGTTATTTGCACAGTCACTGAAAGAGTGGACAGATATTATTGTCATACTGGTTGTCAAAAACTTTGACCTGAGCAAATTTATGCTTTATCTTTTGAAAATTGTAGCCAAGTACCTCAAAATCAAATGAAAAATATATTTTGAAGTAACCAAGCTCTTTTTAAGAGGGAGTTAACAATTAGGAATTTGGCCTTCTTACTTTCCACTTTCTTGTTTAAGTAAATAATAATAATAATAATAATTTGTATAGCGCCATTCCCGACTATGTCCACTCATGGCGCTAAGATGAAAATAAGATGCCTCATTTACACTTAACTATCGGAAAACATTCTTTTATCAATGAAAGGATAACAGTCATACTTCAGTGAGGGATTCAACATTTAACTGACAAGTATAAGTTGTGGAAGAACTGCATCTCATATTTTTTATCATCACTCAGTTGAATACGTGGAGTGAGCAAAATGAGGCAACAAGCGAGACTCTACTGTACATCTTGTTTTCATTGCAGTGGGAGACGGAGTTTTGTATTAGAAAGACCACCAACACAGTCAACACGGCCTGTAGAGTGAGTACATATGTATTCTGGGTCTTTAGCAATGACTAAGTTGAGAAATAAACTTCCACATTTCAATCTAAGTTTGACATTAACATGTCTCATGTGACAAAGTTTTTAGATTTATATCTCAATGAATAAATTAAAACTGATGAAATGATAAAAGAATGATTGTGAGAAGTGTGCAGACGCTATCTGCCAGCTTTACTTTCCCTCCTCTGAGCTCTACACCTCATCTCAATCTCTTGTTGTGTGTATGTTTTATTCTTGCCAACTGAAGAATCCCACAAACAAATAGGAAGGGCTCACAAACAAGAAATAATAGAAGGTAAACTTGTAATAGAATCCCCCGGTTTGGAAAAGGGTTATATTCGTATTTTAACATGACCTTTGGTGATTGGTTTTTTCTTAAATATATACATATATTTTTATTATCTTTAGTAATGCATATTTAGATGTTAATTTTTTCAAGATTTCATTTCCTTCTTTATGTAAAGTGCTTTATGAACCTTTGGTAGAGTCACTACCACAATATTCTGGCTTTCAACGCATGGGCTGTAGTTGGTTATCAGCTTAGTGGTTGGGTATTTGTATGCAAGATTAAACAAATGGCATGCAATGTTGTGCAGGATAAAACAGAAATTTATTTTGCCATTTACATATTTGATGTCATCTGTGTGTTGCAGTCTTCCCGATAACCGCCGGACCGCCGGTCCAGACCGATATTTTTTGCCACAGTCCGACATGTATTTTTGTGAAAATTGTAACTTTTCTCAAAATTTATCCCTCGAGAAGTTCGGCAGTCATTTTAAAAGTAAAACGTAAATACGAAGTGTCAGGGATCCATCATTGCGCAATACATTAATATTTTCAATGCGAATGAATAGCTTCTGATCATTTTCGCGCCAAAAATACGAGCCTGTCCCCGTCACTTCCGGTTTTCATAATGACGACCTCATGTCTTTTATGCGTATTAAAGCATTGTTAAACTCGCATTTTCTCTGACTTGTGCATACTTTAAACTTATTAAACGAAGGCGGACTATTGCCGACACGTGTCAGAATATTTCTATGTGCAAAATAAAACAAAGATTTTAATTATATCGCCGTTTGGGAAGCTTGTACCTGGCTTGTTTACTTTTCACGATGATATTCTTTCTTTTTTTTTCGGTCCGGTAAAAATGCTTTCGGTCCGGCGAAAATCTCAACTTTGTCGGACCGAATGTCCGTTGAAGGTCTGGTGACTATCGGGAAGACTGGTGTTGGGTTGATGAATAACAACAATCTTTTGTATATCAAAATTTATATGTAGTAATCAAGTATTTCCTGAACAGGGCGATCATGTAGGATCATTGCTTTGTGTGCTGCTTGTGCAGTCTTGCAAATGATTTGAGAGTTGTCCATGTCTCTTGTAGCCCACCCAAGGAGTCTCCTGACGAACCATCAGCACCGTTTGAGGACCCGGGAGACGATGCACAATCTGTTGCCGATATCAGAGACCCAGATGATTATCGAGAAATTTTCCATCCTAAACATCGTATATGTAAGTTTTATGGGGATATCACATTTAAAGGGGTATTTTTTTATTTTACAATTATAAAAATACCACTGAAAGTTGTTTTTGTACAAAATAGTAAAATATTTTCATCACTTATTTATTGATCATAATATAAAGTAGTGTGGAGCTGGAGATCAGAGTATTTGGACTTTATTTGGCAGATTGCAAATATTATGAGCCGAGTGTTGACAGTTGTGAAGGTCAGAATGAGGTGTTCTCTACCGGTATAAATGCTGTCTTAACCTTATTACATAGGCCTCGCTCTAACTAATTCACCCAGTATCTGGTAATCTTTGTGTGATGACATGGTTAAGATGTAGATATTCTAGCTGTGATAGACAGTTCATTCTCCCATGTGTTTGTTTAGGAAGCTACTGAGGGTGTGTGTGAAGAATCTCAGGACAAAATTAAAAAACAAAGTTTGCAGTAGCACATGGACCTATAAAGAATAATCCCTAATGGCATTCATCCTAAATTTTGATTAACAGAATGAATTTAATCAACAAGTTAAATTTCTTCACACACACTTTCATTTGTACTCATAATACTTTCTTTAAATATATGTAAATATCTTTAATTATGTGTAAATATCTAAGTAAATTGTGTTAATTTAAAGAAGTAAAACACACATTTATTACTGTTATGTAAATAGTGTTGCACACATGTTTATAGCAGTTAACTCTAGCGTGAGTCGTGAAGTTTTTTAGTGGTGTGACTTCCAAAACAAAATATTTTCTGACATAAGTTCAGAATTTTTAACTTTTTAGATTCTATCTTTCTTCAATAATATGTTCGTCTAATTATGAATATGTCACAAATCTGTAATTTTTGGTTTATAAATCTTTTTTGAATATGTTTGTCAGCTTTGAAGTAGTGCCCTCTTGTGTCATTAATTTGCAAAACAGTGTTGCCCTCTGAGAGACACCATTTTACAAGTTGCTAAAATTGGTTTTAAACACTCAACAAATATTATCTAAATATAAACTTGAATGTGAGGTCAAATGCTATCTTTTTATGTGTGAGCTTTGCATCTAATGCTTTTCTGATTGGAGAGTCTTGTAAACCACCCTTGTGCATATGTTGGGCTAAGGTACAAAGAGAAAAGCAAATCTTCCAATTATGGCTACAGAAGACTTAAAGATGAAAGTTTTTTTTTATTTTTTTATTTTTTTACCAAGCACATAGCCAAAATTGACAAATTTGACTTTCACTGTCAAAGTGGAGTGCAGTGCCAGCTGTCTTCTAGCACTTCTACTGCACATCACTCTTGTACATATATATGCATTATTATTCATTTGATGAACCTTGTGACTTTGAATGGCCCCAAATCTGACCTCATGTCCTTGACGTGATACTGAATGTTTGGCTTTGCTGCTTGTTCTGACTGTAGCACACTCCCCACCCAAGGATGTGCAGCCATTCCCGGCACCTCCAGACGAGGGTAAGACTCACAGTTTATCTTCCATCGGCTAAGTATGCACTTGCTTTGGGGCATATTTTTGATGCACTCAGTAACATCCTTTCTCTTGATGATGGCACCTAAAATGAAGTAAAAATGACATATATGATTTCACTACACATTGTCATTTTCTCCATGTTCTCAATATTTTGCTCTAGAAATGTGATATCTTTGATATCTATTCTAAGTAAAATTGAGTTGATTCGTCATTAAAATTAATCCCTGCTTGGAGGAACACATCTATATGGTCCAGCTGTACCTGCATGGCCCAGCTGTACCTGCATGATCTAACTGTATCTGTACCAGCTTGACCTGCATGAGCTAGATGTCCTTGCATCTTCAAGCTGTATCTGTACGGTCCAGCTGTATCTGTACGGTGCAGCTGTATCTGTACGGTGCAGCTGTATCTGTATGGTGCAGCTGTATCTGTACGGTCCAGCTGTATCTGTATGGTCCAGCTGTATCTGTACGGTCCAGCTGTATCTGTACGGTCCAGCTGTATCTGTACGGTCCAGCTGTATCTGTACGGTCCAGCTGTATCTGTACGGTCCAGCTGTATCTGTACGGTCCAGCTGTATCTGTACGGTCCAGCTGTATCTGTACGGTCCAGCTGTATCTGTACGGTGCAGCTGTATCTGTACGGTGCAGCTGTATCTGTACGGTCCAGCTGTATCTGTACGGTCCAGCTGTATCTGTACGGTCCAGCTGTATCTGTACGGTCCAGCTGTATCTGTATGGTCCAGCTGTATCTGTACGGTCCAGCTGTATCTACGGTCCAGCTGTATCTGTACGGTCCAGCTGTATCTGTACGGTGCAGCTGTATCTGTACGGTGCAGCTGTATCTGTACGGTGCAGCTGTATCTGTACGGTCCAGCTGTATCTGTATGGTCCAGCTGTATCTGTACGGTCCAGCTGTATCTGCATGGTCCAGCTGTATCTGCATGGTCCAGCTGCATCTGCATGGTCCAGCTGTATCTGCATGGTCCAGTTATATCTGCATGGTCCAGCTGTATTAGTATGGCCCGTCTATTGAAATTGCTTCTTCTTCCTGTGTGCTGCATCGGCAAGGTGTTTTTGTTCTCTTTGCTTTATTCCCTTCCTACTTACCCCACAATGAGAAATCCATCATTCTTGCACAAGCACTAAACAAAAAAACACTAAAATTGAAGCACTAACATACTCATTATATATTGATCATGCCAGTGTTTGAAATCAATAATCATTAACATGCCCATCTCTGACACTAATCAGTGATACCCTCCTGATATGAACAGTGTTGTCACCATATATAAGTGTTAAACGCTTCACCGTAAAATGCACTACTGATGTGACCATATCTGTCATCTATGATAGCTAACAATTTAATGCACTGATGTCTCCCCATCTCTCATTAACCATTGATACATTACTGATTGATGCATATCATTAATCAATAATATGTTAATTTATATGTTCATTGATGTCAGCGTATTTGTTGTTTAACAGTCTAATTTATGTACACTGATATTAGTTGGAATCCCAGGATGTTGTCAAATATGCAATTCTTTGTTCCAGGCATATTGGATTTCCTTTTGCGCTTTCTGTCATCATTATAAATTTATCAATTCCAAATCATAAAAAGGCAAATAATAAGACTCCATTTTATCAAACAACAATGCAAATGCTCTGTATGTGTTACAGAGAGAAAGTTGTCTCCTTATTATTACTGAAATTATGAAGTCTCTCCTAATGAGGCATTAAACTTTTTTATCAATATTTCAGCAGCTGATAACTGAAACTTGCATTTTAAAAATACATGATTTTGAATTTAATCTGCTGAGGAAACACAATGATCATGATGACATGTATGGTAACTTTGACATATAAGCAGATGTCACACAGAGTAGAGTTCTGGTTGTGTTTATTTCTTCTCAATGAAACTGATAGCTTTGTCTATGTTACAGCACGTGCAGAACCAGAAATGCCTAAGCCAGTAACCGTCAAACCAGCAACAGCAAAAGTAAAACCAGCATCAGCAAAGTCAACAACAGTGCGACCAGCAGCAGTAAAACCCACCCCAGTAGCTCAAGCTGTACACGCCCCCTCACCAGCCCCTACCCCAGCCCCGGCTCCTGTAGCACCTGTGATACCAGCCTCCAGAGAGAAACCAGCTGGACTCAATATGGATGACTTCATGCCCGTAAGTGCCTGTCTGCCTGCTTGCCTGTTGCCTTGTTATTCTATGTGCTGCAGTTTTTTAAAGCAAGGTTTTGGCCAGTGTTCTTAAAAATTGCAAATAAAAAAAAATAGTGTGGATAATTCTAAAGAAAACTCTTGCAGTTCTCTTTTCACACATTTTAACACCAGTCTGTAAAGTTGAGCTGACATAACTTCAAAAGAGAGAAAGATTTGGAGCAACAGTTTTAGATTGATTTCTAGAAGCTTGGTATATTTGATGTGGAGGAGGAATTCTGATAATTTTGTAGAAGAAAGTGGAGCCCACTCTGGAAGGTCATCATGTGCCATCAGATGTGTCCGAATCTGAGGCCCTGACCTCAATCATGCGGGGCCACGACTCCATGACAGCCGTCCTCAATAGTAGAGGCAAAAACCTGCAAATTGTTCGAGCACTTTGGACCGGGGGTAATATTAAGGTGAGAGATGATCCATTTTAGGTGTTGATGATGATGTGGATTTGAAGGAGTCATTGTGTCTGTTGTTCCTATGAGAACCTTATTGCAAGGTTTTGTTTATCTTTTTATTGTAAATATTAAATATTATTTTACATATAAAAAATGTGTGACCAAAACTATTGTTTCCCATTTCAGACAGCTTTGGATTCTGCCATAGGAATGAATGATGCAGCTATATTAGTGGACCTTATTAATATCCTTATATTAAAACCGTAAGTGTTAAGTGTATTTGTGGTTTAATTTGGCCAGGATTTCATAATATCTCAGAAAGTTTTAAGCTTAAAGAAATCATTTAAACATTTCTGAATTCCTGAGAACAAGGCATAAAGAGATATGTATGCAATGAACTAAAGATCAGTTTTATTGGGTTTATTTTCCGATGACGATTGAGGTTGCCATGGCGTGAAAGCCCATATGACTGCCCCTTCTTTATCAAAATTAATCATTCCTGTGCATATAATGACCATAAATGAAAGTCTGTGCCTCTGCCAATCATTAATGCTGAACTGTCATTTCTTGTGGGGGTGCATTTAACATTTTGACATTATTGTTATTTTGTCATTTATTATGAAACAAGTGTTGATTTTAAAAAATCAAGCTCGCGTATGTTTGCAAAATCCCAACCTTCTTACTTCTACTACGCACTCACAAATCACTTCTCAAACAAAAGCGACATCTGACGGTGAAATCAGAATTATTGAGCCAAAACATGGCCGCCATGGACCGATAATCGGGGTAGGCTCCATTGACTTACGGCTTAATCACCTTGAAACCTCGAACATCTAGCCCTAAAGGCAAAACAAACGCGAGCGAAAATAAGATTCTTTTGGAATATGAATATTAATTAGAATATAGAGAACACATTTGTTTCAGCAGCTTGTTGTTAATATTAAGATAAATGCAGAAGAAGCGGTGATGAAATGGTCCTATTCGCTGTCAGAATGGCTTACAGGGTTTGCATTGAGCACCAAAGTATTCATCACAACTTTAAAGATGTACAAGGATATAATTTTTTGATTATTTTCCCTATCTTGGTTGCAATGAAGGAAATATGACATTGATAAACAAAATTTGACAAGATAGTGGCAATTCATTTTTGGATGGCCTGACATGTTTGAATTGCTTACTTCATGATGGGATGATGTTCATTTGTAGTCTTTTTGGTGTTAGACATTTGGCTGGTGCTGCCCTCTGTGTTTCACATGGTAGAAATACCAGGAGCATGTGGTACAAATTGGCAAACTGGAACATCCAAATTGGCAAACTGGAACATCCAAATTGGCAAACTGGAACATCCAAATTGACATATTTTGCACTGGAGTCATATTTTGCCCTGAGTCTTGCTCTTCATTTTACACTGAGAATTGTTAAGCAGCCAGAATGCATCAAACACTAGGTGGCACTACTAAATGTAATGCACATTTAATCCACTAGGTGCCAGCACTCTAAAAGTTAGTTCAGCTGGAGATGGCCAGATTTCAGGGATGGAATTACATCCATTAGAGATTACTCTTTGGGATTTGCCTGATTCATCTAAGAGAAAAAAAACCACATGAGGATGCTATTCTTGATTTTATTTTAATGACTTGAATTTTATTAATGCATTACTGAAACATGTTGATGTGGAATACCTCAGCCCTGGACTTTAGCATTTTCATATGCACATTAGGTACTGAATTCCATACTTAAGGTCGCACAATATAGCCAAAGCCCCTATCAAGTGTGGCAGTCAAGATCAAAATTGATTACTCAGAGGTTAGTGAACAAGATTGGATATCTATGAGCAATAGTGAGTCAACAAATACATAGACAATTATTCATCCCATCTCACCTCATCATGGCATGGCACTCCTCCAGTATGCTGCACTCCTCCAGTGTGCTGCACTCCTCCAGTATGCTGCAACCCTCCAGTATGCTGCAACCCTCCAGTATGCTGCAACCCTCCAGTATGCTGCAACCCTTGTAGAACCTCCACTGCTTCACATGTCGGCCTTCCTTGGCTATGCATTCAAATTTGACTTCATAAAATATGTGCATATACTATTCAAAGCATTTCAAATTTTATTCTCATCATGTTATCGTCATTAAATACCAAAAAAATTAAAAAAACAACCAGAAAACATGTTCATCATCAGGAAACAAAGGATTCTAAGCTGGGTGATTTATGATATATTTGTTACCGAATATGGTTTTAAATTCACAGATAAAATGACAAAAAGCTGATTGTTTGTGGTATAAAACAAATGTGTCATTGGGAGTGATAGATGTTGGAGTGTTTGTTGATGTGTGAGGCGTGCTCCACATAAAGTGTGATAAATGTAGTGGAGGTAGCATAGTTGAAGTCTCGATGCAGATGCTGGGATCAATATCCACACTGACTCATGCTCACCACAAAACCACAACCCATCTGACACCGCCATCGTCCCAGCCATCCCTCGCCGCCGCCGCCGCTGCCATCGCAGACACTCGCTTCCACATGCATCCCCCAACCTTACGCCACATTTCAGGGCTCCCGCCATCACACATCCGCCATCGTAGCCATTAATATCGATTCAACACACAAAGATGCAAATTTTAATTCTAACCCTGAGAGTCATAATAATGAATGAATATTATGCCGTTTCTAGGAATTGAAGGACTCCGTTGCCAAAACAGTATTATAGAAATCTCAAAATGTCTTCTAGTTTTTTATTTGTTTCTGAGTAGAATGGATCAGATTATTTTCTTTTCCAAATCTGTGTGGATTTAAATATCATGAACATTATTCAAGACACAATGCCTTTGTAGAAAGAAATTTGATATGACGATGAGTGTAAAACAATTTCCAAGAAACCAGGAAAAGACCATGATGTTATAAATCACACAGAAACGTATTAGGAATGAGAAGGAAAACTCTCGTATGTGATATACACAAAGACCTCCTTACGATGTTTTACACACCCAGTGTACCTGATCACCTATGCTCCCTCACTATATTTTACACACCCAGTGTGGATAATAATTCATTCTCCCTTACTATGTATTACACACCCAGTGTGGATAATAATGCATTCTCCCTTACTATGTTTTACACACCCAGTGTACCTGAGCACCCATGCTCCCTCACTATATTTTACACACCCAGTGTGGATAATAATTCATTCTCCCTTACTATGTATTATACACCCAGTGTACCTGAGCACCCATGCTCCCTCACTATATTTTAAACAGCTTGTGCATGCGATAATGCATTCTCCCTTACTAAGTTATACACACCCATTGCGCCTGATCACCCATGCTCCCTTACTATGTTTTACACACCCAATGCGCCCAATCACAGGCGACCTAATTTGGTGGAATGATTGATCTCTTTGAAGATCACACTTGATGAATACAAACAGGTCTCCATCAATTAACGCACTGTCACTCTCGTATGAATGGAGACAAAGTTGCTCAGCATCACAAGCTTTGATAAATCTGATGTGGCTTGACTGAATAGATGGTAGTGTAAGCTGTCAGTCTGTAAGCTGAGAAGGGGCAGGGTGAGTAGGTAGTAGTGTAAGCTGTCAGTCTGGAAGCTGAGAAGGGGCGGGGTGAGTAGGTAGTAGTGTAAGCTGTCAGTCTGGAAGCTGAGAAGGGGCAGGGTGAGTAGGTAGTAGTGTAAGCTGTCTGTCTGGAAGCTGAGAAGGGGCAGGGTGAGTAGGTAGTAGTGTAAGCTGTCAGTCTGGAAGCTGAGAAGGGGCAGGGTGAGTAGGTAGTAGTGTAAGCTGTCAGTCTGGAAGCTGAGAAGGGGCGGGGTGAGTAGGTAGTAGTGTAAGCTGTCAGTCTGGAAGCTGAGAAGGGGCAGGGTGAGTAGATGGTAGTGTAAGCTGTCAGTCTGGAAGCTGAGAAGGGGCAGGGTGAGTAGATGGTAGTGTAAGCTGTCAGTCTGGAAGCTGAGAAGGGGCGGGGTGAGTAGGTAGTAGTGTAAGCTGTCAGTCTGGAAGCTGAGAAGGGGCAGGGTGAGTAGATGGTAGTGTAAGCTGTCAGTCTGGAAGCTGAGAAGGGGCGGGGTGAGTAGGTAGTAGTGTAAGCTGTCAGTCTGGAAGCTGAGAAGGGGCAGGGTGAGTAGATGGTAGTGTAAGCTGTCAGTCTGGAAGCTGAGAAGGGGCAGGGTGAGTAGGTAGTAGTGTAAGCTGTCAGTCTGGAAGCTGAGAAGGGGCAGGGTGAGTAGGTAGTAGTGTAAGCTGTCAGTCTGGAAGCTGAGAAGGGGCAGGGTGAGTAGGTAGTAGTGTAAGCTGTCTGTCTGGAAGCTGAGAAGGGGCAGGGTGAGTAGGTAGTAGTGTAAGCTGTCAGTCTGGAAGCTGAGAAGGGGCAGGGTGAGTAGGTAGTAGTGTAAGCTGTCAGTCTGGAAGCTGAGAAGGGGCGGGGTGAGTAGGTAGTAGTGTAAGCTGTCTGTCTGGAAGCTGAGAAGGGGCGGGGTGAGTAGGTAGTAGTGTAAGCTGTCTGTCTGGAAGCTGAGAAGGGGCAGGGTGAGTAGGTAGTAGTGTAAGCTGTCAGTCAGGAAGCTGAGAAGGGGCAGGGTGAGTAGGTAGTAGTGTAAGCTGTCGGTCTGGAAGCTGAGAAGGGGCAGGGTGAGTAGATGGTAGTGTAAGCTGTCAGTCTGGAAGCTGAGAAGGGGCAGGGTGAGTAGGTAGTAGTGTAAGCTGTCAGTCTGGAAGTTGAGAAGGGGCAGGGTGAGTAGGTAGTAGTGTAAGCTGTCAGTCTGGAAGCTGAGAAGGGGCAGGGTGAGTAGGTAGTAGTGTAAGCTGTCTGTCTGGAAGCTGAGAAGGGGCAGGGTGAGTAGGTAGTAGTGTAAGCTGTCAGTCTGGAAGCTGAGAAGGGGCAGGGTGAGTAGATGGTAGTGTAAGATGTCAGTCTGGAAGCTGAGAAGGGGCAGGGTGAGTAGGTAGTAGTGTAAGCTGTCAGTCTGGAAGCTGAGAAGGGGCAGGGTGAGTAGGTAGTAGTGTAAGCTGTCAGTCTGGAAGCTGAGAAGGGGCAGGGTGAGTAGATGGTAGTGTAAGATGTCAGTCTGGAAGCTGAGAAGGGGCAGGGTGAGTAGGTAGTAGTGTAAGCTGTCAGTCTGGAAGCTGAGAAGGGGCAGGGTGAGTAGATGGTAGTGTAAGATGTCAGTCTGGAAGCTGAGAAGGGGCAGGGTGAGTAGGTAGTAGTGTAAGCTGTCAGTCTGGAAGCTGAGAAGGGGCAGGGTGAGTAGGTAGTAGTGTAAGCTGTCTGTCTGGAAGCTGAGAAGGGGCAGGGTGAGTAGGTAGTAGTGTAAGCTGTCAGTCTGGAAGCTGAGAAGGGGCAGGGTGAGTAGGTAGTAGTGTATGCTGTCAGTCTGGAAGCTGAGAAGGGGCAGGGTGAGTGGGTAGTAGTGTAAGCTGTCTGTCTGGAAGCTGAGAAGGGGCAGGGTGAGTAGATGGTAGTGTAAGCTGTCTGTCTGGAAGCTGAGAAGGGGCAGGGTGAGTAGGTAGTAGTGTAAGCTGTCAGTCTGGAAGCTGAGAAGGGGCAGGGTGAGTAGATGGTAGTGTAAGCTGTCTGTCTGGAAGCTGAGAAGGGGCAGGGTGAGTAGATGGTAGTGTAAGCTGTCAGTCTGGAAGCTGAGAAGGGGCAGGGTGAGTAGGTAGTAGTGTAAGCTGTCAGTCTGGAAGCTGAGAAGGGGCAGGGTGAGTAGGTAGTAGTGTAAGCTGTCTGTCTGGAAGCTGAGAAGGGGCAGGGTGAGTAGGTAGTAGTGTAAGCTGTCAGTCTGGAAGCTGAGAAGGGGCAGGGTGAGTAGGTAGTAGTGTATGCTGTCAGTCTGGAAGCTGAGAAGGGGCAGGGTGAGTGGGTAGTAGTGTAAGCTGTCTGTCTGGAAGCTGAGAAGGGGCAGGGTGAGTAGATGGTAGTGTAAGCTGTCTGTCTGGAAGCTGAGAAGGGGCAGGGTGAGTAGGTAGTAGTGTAAGCTGTCAGTCTGGAAGCTGAGAAGGGGCAGGGTGAGTAGATGGTAGTGTAAGCTGTCTGTCTGGAAGCTGAGAAGGGGCAGGGTGAGTAGATGGTAGTGTAAGCTGTCTGTCTGGAAGCTGAGAAGGGGCAGGGTGAGTAGGTAGTAGTGTAAGCTGTCAGTCTGGAAGCTGAGAAGGGGCAGGGTGAGTAGATGGTAGTGTAAGCTGTCTGTCTGGAAGCTGAGAAGGGGCAGGGTGAGTAGGTAGTAGTGTAAGCTGTCAGTCTGGAAGCTGAGAAGGGGCAGGGTGAGTAGGTAGTAGTGTAAGCTGTCAGTCTGGAAGCTGAGAAGGGGCAGGGTGAGTGGGTAGTAGTGTAAGCTGTCTGTCTGGAAGCTGAGAAGGGGCAGGGTGAGTGGGTAGTAGTGTAAGCTGTCAGTCTGGAAGCTGAGAAGGGGCAGGGTGAGTGGGTAGTAGTGTAAGCTGTCAGTCTGGAAGCTGAGAAGGGGCAGGGTGAGTGGGTAGTAGTGTAAGCTGTCTGTCTGGAAGCTGAGAAGGGGTGGGGTGAGTAGGTAGTAGTGTAAGCTATCAGTCTGGAAGCTGAGAAGGGGCAGGGTGAGTAGGTAGTAGTGTAAGCTGTCAGTCTGGAAGCTGAGAAGGGGCAGGGTGAGTAGGTAGTAGTGTAAGCTGTCTGTCTGGAAGCTGAGAAGGGGCAGGGTGAGTGGGTAGTAGTGTAAGCTGTCTGTCTGGAAGCTGAGAAGGGGTGGGGTGAGTAGGTAGTAGTGTAAGCTATCAGTCTGGAAGCTGAGAAGGGGCAGGGTGAGTAGGTAGTAGTATAAGCTGTCAGTCTGGAAGCTGAGAAGGGGCAGGGTGAGTAGGTAGTAGTGTAAGCTGTCTGTCTGGAAGCTGAGAAGGGGCGGGGTGAGTAGGTAGTAGTGTAAGCTGTCAGTCTGGAAGCTGAGAAGGGGCAGGGTGAGTAGGTAGTAGTATAAGCTGTCAGTCTGGAAGCTGAGAAGGGGCAGGGTGAGTAGGTAGTAGTGTAAGCTGTCAGTCAGGAAGCTGAGAAGGGGCAGGGTGAGTAGGTAGGAGTGTAAGCTGTCAGTCTGGAAGCTGAGAAGGGGCAGGGTGAGTAGGTAGTTGTGTAAGCTGTCTGTCTGGAAGCTGAGAAGTGGCAGGGTGAGTAGGTAGTAGTGTAAGCTGTCAGTCTGGAAGCTGAGAAGGGGCAGGGTGAGTAGGTAGTAGTGTAAGCTGTCAGTCTGGAAGCTGAGAAGGGGCAGGGTGAGTAGGTAGTAGTGTAAGCTGTCTGTCTGGAAGCTGAGAAGGGGCGGGGTGAGTAGGTAGTAGTGTAAGCTGTCTGTCTGGAAGCTGAGAAGGGGCAGGGTGAGTAGGTAGTAGTGTAAGCTGTCAGTCTGGAAGCTGAGAAGGGGTGGGGTGAGTAGGTAGTAGTGTAAGCTATCAGTCTGGAAGCTGAGAAGGGGCGGGGTGAGTAGGTAGTAGTGTAAGCTGTCTGTCTGGAAGCTGAGAAGGGGCGGGGTGAGTAGGTAGTAGTGTAAGCTGTCAGTCTGGAAGCTGAGAAGGGGCGGGGTGAGTAGGTAGTAGTGTAAGCTGTCAGTCTGGAAGCTGAGAATGGCAGATTGAGTAGATTTTCACATATTATAGGTTTGACAATATATGGCAGAGAAGGCTGGGGAGTAGATGTCATGTTGACCTTCCCAGAATGATATGCCTTTGATCCATACCATTTCAATATCAATGCTATTTTCTGTACTCAAATGAGCTCCCCTTGCAAATCACAACCAGAAGCCGGTCTTCTACCACTGAATAAACCTCGCCAGGGTACATAGATAATGTTTCATTTCAGACTTTAACATATTGTTACATCCTAGACAGATGATAAAAATTATATTGGAAATTATTTGTTTTGGCAATAATCCTTTTAGCTCTTTAATTAATTCAGTTATTTTATTTGAGTGTTATTATTTAATTCAGTGATAGTTATTTGTTTCTACCGCTAAGCCCAGACTGGGCTGTGACATGTAGTGGCTGAATAGTTTATCTCTGCAACTGGGCAACATCATGTTTATTCGACCTTATGAACTAGCTGCAATGACCTTGACTCTGAAATATGTTTTTCTTAGCAATTGTAAATGAGGAGAATTATGTATTTGGCAGATATTTGACTTTTGACTCTCCTGCAATGACCTTGACTGAAAATTTACCAAGGTTATTTCTTGCCACAAGACCATGACAGCTTATATCTCAGTATTTCTTAATACCAGATTGTTCAAATCTTGTACATAGAATAACCAGGGGTGGTATTATTTAGAACTGATGGGCTGTGGGGTTAAAATAGCTTTGCCTCACCATTATTTATTGTTCTGATCATTGTTCTTCTTCTTTCAGGAGTTTGTGGAACCTCGACCTGTGTGCAATGTTGCTGCCCCAAGTCAAGGACCTTTTCAACAGCAAATATGAAAAGTAAGTCGTAAGAAGCTTAATGACCTTCATCTAGTCTTTAACCACCAGACTAAATCTCATATTACCAGTCTTGATCAGCAGCTAGACAAGATTACATAATAACCAGTCTAGATCATTAAATAACCAGTCTTGGTCATAAACTAACCAGCTTGTGGCAGAAACTAACCCGCCTAGGTCATAAACTAACCCGCCTAGGTCATAAACTAACCAGCCAAGGTCATATACAAACTAGCCGAGGTCATAAACTAACCAGCCTAGGTCATACACTAACCAGTCTAGGTCATACACTAACCAGCCAAGATCACTAACTAGCCAGCCTGAACACTACAGGCTTCCCAACCTAAATCACACATTATGAACTAATATAGAGGCAGTAGGTCAGACATTTACAATTGTAGATCATAATAAAGGCAATGTTTGTCAATGGATGCAAAGGTCATACATTGTGTATTGGACTATACCCATGTCCTGGAATGATTGATAACAAATAGATGAAAAAAACATACATTATGTCAGTGATCACAATGATATCATACTCATGTTTTCTGCATAGTAATGTTGTTTTTGTGGTTCACAGAGTCATCACTGACGAAAGTGGTCATTTCAAAGTTGTTATTGCAAATTGATTAGACACAGTCTAGTCTGAAACTACCAACCCACTTTCTGGTATTTTTTATAGCATAATAAGTGCTAAAAATAAGATTTACGACAGCCCCTCTCAGACTGATACTGATCAGATAGCTGATGTCAGACTCATTATCAGGTCTGGAGACTTGCTGACCTGAAGCATGCACTTTTCCTCAAAGATCACAGGGTGAACTATAGGCAATACATGTATGATTCGGTACATGTGCTTTTGTGATCAAGCTTTTTGTTATATCCTTTTCAAATCCTACATATCTCATATCTATGGACATAACTGTCTTTTGATATAAATCATTCAAGATTGTTTATGTAATCTAAAAGGGGCCTTGTAATTGAAGGGCAGAGTGGAAGTGGAGGGGATGGGGGTAATTTTAGGGTGTATTTTTATGACCATTGCGTGTGTCTGAAGTGTGTCTGAAATGCACCCGTGCAGACATATATTTCTTTCTCAGGGTCATAATGTCTGACCTTTTCTGCCATAATATCTAAACCTGATGAATTTATAGTCCTCTATTAGTTGTTATTGAACATATTGTTATCATGGTAAGAGAGTTTTTCCTATCCAATCTTTTGTAGTATGTATTTTTGAGTTGGAGGGACATACTTTGAGTGTGGTGTGTTTGCGTAGAGCTTGCTTGTGGTTTCCTGGTGACCTCCTGATCACCAAGTTGCCAAATAACATGGGATGCTTACTTGACCTATAATCATAATATGCTAATATCACAATCCAGGTCATTCAGTGATATCATTCAGATACATTTCTCAATTAATGATGAATTTACAATATAATTTTTTTTTTTTTTTTTTTTGATAGACTGATTACAAATGCAGCTCACAAAGCACATTCCATTTAAAAGTTCTTTTCAAAAAGCCAGATATAAGGGTGCGGTGTGACACGATTTTTGATCATACATATGCACATAGATGCAAATTAGGTGAGGCTTCACCTCTGTGTGGAGTGACCTGTGGCCCATGCACGGCCACGTGTAGACCCATCTAATATGGAGATGCCAGGCGGGACATATTTGTGGTTTCCAGCTATCTCACACACTGGGCTTCTATTCTTGCGCCAGTGTTCAACAGATTGCTTCTCTGTTCAATCATCATAAAACCCTGGCTCCAATAAGTCTTGTGGTTTTGCTTGTCTTCTCTCAACTACTAGTTCAAATTACCCGCACATGTTTTCTGTTGTGAGAGGCATCATAATATGAAACATGAATCCGTGAATTAAAAGAATTAATAATGATTGGAGAGTGTATATTTTGTGAGGCAAATAGCTGTGGTTTTGCCACATGTTGGCTTGCCTTGATTTAGAAGCTCGGTGGATGGTACCAACGTTTGTGGTTAGAAGCGTTGGCTCCTGGAAAACATTTCCACTTGCTCCCCACCAAGGCTTGTATTTCAAAGCTTCTATCAATATATAAGTCCAGAGTACCAAAATAGTCTGAAAAAGTGAGAAGTAGATAAAAAATAAAACAAAAAAATCCCATTGAGAAACTAGCAATACCCTTAACTGATAACAGCTCTGATAAGAATGAAATAATTTCTCTTTTAGAACATACATCTTCACTATACATTTGAAAGTTGGATAACATTATAAAGAAATTGTTTGCATCTCATGCAATTTTTGCATTATCTTGAGTAGATTCTAATCTGGTATGATTTTTTTTACTCTGCTACCTTTAGCTGAGCACTTTCCTAATGTTATTGTATTATGTCATTTGTTTGCTTGTCATTTTGTCATCATAACATAATGAACATAGACTTGTTTGTTAATGCTCAATTTTTAAGTTCAGCTCCCAGAATAGACACGGAACAAACATGATGATGAACATGATAAATGGAGGATCCCTTACCTCCCTGCAAACCACAGCTCTATGTGAAGACAGGGACTTATTCTGGGCCCTCCTGTGATACAGATATACACCAGTCTGGTAGTTTGGGATGGCATGGCTATATGCAGTTAACCACAAGATGGCAGGGCTTGGGTGGGTGGTGCCTGGAGTCCGCTCTATCCTACATTGAGGGGGTGGTGAAGAAAACACATCCAATGTATCTCATATTATATTTAGACCCCCTTAAAGTAGGTATGTTGTTTTTGGAAGACTTGGTGAGCGCAATTTGGTGATTGTACTCGGCAGATGATCTTACATGTAAGGTGCTGTCAAGTCCTGTAATCAAGGTAACTCTACCCCCATCTCACTAGTGTGAACCATGTGAGTGTGTATCATGTTTGATATCATACCATATTGACGAAGACATTACTAGAAGCAGGATTTCTGAAGTAATTACCCCAGGTTTATGTTCTGTGAGCAGGTTTAGAACCTAATTTGTAACACCAATATTTAGATAATACAGACCAACTTTAAAATATATGTCCTGAAAATCATCAAAATAAAACTAACATGATCCAAAATTTGGGGTGTCATTTTTTTAGTTGAAACCTTTTCGTAAATGGCGTAGCAGGAATGCATACAAACTTTTTGTGTTCCTGAACATAGGGATCTAAATTTATTCAACCCTGATTTCTAGTGTTTTTGGAGTTGGTTAGCAAGTCAGGGAGCATACCAGAAAGGCTTGGATAGCCCGTCAGGGAGCATACCAGAAAGGCTTGGATAGCCAGTCAGGGAACATACCAGAAAGGCTTGGATAGCCCGTCAGGGAGCATACCAGAAAGGCTTGGATAGCCAGTCAGGGAACATACCAGAAAGGCTTGGATAGCCCGTTAGGGAGCATACCAGAAAGGCTTGGATAGCCCATCAGGGAGCATACCAGAAAGGCTTGGATAGCCCGTTAGGGAGCATACCAGAAAGGCTTGGATAGCCTGTCAGGGAGCATACCAGAAAGGCTTGGATAGCCTGTCAGGGAGCATACCAGAAAGGCTTGGATAGCCTGTCAGGGAGCATACCAGAAAGGCTTGGATAGCCAGTCAGGGAGCATACCAGAAAGGCTTGGATAGCCTGTCAGAGAGGATGGCTAGAATAGTGAGGATACAAGAACAGCAAGTGGATTGATGAAGGAGCAAGGTTGTCAGGCATCACAATCATGTTCAAGATCCGCACCAAACCATTTACGTCTGTAAAACACGTAGACAAAGCAGTGGTGGTTTGGACCATCTGCCAATGGCATTCCAGCCATGAACTCAACACAAGATCTTATAAGAGAACGACAGATGTTTTCTCTACAGCCATGTCCCAAGTGAAGATCGGTAAAAGATATGAATATTACGCCATGGAGTGTAACTTATTTCCTATCCTGAAGACTAAGTTTGGACCTTTTTTTTTCAATGGAAATGGTGATCATTGTCTATCTGTATTGATTACATTTCATTTGGAGGCAGGATTGCAGTCATTAGATCAGTAGGCATGGTGAGCAGGATTGCAGTCATTAGATCAGTAGGCATGGTGAGCAGGACTGCTGTCATTAGATCAGTAGGCATGGTGAGCAGGATTGCAGTCATTAGATCAGTAGGCATGGTGAGCAGGATTGCTGTCATTAGATCAGTAGGCATGGTGAGCAGGACTGCAGTCATTAGATCAGTAGGCATGGTGAGCAGGATTGCAGTCATTAGATCAGTAGGCATGGTGAGCAGGATTGCAGTCATTAGATCAGTAGGCATGGTGAGCAGGATTGCAGTCATTAGATCAGTAGGCATGGTGAGCAGGATTGCAGTCATTAGATCAGTAGGCATGGTGAGCAGGACTGCAGTCATTAGATCAGTAGGCATGGTGAGATTATTGGTCAAGGGGATTACTGATATGAGAGCACACAGGTTGTGAGTGGGGCACATTCCATGGGTCTCTCTGCTGGCACTAATCTCTCCTGTTGACAGCCCAGCTTTCTCTGCTAGATGCTTTGATCTCAGTCTTGTTGTGTTTGCTTCATAATTACCTTACTACCTGGGTCTGCTGATCAACTCTAATGTGCATGCTTCCACTATCCACAGCAGTGATCATATATGCTCACATTAACTGGTATCCGGTACATATCTGAAGCTGGAGTCAGGTTGGAAGTGCAGATTGGTGAATACCTGGGCAAAGTCAATGTTTGTGAAAGGGACCAAAAAGACTGAATCCATATCTGACCATGCATGATTGATCACATTTTTGTGGTCAGGGATTAAGATTGATCGTCCCATTTCTGAAATAGTTGTGCCTATTATCCCCAGGATTATCACAGCATAACATGGCATAGTTGGCGACTGTCAGGCTGTGTGGGAAAACAAGGGTTGGATACAGTGTACTTCATTATGATAATCTTGAATGTTTATTTAATGTTGAAAATTTGATACTGGCTTCTCCATCTCTTTGAAGGTGTCAATAAAGAATAGCTTGGACAGTCATATGGTGAAAAAGGCTTATAAACATATAGCGTTATAAATATATAGCACATCCCAGATGCTTGACTTTCTGATATCTTTCCACAATAAGCTTGGGTTAGATCTTCATTTCTGTTAGGAGTGTTTTCAGGTATGAATGAAATGTTAAATGCAATACCCATCATTCACTCAACTATCAAACCATTGCCGTCTTTGTCACAAGGGCAAATTTCAAAATTCTGAAAGTTGTACTTCAAATTTGTCTTTCTTAATATTTCCTCATTTCACTTCCAAATAAACCACAATTTATAGGTCGTAAGCTATATATATTTACGTTCACCCATCTAGTTTGACCAGAGGTTAGTATTTTTGGTATTTGGGGGAACCCCCATCTTTTGTTGTGATCCTCTTGTGGAATTTGGGAATTCCCCCTCCTACAACTCCAGGGGAATGTGCTTCAAGTCCGAGCCAATATCAATTCTTCCATCAATCAAATCATGCTATGTAATAAATGTATTCAAAATGTATTCTCAGAGATTTGAACTGAATTATTTATTTCATTGTATTGAGACAATGTATGAAACGAAAATCATTTTGAATTATCAAAAATGATACTTTTCAAAAGGATGTGTTTCATGCGAGTAGAGAAAAAGTTGTAAGATTATAGGGTTTTCCCTAGATCTCTGTAGTAAGTGTAGTGCTGAAAATGCTTAGTTTTTTTTTTTTTACATCAATTCATGTATTTTATCGATAATGGTTTTGTCTATAATTCAGAAAAGATGCCATCTTGACAAGGAAATATTCCATATGATTTTGTATAAAACTATGTTTGTATGTACTATTTATTTGAGAGGAGTTATCTGTAAACAAATAGATGTTAGTACACAAAATATGCCAAGAATATTGTTTGAAAACATTGTATCGTTTTGAGAGGCGCCACCTTTTGAGAGGCGCCACCTTTAGGAGAGACAGGTTCATGTAGAGCGTTATTTAGAGCGTAGACGGGCAACACACATAGATCCGACCACAACTATGTGCGCTTATTGTACGGGAGTCTGAGGATTTCACTGAAATATCACAAGGCATTGAAGCTGGTTGTGTTGATGACCTTAATGGAGGAGAGTATGTCAGGAGTGTGAACAGGGCAGGAGTGTGAACAGGGCAGGCTTGAAAGTCGGGTGCAGTCCCGGTCCACTCTCTCATTTTACTCTAGTTTATGGTTTTTTTTTTGTATTGTTTGTTTGGGGTTTTACATCACTTCCAATATTATTTCAGTCATTTCATGATGAGACCTACTTGTAGTAGATATAGTGCTGCCTCACTGAATTGTCATGTTGCAGGCCCTTGACATGACAAACCACCCGGTCACAGATTTACATGGGCAATGGGTGAACCTATCAGTCACAGGATTTGATTTCTGGCCCTACCGAGATTAAATTCATGTTACAATTTCTCAGAAATCTTAACCCAACTCATTTGTGTCATTACAGAGGAGCTGGTGCTAATAACCTTGTGCTGTAACCACAGTTCATGACTTCGCAAGTATATCATCACTCCTCAGTGGTCAGGTGCTTAATACACAATGATACAGTCACATAAGGTGAAGGAAAAAGGTCAATGATCGTCTACACATTTAAAGTGTGTTACAGTGCATGTGAGATTGATAATATATTGAAATTGTCACTGACAGACTGACAATTAATTAAAACCATGTAACTGATCAGTAATCAAGTCACATACTGTTTTGTCATGAAGAAATTTGATCTGTTGAGATGGAAAGATTCCATAGAAGTCAAAATGATCAGTGAATCTGAGAAATCAGGTAATGGTTTTGTAATTGCCTCACACAGGGAACTGACACTTTATTACAAACTCCTTTTAGTAGATCTGTTGAGCAATAGCAGGTATGACAACATAGTAATTTTATCGGGGTATCAATTTCAGAAAAAATACAAAGGTCCCAAGGGTACATATGTTTATGCATCATCAGCTTTTGTGATGATATCTGAATATTTGTCCCCAAACTTCAGTTTCACTTGGCCTTCCCAGCTTTTCAATGGTTTGGTGTTGGTTGCACACAGTATGTAAACTAAGCCAGTAGAAAGATTCAACGCTCTATTTATGAGTGATGTTAACATATTGAAGAAAATTAAATTGAACAACAGTACCAGAGATGAGAGTTGTCTGTTTGTCACTTAAATTGATAGAACACGAATAATTTGTGTACTTGATAATGATTGTGATAGAATTAGCTTGTTAGTTTGGTTGGTTTTGTTTATTTGAGGTTTTACATCGCTTTCAACATTATTTCAGTCATTTCATGATGAGACCTACTTGTAACAGATATAATCATGTCGCAGGTCCTTGACATGACAACCCACCCAGTCACTGATTTACAAAGACAATGGGTTAACCCTATGGCGCAGGCCTCAGCTCATGTGTGAAATTGTATCATGAATTCAATCTCAGCACGGCCGTGGGTCAAACCTACGACCTTGAATTAGCTTGTTCTAAGTGTTATAATGGATATATGTTAAGGAGGAGTAGAATGTGTAGATATTAAGAATCTAATTGTTAATATTTTTTTTATTTTATTTTTTATTCAGTTATGTCCAGACAGGCTGTGGAGCACTAAAAGTCATCCTGAAGAATTTTGCGCCAGTGATAAAGGCCAACATGGCAGCGCCACCTGGCATCGGAGTTGACATCTCACGCGAAGAAAGGTAACAAAAACCAGAAATTCTTCTTTTTATTTTTTCTAAAGTGATTACTAATCTTGAAAATAATGCCTTTTTTGACAAATGTGTCATAAACGGTCAATTTTGCTGTCTAAAATTAATCAGGAATGGTTGTAGAAGATAGCTCCAGCAACCTTGGATCACTTGGGTGGATATCACAAAGTATCTCAGTCATTTTTCTGAGAATCTAATAAAGTATTGAAATGATTTGGTTGTTTCAGGGCTCGTAAATGTAAGCAGTGTTATGGCCTCATCATGGATATCCGCACCTTGTTAGACAGTAAACATTCCTTGCAGGGCAAGTTAGGCAGCAAACTTCGAGAGATACAGCTGCTCATGGGACAGCTAGACTGAACAACAGCTGCACTGAACAGCTACTTTAACATTGTCGTATTACTAAGTAATACACAAGCAAAGAAATCCAATAGTGCTTTGAAGAAAAAAATTGTGCCCAAGATGGAAAAAAACTGTGAAGCTATATCTAACAGCTTCAAAGTACTGCCTATGCAGTTGGTATATTTGTAAACAAATAAAATGAACAGTCAAGTCCATCCAACCAGAATTTCAGGAAAGAACTTGGAATTGTGACATGTTTTTTGAGTTATCGGCTTATCGCTATTGAAATAGAGTGGAAAGATTCAATTCCCATAGCTTTGGATTGAACTGTAAGTTTTCATGGATTTAGATCTCAAAATGCAGCAGGCTAAAATTCTTATAAATTTGTGAATAAAAGACAGAAGTTGTATAATATTATTGTCAAATTTATTTACATAAAAAAGTGTATAATAAGTATGCTACTATTGTGTACAAAGAAAGCCACATTTTATTCTGAATGTATAACATAACATCACTAACAATGAACCACTGGTACAAGTATTATCTGTCAGTGCTATTAATTACATTATGTTAATGGTTAAGATTGGATGGAATTTTAAACATGGATAGACGTTGATTATCTAATATCTGATATCATCAGAGGAATAAGCCATTTATGTCAGTTATATGTTCAATATATGACCAAGATAGAGAAATGGTGCTTGTTTATATATAAATAGGAAGTCACAAAACTGTTGTGTATCAGAGTATACCATGTGCAGAACAATCCTTAATGACTGTGTGATAAAGCTATCTGTGTTCTTAAAACAAGTAGACAAAATATATACATATTTGTCTCTCTCACTCTCTCCAGATATAACTTCTTTTTTTAAGTATGACAGTAGAGGTAATTTGGTTTGTTTTTATGTGTCCATTATGAATTATTTGCTGTAATACTTTTATCAACATCATATTTTACAATGAGCAATGTCACTTAACTTGTTGAGGTCAAATGAAATTTAGACAAACAAAATTTGAAGGAATCAGGTTCTCATGAAAACTGTAAATATAATAAATTGTGTCAATAAAAAATATCTTTTGTATTTAATGAATGCCATTCGATATTTTGAGAAAAAAAATAATTGTAAAACAAATTATGCAAATATTAATGTCCAACGTATAGAATTAAGGCAATCTGGAGAACTCTTGTCAAGTATTGTGATTGATTGGTTGTACATCACTTCCTTCGGAGGGGAGAATGGGGCGAGTTGCAGGAACAAACTGGCTCCCGTGAGGCGTGACATGCGGCGATGCCACAATGCTGAATATATCGTGTCCTTGAGTTACATTAAGTTATTATTTGGGAAGTTCTAGAAGAAGTCATGTTCTGAATCGAAATTTGCTGTTCTTGCATGAGATGTAAGAATAGAGTGAATTGTATAAATCTAATATCAACTTTGGCTGAATATTGCACAGATTTAGGAGTATTTTTCACAGGAGTATCTATTATATATCTATATTGCAGATGTATGTAAAGTAATGCCACGTTTTATTTGTAGAGGAGTTGACATCACGAGAGTGAAATAGTCTGCTGATTTTAAACAAATCACTGTAAATATTTGTACACAATTGATTAATAAACATGTTTGCAACATATTTGCTATACAAGTCTTGTAGTTGATCTTTAAAGAAATAGATTGACTGTTTTGAAAATCCAGTGATAAAGTATGTTTTGTTTGAAGATGTCTTGCATTGAATGAAAAGAAAGTGTTCAAACATGTCATGAATTTTACAGAAGGATGACGTACCATTTATATAAAGCACTGACTCTGTCAGCATTACCTATGCGGTGAGGAGGGAGACATTTTCTGTCATTCTGTCTAACTCTTCTCTGAAGCTATTTATATGTAAGATTTAGTAATGTGAAGTGATGAATCCAACAGAGACCTGGAACATCCAGTCCCTCATTCTGCTAATCTAAATGTTGACTCCGTTTGAAACTTCTGGTAAAGTAATGTGGGGTGATGGGAGTCTGGCAGCCATATTGCTTACAGTACTGTATATTTGTACATTACTTTTGTTACACTACAAAGCTGGGAAAATATTTTAAATTATCTTTAAGAAAGCAAATAGCAGGCATTTCCAAGACTATGTTCATTTCAGTCACAGTCTTGTTTCTGGTGATAGCAGACGTCTGTATCCCTAATGTCCATATCAATCACACTCAGTGCCAATGTGACTCCTTTTTGTCCAACTGGATATGTTTGAGCCACCACTTTTCAACAGATTTCACAATTTAACAACAGCCTTCCAATTTTCAGCAAAAGAGTGGTTTCTCTTGAGATGAGAACATGCCTGTCAAAAGCCTAAAAGGTCAACACTTTGAGCACAATTTCGGCAATATCAGGTTATATATACAGACCTGTCACCAGAAGTTAGTGCTCTGCTCTTTTCAAATAGACTGCAGATCATTTATTATCACATAAGCTGTATGACCACCTTTGATAACCAGTCAAGACGCCCAGGTTGGTCTGGGAAGATACCGTGTGACCCTTGAGACAGGGGTTAGTTTAAGAGAAACGGCATTTGGTCCTCCTTGTTATCTTCTGGTTGGGCTGGTCGGAGCAATATGACCGACGTAGCCTCCAGAGCTCTGCTCGCGCAAGTCGGGGTTCCACAACTAGACAGGGGTGATAGTTTGTGCTCCTTTGTACAGAGGCGGTTGGTAATATAAGTTCGTGAAATGGTGGAGCTAGGTAAACATGGTAAATGACATGATTAATCCTGATGGTTTGACAATTGTGGTCACGATGAGTAGGTCTGGCTTCCTTATGACGGATATGTGCACCGTTCATACAGCTATTTCTATGCTATTTGTGACTACACAGAGCTTTGTATAGGATTCTCCCTCAAATTAAATACATGTCAATTGCAGGGTTTTATAATATATTGTTTCCTTTTGTGGGACTCCAATCTATTGTGACATTCATGCCATGGTTTATGGTGTTGTGATGGCATTTTATGTGGCCTTGTCAAACACAACCACATTGCTGTTTGTACAAAATGGTCTTTTTTTTAGTTTAGAAATTTAAAATTATGAACATGTTGAGCGACAGGTCCAGTAGACTCTGGAATCATATAAAATTTCTTGGCAGATTGCACAGGCTCTATATTTTATAATGTCTTAATATTGCCAGGTAGATTTTACTACCTTGACTCATGTTGTTGGAATACCACCAGTATAATCTCTCTTCCCCAACATTTTGTCTGATTTCACTATTTCATCTTTAACTAGGAATTATAAAACTGACTCTAATATCAGTGAAGCGTAAACTGTTATTTCAACATTTAGAAGAAGAATGAGTTTTTCAGAGAAAAGGATATCAAGTATTTTTTGTTAAGTTGCTCTACAGATTCTTTGGCTAAGGATATCACTGCCTTGGTAAACTAATCAGAGCTGACTTCTGGGAGTGCTCAATCTCTCAGTACTTACTGTAGTTAGCATGTAATGAAGATAATTATCAGGCGATGGGGAGATAGTACTGATTGTTTAACTCACCAACTCACATTTGGCATAGAATTTGAATATTAAAAACATTTATTGGGCCTAATTCAGAGAAAAGGATATCAACATCGTCTGTATTTCATAGCAGATCATTGTCTTTGATCAAGGAATCATAGTCACTGATAGATACCAGTAAATACTATAAAGTATTGTTTAGGAATCAGACTGGGCACCTAAAGGCCAATAATAGTGCTCTCTAGTATTTAGGGATCAGACTTGGTAACAGTCACTCTGACTTTCATAATTTTCCCCTTTTTTTACCATTTACCAGTTGACCCAACAATGGATGTGTAAAACAATGGATGAACACAGTAAACTCATACCAATGAAAACAACCACGTCCTTTTTACTTTAAATATATTTATTCTCTATATTTTCCTTCCAAAAATCTGACACATGCACAAAAGGTTGGTTCACAGAACCACATTTATTCCTCAATTTATTACACAAATGTACAAAGTTGACATTTTCATTTGAGGAATCGTCCCAGTATTTTAAAATAAGGTTTACAGTCTTTCATTTACTCACATTCTTATATACTTAAGTCAATTCATTACTTGGAAAGAGAACCAGCTTTTCTTTATAAAATGAAAAGACCAGAAATTGAAGCATTTACTCTACATGTAGACTTCAGTAAGTCAGCCATTGTGATGTCATCACAAGAACATTGCAGCTTTCAAAACACAATAATATCAAGACATACGATATTATTGAGATAAAGGTATAAAAACAAGCTTATTTGCTTGGATGTACACTGTTTCTTGATTATATGTAAGCAGCCCTACAAGCATTAATAATAATTTCACCCAATAAAGCTATACACCAACTTTCCTAAAGCAAATATTCACATTTCTGTGTAATAAAACTGCTTTGATAGTGACTTGCACATTTTCATTTATACAGTATTCCTACCATATGAGTAGAATATAAATATATATATTAGTAAATTAGAAGAAGCTATTAGTTACCTGAGCAGTCTGCCTGCCTCTACTTTGCATTGATGTGCATTGCTTCATTATAAATCTGCTGGCGAGATATCAAAGAGGAGAATCTAGAAGATTGTGCACTACATGGATAAACATAATATACTCAAAGTTTGGCCTGCCAGGTCATGTTAATGTCACCAGTTCTGATCCGATAGTGCAAATGTGCAGTCTCATAATGATTTCTTGAGGCTTTTTGTGAAAATAAAAAATATTGCAAGTAATGGCCTGTAGAGTGAATATGAACTGTATACACTGCCTTCACAATCACAACTATATGGGGTTCTGACATTTATGCTTCATTCACGGTTAAGATTAGTTTTTTCCTCCATTAGTTATGAGCATTTATACATTCATTGAATACATTCATAGTTTATGCTTAAAACTTAGCATTATATTTCACAGCAACGTGGGGATTTTGACTAGAATTTCCGAGCAAGAGGATGAGGGATCAAATAATAAAATAATTTAATCATTTTGTTATCATTTCCTTTTCAACCATTTCAATCACATGAGGTAGAAATGTATTAATCCTGGTTTTTAACTGTTCAGAATGGAGGGAACAATCTTTCTTTGTGAAAGGAAGTTCCTTTCATTCAGTTGACAATTATGCCAGGATGATCCAAAAGTAACATACTGAAATTTCAAGTCACAACTTTTGGAACCAAGAAAATTTGATTATAAAGGATTTTAACTTTCCAGAAAACACTCATATATGAACACAATGTGCTTTCCAATCATATTGGAAAATGTCATAATATCATCAAACAGATGCGTAAAACATGCAAAAAATATATTTGAAACAAGAGAGTGAAGTATTTAGTGTTAGTACAAGTAGTTTGATTACAGATAGGCAATAAGCTCCATCAAAGCGTGATTTTGTATATTTCAAAGAAGTCCATACATTTTTAAATATCTTATCTGATGCAATCCATACAAATTAATCTTACATACAATAAATATAGATAGCAAAAGCTGCAATGTTCCTGGCTGTTTCATATGATACATATATATATATATATATACATCTGATATTTTGGGTATTTTATATAAGCCTTGGGAAAGAATAAAAGCATGACATCACTACCGTGATAAGCAATAATGTAGTTGGGTCAATCTGAGGTCAGGTCAAGGTCAAGCTCACATCAATATCAATCTATCTCATGCTGACATATATACTGCTTCTCAATTAATCAAAATAAAACTAATATATCAGGCAAATGAGGTGAACTTCAAACTATATATAGGTTAGGTGAACGTCAAGCTATGCCTCATGTGAGGTGTCTCAGGTGAGGTGAATGTTAAGCTTTTTCTCAGGTGAGGTGAATGTCAAGCTATGCCTCAAAGTGAGAGCGCCCCCCCCCCCCCCCCCCCCCCCCTCTGGACCATATTGAAAATCAATGTTTAAATATGTTGAATATGCTATCCAGGTAAAATAAAGGTATCTTATCTTATCTTATCTTATCTTATGCCTCAGGTGAGGTGAATGCCAAGCTATACTCCAAGTGAGGTGAATGTCTTTATTCAACTCAGGTGAGGTGAAGATGAATGTCAACTCTATCTCAAGGGAAGATGAATGTCAACTGTATCTCAGCTGAGTTGAATGTCAAGGTTATAATTCAGTCATAAATATAATCAAATTAGCAGATGGTTATTTCTCTGTGGTTTGAGAGGCCAAGTAAACCTGGGCGTAGTAACATGGCACTATTTTTCTTCATGATTAACTGTATGATATGTGTGCATGTGTTGACATGTTTTACATGGAACCCACACAAATAGCTTATGAAATATTATGAGATTTAATTTTACCAATAAATGTTGATGAGTGGGTGTTATAATTGGCGGTGATGGCAGTGGCACATGCAAGGTCGGTCAGCTGTTCATTACCAAGTGGTGGGTGGTCACATGCTGCACTTAGGTACAAAATTGTGTTTATGTAAGAAATGTGTTACATAACCAATCTGCTCCTGACCACTTCCTTGTAAATAGTGATTCTCATTTAATAACAGGTGATTATGATTAACAAGTAACTAATATGGTGATTAAGCTGACTTTAATTTCACCTTGTTCGAGCAAATGAAAAATGTTGATTTTTTTAAAATGTACTTGCTTTAAGATTGATCCATTAATGCGTGCTAGTGGCATTACGTTCTAAAATGTAAAGTGATGGGGTGGAGGGGGGGGAGTAGGGGGGGGGGGGGGTCCAGGAAAGTTTTAAAATGGATATATGTTTGATTTCAGTGCAGCTTATCTAAGATAAATTGATATGCTAGTTATCTCAAAGTGGTGTTAATGGCAAACTGTATGGGTGGATAATGTTGAGCCTCTGAAGGAGTGGGATTTCCGGTGGGGGAAATCCAACCACCCACAAATGTATAACATATCCTGGAAATCCCCTTTAGCCACTGCCCATTTTTTGATAGGGTGGTCAAATCATCTAACAATATATCCCTCATAAATTAAGTTTTTTCATAAATTTATATTGAGTGCATATTTAATGTGTAATGAAATGTATTAAATTACACTCAATAGTTTTAAATCTGCAGTTATTTGTATAATCAGAAGCAATTAAATTTTTAAAACTTTTAAACATTTTTAATGTTGTGACCCCTTCAGGAAATGACCCCCATTTGTGTGATACGTTTCAATTAGGAAACCAAGGAGTGTCTTTGAGTTTGACAAGTATTTATATACACAGGTTGCACATAATAACAACGGAATTCCCCTTTACCAGAGGGGGGGGGGGGGGGGGGTTGGGGGGGGGGGGGCGCTCTCACTTTGTGTCACAATAAAAGTTCTATTAACTTTAAAAGGAAAAAATAAGTATCTTTGATGTAAATATACAGTCTTGATTTCATGAAGAGAATTCAATTGTCTGATGATTAATTGATGAAATATGAGGTGCATAATGTGTACCTATATTATACTGACGGAGAAGACAGGGCAGTGATGGCAGGGTGAAGTGACGGGGCGGACCCAGGGTACCCACCCTCGCTGTATTGATTTACAGCTTGCCTTAAAGGTCACTCTATGAAACTGTGATGATCTTTTGTCAACCACTTACTGACCTTATCAACTATTAAATCAACCATACATATCTAAATTCAAAAGGACCGGAAATTCCATCTTACCCTTTAAGCCTTTAAATCTGGATTCTATTTCTGGCAAATAAATGAATAATCTGGGACTAAATTAAATTTTGGCTTGAAACAAAAATGGATTTTCATGGAGAAATATTTTGTGCTTATTGATAGATTTGTGCCGAGGACATTAATACATACATATATATACAATGGTTCAGTTGAGGATTTCATTTATCTAACAGAAAATGACATGAAGCAGATTGATGCTATCTTCTGGGTGAGGTTCCTGCTAGCAAGAATATAGACCCACACTGATGAAGCATGGACTCGTGATTATGGCAACAAGGATAAATTATGCTCAGTCCTTCGCAGTTAATATCAGCTACTTTTTAGTTTCAATGTTGGCACATAGATCAATCTTGATTGAGTCCTCTGCTGCATGTTCTATCTCATCTTCAATGTGCAGACTCAGAAATTAGCACTTTTCAGATACATATATTATTGTTACAGTGCTTTTCATTATACTAACCATGAACTGCCAATTAGCTAGCTTGGTTTCTAAATTTGTGATGCAAAGTAGGCTTGGAGATCAGTTTATAACTTTCTATAATTACAAGGTAACAGAACATTCCCAGATTTGACTAGATTCTGGATTCAAAATAATTTTTTTACAGAAAATTCAATTGCAAAACTGTCCAGATTACTGGAACTTATAATTAATTGATCACAAAACTTTGAAAGGTGTCAGAAAGGTGGGCATAACAAGACCAGCCAAGCAAACGTTGCATCCAAATCTCACAAAACCAGCTTGCAAATAGCCTTACAAAAATGTCTCAAAAAATAATTTATCCTTCCCCTGTGTCTGGAGCAAGTGTTTCTGATAATGTACACTATTTACAAGAAGAGAAGAGGTGCTGCCGAGACAATGAAGGAACAGCTATTCACTGCTACCACTGGAAACACTGGGACTGGGTTCTGCTAACCGACGACGACTCTGAAATACACATAAAATATTCCCATTACTGCCAGTTCACAATACTCATCCATGAATTTTGTTGTCTTTTCATATGAATATAATTAAACAAAAATATCTTAAATGTTCATATCAAGTTTAGTTATCGGCAAAATAAATCTCATACTTTACTCGGCAAATATTTTATTAAATTACAGATTTTTTAAAAGAGATCTCAACATAAGATGTATGTGCTTTATAATCCAGTTACCACAGGCAGCCTTCATATCTACAAGCCCCTCAGTTTGATATGGAAGGGGTACTGAAGGGATATATTTGAAACAGCATCAAAACTCATGGAACCTCTCAGTCACTTAATTAGGTGATCTCTGAGTGAAGAAATAAATTTACAGGAGAGAGAGATAATTATGGGGCTTTTGTAAAGGGTTTGGGGCACTGAAGGGATTTTGTTGAAGGCAGCCTGTGATCAAGTCTAGAACTACAATCCCATTCAACCTTAGTAGTCTACATCAAGTGACAGAGAGAACTGAAACTCAATTAAGGATAATGTTCACAATAAAATCTCTATTAGTTTATGGAGATACCTCAGAAGTTGTGAGTGATGTACAAATCAACAGGATATTGATATATATATATATATATATATATATATATATATATATATATATATATATATATATATATATATATATATATATATATATATATATATATATATATATATATATATAATTGATGCCTGCCATATGTTTGCTGATGTGATCTATACTATAATACCTGTCTATGTTTGTTTGGGAAATAGGAAATAACTGTGACTTCCCGTTACATTTCCCCCCAACATGTTGAACACATCAGGTGTATGTAAACAAACCAATTAGTAAACTGCTAAGATACCCTAAATGCCCATTAGAGACAAAATTATAAAACAAACACATAAACAGTGACATCCGGTATCCACTCCCGGAGGTACAGTGGTAATCTACCAACCAAAAAGGGTTGATTATAAAGCAGGGATCAGTTGTCAGATATATAGGGATCAATATACTGTGATAGAAATAGGCCAAAAGGGACCCACAAATTGTACTGTATTTGTCATAGAGTAAGCGTTCTTTGCAGGCATCAATTGTCATGTGGGTTGGAGTTCTTAATGTGGTTTTTCGTCTCCGGGTGCACACTCCTCTGCCACCCTTCTCTGCCACACTCCTTTTCCACACTCCTCTGTCACACTCCTCTGCCACCCTCCTCCCCACATCCTTGTCTGCCCATTTTTGTGGCAAACACATGCACTGGTGTTAAAATCACTACATTATTTTTTGTCCTTGTTTCATGATTTATGAAGAGGATCAATCTATTGATCTATACAGGATGGGATGCTACACATGTGCCCACTAAATCATTGAGTTGTTGTACATTATAAAGCTTGGAGGAGTGAACAGTGAATGTCTGTATAAGACTCGGAGTGGTGATTGGGACAGACTCATTCATAAACAAGAGTGACAGCCTTTTTGGCTTCTGACCAAGATTAAATGACCATCTTTATGAGAGTAATGGACTATTAAAGACAATCCAGGACAGTTGCATGATGGGACAGTTGTTATGGTTACTATGGCAACACTGGGCATCTGCCCAGGATACTCCCCCTTTGGCCATATATCCATTTGGCTCAGCAACCGGTATATTAATCTATGCCTCACACAACTGATTCAATTATTTATTTATTCATATTCTTTACCAGACAAGCATTTCTTCTGTAACCTGGGCTTAATTTCAACATCACCATTGTTAACAATAGTGTCTAGATGGTATAAAATGCTTCATTAACTGGAGGCAGGAAGGAGGCAGCATCCACGCTGATCATCTAACAAACCATTTATCATGCTCATTGACTGATGACAAATTATGGAGTAACATTAATAACAGCTCATTGCAAGCTGTCTGCTGCTACACTGGCCTTATCAGTTTGTTTAAGAGTAATATTTAAGTTCTTAATCACCCATTGATAAGACAACTTCTGAGCAATCGATGGCCAAGTGCAGTTAGTTTACACTCTGAATTTTTATAAAGCACTCTTTACTTGAGGTTGCTTCTGTAATGTGTCAACAATCTTCAGAGAAAGACTGTTAGTAGATAAATATGTGAAAAGGAGAAGACACTGGTAACTAGCAGTTGTTCTATGTCTGGCGGGCAGTTACTGCACAGTCAGAAAGTTATCACTCATCTTAACTACTGGTGGCTTGCGGGTGTTCAAGTACAATATGCCCAATCCTCTATCTTCAGGTGGAATATTATCTTTGCTACACTGCCTTTACTTCTATTGACCTCAGGTGGGTGTCCGCAGGTCAAAATTGCCCTATAAAAGTTTGTAGGGTAAACGGGCATTATCAAGCTATTGCACACATCTAAATTTTACTGAGATTAAAAATGAATGATTATTCATGCAAGGGGTCAGACTTCACAGAAATATATCCCAATAACTGCAAACTGTTTTTGGAAATTTAACAAGCACTCCACTTCCTGAACTTCTGATGAATTGGGCTCTGGGCTTGTATAAAAAAATATATATATAAATATTTGACATTTGTGTTCCATTTTGATGATAGGATCATTGAAATGTTGTGTACTCTGTGACAATGTAGGCCAGGCCTGGAAGGTGTACACGTCCCTGCCCATAGCAACTGCCCATAGCAACTGCCTCACATGCTGCCAGGTCACCCCAGTGCAGACACATAAAACACTGCATAAGACCTACATTACATGGAAAACATGGTCACCTGGTCGGCCCAAATCATGTGCTTGTATCATGTATGTACTTGATGATGCTGGCTGAGGGAGTGGCTATGACAAGGCTGAAACATCAAGTCTCTCTTGTCATCATCAGGTCAAAATGACACATCATGTCTGCATCATAATCACCAGATAATGTCTGCTCAAAATGACACATCATGTCTGCATCATAATCACCAGATAATGACAAATGACACATCCAGCCAGCACCGTCTTCAACACGCAATCATCACAGCGTTAACTCAAAATGATATATCAAGCCTGCATCACAGTTTTTATGATATATCAAGCCTGCATCACAGTTTTTATGATATATCAAGCCTGCATCACAGTTTTTATGATATATCAAGCCTGCATCACAGTTTTTATGATATATCAAGCCTGCATCACAGTTTTTATGATATATCAAGCCTGCATCACAGTTTTTATGATATATCATGCTTGCATCACAGTTTTTATGATATATCATGCTTGCATCACAGTTTTTATGATATATCATGCTTGCATCACAGTTTTTATGATATATCATGCCTGTGTCATCATTTAATTTCATATATCAAGCTTGTATTGCTCTAAGAATGATATAGTAAACCTGCATCGCCATTGGAAGTGATACATAAAGACCGTATTACCATTCAGAATGACACATAAAGACTGTATTACCATTCAGAATGACACATAAAGACTGTATTACCATTCAGAATGACACATAAAGACTGCTTTACCATTCAGAATGACACATAAAGACTGATTTACCATTCAGAATGATATATATCAAGCCGGCAATGTTATTCAAAATGACACATCAAGGATGCATCATGAACAAGATATGATCCCTTCAGACATGTTGATTTGTGAGTGAGTGTGTGTGTGTGTGTGTTTGTGTGTAGGATCTTTGCATGTCCTGATTATGTCTGCATCCTGAATGCTCAGCTGTCTCAACTAACCATATCAGCAATGTCATTAGTATCACTATATGTGTGGGTCAGTTGCCTACTTGTTTTTATAGGATAAACTATGTTAGTAATATTAAACATCTCTACAAATAACCTACATGGAAATCAATCCATTTAAGCTCTGAATCATCTGTCCTCTTTTATCTACTTTTGCACCTTTTCTGGTGTCATTTAAAATAAAAAGTACTACTGATAGGAGATATTTTTTAATGTCCATCATTCATGCGATCATAATTTCAAACTTCATGGCACAAACAAGGGACATTTCCAGACAAAGGATTAGAGAGTATATGCAGCAAGTCAGTCTCTCACCTAAGTGATGACTTTTCCCTTCCAAATTCTCACTTTTTCGAGTCTTTTCTTCAGCCACGATGGGGCTTGACCTTCAGATAAAGATATCAAAGATCACATGAAGGTCATAGAATAATCAAATGAATTTGTGTTAGTTTCATCATTTTTGGTCAAAGCAATATTCTGGTTAGGTCCATGGTTCTTTCCCATTGAATCGAGGGTCTGGTCTCTCACATCACATTGACCTCTTTACATAATATAAATCTTTTTTATGGATATTTTAAACATAATCTAATGAATTAAACAGCTCTTTTCAATATGTATTTTATTCAACATCATAAAAAAGATTTTTTGGTCACATTTTCTCACATTACATCTGGACCATACTATCTAAATGAAGGAGAGAGTAGTGATTTTAAAAATCAATTTGAGTGCAATTTGAAACAGAAATACATATATGTGCCTACAACATCAAGAAAAAAATATTTATTTGATATGATTGCTAAACTTACCAAATAGGACAAGGAACATCTATTTTGGGTCCAGTTCTTTAGAGCCTGAAATTGAGATAAACCTCAGTCTTAATAAAATTAGAAAACTACATCAAACAGAATTATATCTATATCTAATCTATAAATATTATTTCCAGGAAGGGAACCTTATCAATCTGAATTTTAAAAACACAAAATATACACGTAAATATTGATTTCAGATTTCAGGTTTTCAGATTTTCAGGTTTTTTTTGGTGTTTTTTTTTTCATTCCAATTAATAGAGTTTTACATATATTTTAAGTTGGGGTGGCCTATGATTTGGTAGCATGTTATTTTAATTGCTTCCCTGGAGGCAAGAACCCCCAAGGGAGAGGGTGCTTATCTCGAGCACAGCATGCCACAAGCCCAGAACTGACAGGAGTGGTGGGGCTGATTCATGTGAAATCTATCCATGAAATATACATCCTGGGTGAAATAGACATGCCTCAATGATATATCACATTCAAGGATGGGATGCTTCATTTGCAAATTTGATTGATCATTCCTTGTCGGACATCGACCACTTCCTGCTGCTTCCTCAGCAAATGGCAGAACCACGCTAATTTCACACAAACACATCTGATTCTTTCGTTTTAGTACAGCTACCTCATAATCACTTAAAACCTACGTTCTTTTGATTGGTGCCCACTTTCCATATTTGTCTGGTACCTGTGTATTCACTTGTTCTTTGTACCTACATTCTTACTTTTAGTACGTATATTTATACTTCTGTGTGGTTTTGGTAAATTCTTTCTCTATATTGGTACCTTAGCCACCATTCATATTTTTTAGCTTACTAACTGCACTTGCTCAATCGCACCTTGGTGTAAGCCAATTTGATAGCATTCACCAAATCCCATTACTATTAATGCGTGGTGTAATGTCACTTAGGATTGGTGGGGATGAGACACGTTTTCAGTGTTCCAGGGGAACTGATCTTTGTATAATCAATTGACAATGTGTTAATCCTGAACTATATTTAATGATGTGCTAATAGGTGCAGAGGGCGGGTGAATGTGTGCAGTATGTGGCCACCTGCTGCGGCCCTACCTCCCATCCCAGGACACTCCTACCAGCCAAGTGCTCCACACACCACAAGTATTTGAACTAACACAACTCGAGCTGTATGCATTGTTTGTTCTACCACTCAGAAGCTTTTTCAATCTTGACAATTGTTAATATCACCAACGTTTCTGAAGAATGTCCATCATTAAAAGTTTCCATTATTTTTGATATGTGTCCTTGGTCATATTATAATCTGGCATCAAGGAAACAAACAAAGAGCCTTGATCAATCACCAAAAGATCAATAAAAAGAAAAGCTAAATTAATGTAGAGCGTGTATATCTACATGACCTTTTGACCTCACTGACACAATATCCTGTAGGGAGGTCACCCCGCCAAAATGGAGCAAATCTATATCAAAATCAAATATTTGAGCATCCCGGTGTTCCTGTGTTGTGTCTTTTGACTTTTCACACTGTGAGTGGTGCTACTAACACTTGTAAAAGGGCTCACTTGGCAACTCCTGGGAGGTGCACTTTTGTTCCTCCGTTTACTTTGTCATTCAGATTGTTTTAATGAATTAATATTTAGCATATTGTTGTTAGGGCCTGAATTGAGTTGGATTGTGCCGCACACTTTCACCAAGGAGAGTTCTTTCCTGCCTAAATATTGCACACAGTTGAGTGACAAATTAATGGCATCTAAATTATTCTCACTAAAATGATGGTAGAGACAAAATAATAGCATCTAGATATACTCCAAAGGGTGATAGTATACAAATTAATGGCATCTAGGTTATTCTCATCAAGATGATAGTCGGCAAATTAATGGCATCTAAATTATTCTCCATAGGATGATAGTAGACAAATAAATTAATGGCATCTAAATTATTCTCTATAGGATGATAGTAGACAAATTAATGGTATCTAAATTATTCTCCACAGGGTGATAGTAGACAAATTAATGGCATCTAAATTATTCTTCACAGGATGATAATAGACAAATTAATGGCATCTAAATCATTGTCACCAGGATGATAGAAGATAAAAGGCTACTAATTTCTTTATTTCTCTCACCAGGATGTTCTCGTCACTTTTTCTTTCGGGTGGAATACCTTCCTTGTTCAAAAATGTACATTATTCAAAGTAACAATATGCAAATTTGTGGGCTGCATAGAGTACAGGGAAGATCTGATTTTTTTTTATATTTTGTATGGAAATATGAGAAAATCAAAAGAAAAAAGAGTTCACACGCTGCCCCTTGTTCAAGCTTGTTAAACGTTTCACCTACCAGTGGTGCATAAGTGCAATGATACACTGCAACAACTCAATATGCAAATCAGGACCTCATCTGACCTGGGCAATTGAGACACAATGCAATGAGCCTAACTGATAAGATCAACAAACATATACTCTTTGTCCACAGTTAATAATTAAGTTGCTTTCTGAGACTCCATAAATAGTTCAAAATTAATCAATATATGTTATTATGATTATGATTTTTGGTTATAAATAAAGAAGGAACTGCAATTGGCAGACAAAACTATCAAAGAGAAATAATATTAATTCTTCACTTTCCTCACCTTTTTTTGAAAATTTATATTTATAGATTTGGATTTTCATTTTAGGTGTAATTTATTACAGATGAAATTGGCACATGTACAGCAATGCTGCATTATAAGTTTCACTTATTTCATCCCACATCAGATAAGTTAGTTGTGCTACATTTGTAAGTATTTGTTCTCACATTGAGACTTACATCAGAGTTTCAATCACAGTTTTTTTTTGTTCTAATCACAGGATATGAGTATGAATAGTCTATTGACCAATCACAAGCCTCATCTCCATTATGTGCTGGATGGAGGTCATCCAGATTCAGCAGTGAACAACTGACAATGACCAAAAGGCATTCTTGTTCGTATCAGAATACACCAGCAAAACCACAGGCATGTGAGTAATGCTGGCAATGCGTGGGGTGAGTGGTACAGAAGGGTGACAGAAGGGTAAGAAAGGGGGCCCGCTGACATCCTCAATACATGCTGATGCCGCAGCCCAACTTCAAAGGTTCAGGACTTTCTGGATCTCTGAGATGATTTGTCTATGTCATAACATTCTTTGCTTCTTAGCAGGCCAAGAGGATGCTGTGTTGTGAAGGACATATTTGTTAAACTGTTATCGATATTTCAAAATACAAATTGACCAGATTGTCATATTTGATTAGAAGGCCTTTCAAAATGTTTTTTTAATGGCGGCCATTCTTAATCTTTCCAAACAGATCCTAACATTTGAAAGATGTCTCCAGTCATTTGAAAAAAGTGTGGTGCCCTTCTTCGTCATAAGTTCGGGATATTGGGGTGATTGTCCCAGCATCCCACTACAGTGGCGCCACAGCCAGGATCTGTCTCCGTTCTATACATGCACCCCTTGCTGTGCATTTTGGTACAATCTTTTTGTTAGAATCAGCATTTGTTTCATTATGGGGTGTTTTGGGTGCCCTCTTGCCCACGGGCATGCTGTTTTTGGGGCACACTCCACATTCTTACCCCCTGAGAGAACAAAGCACCCGTCTTTCGCACTTCCTCCCAATGGCTTTGTTTCTGGCGCATGCCAATGGAGAGAGTGACATAGAAAAGAGAAGTAGAAGTGTCTTTATGTGGAGCTGAGGTCCCGCACCATGCCTGGTTAGATTGGAGGACAATAGAGCCACTAACTACATCCATAGTCCAAATACCTAACAGCAAATTATCTCCTCCGCCACCCTTAACTAGAGTCAATCTGCAACTAACAGGCAAATATGCTACTAACATGCATTCACAACAGGACTCCCCGACACGAATAGAGCACACGGACACACTCATATACAACATTTAAGGCACACAAGAAAGGGCAAATTTCAAACTTGATTCAATATCTTCTATTTCAGTGCGGGATATGAATTAGCATTTTAAAGCAATTAAACTTGCTTCTTATCTGTAAACCATGTACTATTTTAGAATTGCTTCCAATTTAATAAAATGATAATTTGAAATGTCTTGATAAAGAATATGAGGTCACTTCTATGTTTTCTTGCTTTTCGTTTTTCATGATAAATTAGCAAATATCAAGTATGGTGCAATTAGACTTCTAGCACCAGAATGTGAGTGTCAAGTCCAAAATGGCTGAACTGATTGTCATCACTGAATGTGCTTCAACAGTATTTGTCACAGAAACAAATAGATTTGATCAGCCAAATCGGATGAAATCTGCAATATTGGATCACAAATGGATGCACATTTACGGCAATGAAATCAATGAGAGAGGCAAATGCTTGAAAATATTCTGGGATAAAGAAAACTGATCAACAGAAATTACAAGAGCATATATATCAAAGGCCTGGTGGTATTTTCATTGTGTGAGAATCTGAATTTTGCATGCACATAATCAAAGTTCCTGACAACTTTGTTGCTGCGCTTTTTTGCAGATGGCTAAGCAATGCATGTGAGTAGATTTGGCTGTGATTTGCAAGTTGACAGGGCACAAAGAGTTTGCCTGATGTCGGCGTCTGTCAAGCCTTGCCATCCATATTAATATGCAATGTACATCAGTCAGTCAGTCAGCCCGCTTCCATGGATCTCAAACATGAATAGGCAAAAATCCATCTCTCATATGGTACAATTATGAGGGGACGCCTCAATGAGCACTTAGACTGGCAGATATTGACCCGCTTGATGATGAACACATTGTTTTAAAGCTGCACCCCATTCATAAATAAGCTGTGAAGTGCGGGGGCGTAGCAAAGGTTCAATCATTTTGATTTGCCAAACAAAAACTATTTCACCCTGTTAAGCCGGGGGTCATTTAGATCGCTTGGCTATTTAACACTGCCTATTGTCACTTCTAGATTCTCCTTGTTTAATGATGTTGTTATCATGCGAATGGCTGGCAGTGCCAACAAAGATCCCAGGGCCCTTGATTCGCGTTCCGATCGCGACATCTGGACTTGCGGTTATGTGTAGGCGTTTGGAGCGAGGACTTGGAAGCCTCTTCCCGGTGACTATATCCTCTCTAATAACTAAAACGAAACTCTGTGGTTTACAAAAGCCTTTGTCTCCGAGTTCCATTTTTTAACTTTTGTCTGTCTGTGTCGATGTCTTTGTCTCTTCATGGGAAATCTAGATCCAGAAGATTTAATATGTGACATGAAATACTGTGTGAATTGCTCTTTGTGCCAATCACCAACAATTCTGCTTTCTGGTGCTTCAACTACCACCAGAGATGTCTGCAGTTTGTACTTTTGAAAGTTTTCTCTTCTAATCAAACACTTATAAATTTTACAGAATTATGCTACAATCTTCATCACTGTGATAATTTTACAAATTTTCAAATTTGAGAATTGATATTCTTTCTTTTTTTTTTACCTTAAAACTGAAATACTTGCATACTGTTAATAAAACTTACCACATTATAAATTTTAAGAGGTTTCTTTTAATATCAACTCTGCCTTTGTCCATTCATGGGGAAATTATATGCTTACAATTAGCTTTGAATTCTAGAACATTTACCAGTGAAGGCCTAGACATCAAATCTAACATCTAACATGCATTCTGAAATAAATGATAATCTAGAATGTGAGATAAATGAAGGTGCATGCAAAATAAAATGATAAAATAATTCTGGTGCATTTGGTTTCATATCTGAAGAATTTATTGTTGTTGTTTTTTAATCAAGATTTACATTTTGTTTTACAAAAAAATTCATTCAAAAATACAATTCCATTTTCCTAAGCCAGCTAAGGAAAATCAAATAAATAATTTGGCCTCAGAAATCAGAAAAAGGGCAATTTGTTTTTGATGTGAATATTTAGAGAGAGGACATGGCAGAGGTGATAATTGGGTCAAACATGGCGGCAAAAGTGCATCAAATCAAACAATGTCAAGCAAACGTATCTTTATTATCAAACAGTATGCAAATATTTTTATAGCAATTTTTAAAATTTTACCAAAAACTATTTTTTCTGATTTCTTAAGCCAAACTTTACAATATAATAATTTAAATAAATATAGGTTCCTAAAGAACCATTTGTACACTATCATCTATGTTTTAAACAAATAGAGATCCTTGTCAGTTGTATAAATCTAGCTTTAAAAATCTGCTTTCTTTTCATCTTTTTATTGTAATCAAATCTGATTTTACTCGCAGTGATCTTAATTGCTAAAATAAACAATCCTGCAAGAGACACACACATACATCTTGAGGTTTCATCTTAGAATGTTTCAAGGAATGTTCTCCTGTAATTTGGATGTTATATTTCACTGTTCTAAATGGTTGATGCAGTGGCATATCATCTTTGCATTCTGATTGCATCTTGAACATCAGTCATCTTCATTGAAATCTTTTATATTAGAAAATGGAATAAAAAACCTCTCAAAACTGATTTAACATTTTGAAACTCAGATTTCTGTATGTTTTTGTGTGACATTTGTCTGTGCAGAAATACGAACATAATTTATGTGACACTTAATTTAACAACTGATTGAATGTAAAGTGCTACATAATAAGCAAAAAAAACTAAAATCAATTCTAATGGCACTAAATGTATGGAAGACAGACAACATTTTGACAACATTTACTACAGTTCTTCTATCTGACTACACTCAAACCTGGATGGGTGGATCCCACTTATTCGATTGCACTAATGTTTACCGTCCCTGTTTCCATAAATGAATCTACACCTACTTTGCGAGATGTTACACACCACTAGATACTGTGGGAGATTTTGGGACGGGGGTGTTGGCTGCAGAATGGGGTCAGTCAAGGACCAAGGATAGAAGCACTCTTACATGTCTTTTTTTTTTTGACTGAATTCCAATATGCAGTGTGCACCCACCTTCGGCCCCTCCTACCTGTGTCATAATATCTGTACTTGCCACTTCCGGGAGTAGGCAAATTGACATGATAAAAACTGATACCTGCCTCGCCACATACTATCTCATGTGGCTGGATTGCGCACGTAGGTTTCTCGTATCACTCGTAACTGAGCTTTGCAGGTAAGTGGGAGGTGAGGAATTTCTCTCAAGTGTTCAGAGTGCGTTTTGACCAGTGAAATATGTCCCTTTATCTGAGTATATCTCTGTCACACTTTTTGTATGATATGTCATCTTATTCAAGAGACCATTCTTAAATACTGGCAATAATCTGATAATATGGGAAGTACATAAATTGCATTTTGTCTTTGGAACTTAATATATCTAGGGCTTAATATTTGATGGCAGTTTACAAAATATATATATATAAATTGAGATCATATTCACTTTTGTATTTTTATGGCAACACAATAGATTTGATTTTGTTTAATTAAAATATCTCACTGATTCACATAAATCAGACTATCAGACTTCAAGCAAGTGATTACTAATTTGTTTGCAAAGTCAAAACCATTCTTTTTGGTAAGTACTTGCCAGAGGATCGCAATCACAATTTGAGTAGGAGCCAAGCACACAGGTTTATCTGACATGTTAGGGAGTCATTTATGCCCCTGACATGGTCTTTTGAAGATCGATCAAATTTGCCATTGCATGCAGGGAATCTGGTAGTTGCGGCCGGGAACACTGAACACTGGAAGTGGCTGCTGGGTTCCACACAAATACAAAACTCTCACCCCACACCAAATCACAAAACATTTCTGATTGGAAACAGTCAACAAAAGGTCAATACAGTGCCTCATGGAAACATTTGATTTTGATATCATGATCGGCTTTGTATTAATGTGATGAGATTGTGTACGGGGAAACTAGTTGAATATTTGATGACTCTTTGATCAAATAAAATCAATGCATTTCATTTGAACTAAATATAATTACTCTAAAATAACGTCAGTCAATTCCTCTCCCGTTATCTAATAAAAAGAAGTACTTTAGATGTAGCTGATTTTATCACATTTTCTGATTGTCTGCTACTGTCATGATAATACTGATTGTCCTTTGATAATGGTTACCCTTTGTAAATAACAACAATGAGACATTATCACTCAACAAGATATAGCAAAGGTGAATCATAACTACTACATAGATTAATGATTTCATTGTCATAGTGGCACACTGTATGCAGTTCTGGTGTAACATATGTCTTGCTCAATGTTCTTGCCTGCAAGAACTCAGTGAAACCAAAGCCCCTGTGCTGATAACAACAGATTGTTTGCTAAGTTGTCTTTGTGATATTGGTACATGGTCCAGTGCCCAGCACTTTGCCATTCTGTACCTACTTTAATATACACCCAAACTCTCAGGGATATGTTCTTTGCAGTTTGTCTTTACAAAAAATAAATATATGCACCATTTATATTTGGGCGGGACACTTTGGCATACATATTTGACCCAGTAAACATATTGTTCATCAACTGATGTCACATTCAAAATGGCGGCTGAACCAGTGCAGTTGATTGGTCAACATTCTCTCCCTGCTCAATTCCCAAAGCTCTGACACACTTAACTCTCGTGTGCATTTTGTGACTTCCGGGATCACGCTTGTCTCAGGTGTGTACACTGTTTCAGGAAGTGAAAACCAAATGGCCACTCCCATTTCCCCTCATATTAGATGTCATAATAATGTCACCTCAATATCCCAACCACTCGTGCCATGTTCCTCAGGCTGAGGACAATCTGATATCCACTAAAGGATGCTTTAGTCTTTGAATCTGAATGGCACATCCAAGTTCTCCAGGAAAAACATCCTGATCGGAACGTAGGAGATGGTGCCTTTCATCTGACGTATCGCAGGTAGCCATGGTACTTTCACATATAGCAAAAGACACGAGAGTTGGATAGAGTATCTCTTGGCACAACAACTAGCAGCACCAAAAGTTTAGGCTGGCCTATGTCAAAGAGAAATCCAGCAGCACCACAATGAAAGTTGAGGCTGATTTACGTAGATGAGTAACCAGCAGCCCTTTAATCAAGGTTGACGCTGGACTCAAAATACAACCAGCAGTCCTTTAATCAAGGTTGACGCTGGACTCAAAATACAACCAGCAGCCCTTTAATCAAGGTTGAGGCTGGACTCAAAATACAACCAGCAGCCCTTTAATCAAGGTTGAAGCTGGACTCAAATTACAACCACCAGCCCTTTAATCAAGGTTGAAGCTGGACTCAAAATACAACCAGCAGCCCTTTAATCAAAGTTTGGGCTGGACTCAATAGCAACCAACAGCCATTTAATCAAGGTTGACGCTGGACTCAAAATACAACCAGCAGCCATTTAATCAAGGTTGAGGCTGGACTCAATAGCAACCAGCAGCCATTTAATCGAGGTCTAGGCTGTCCTCAATAAAAACCAACAGCCCCTCAATGATAGTTGAGGCCCAATGCAGTTAAGAAACTCAGACTCTTAACTCATACAATAACGTTCAGAGCTCTGTCTTCTAAATAATAATAGCTAAACCCCTAAATATGGATTCTGCCATTGTGTTAATGTTTACTGCTGCCGTTACGATTGCTTGTATTGTTATCATTGTTGTTGTTTTCTGAGATTCGCAACAATGCTTGCACTACCTCTGCCTCAGCCTCTGCTTGTCTTTCCTGCTCCTCACGGTACTGTCTCTGTCTGTCCTCAAAATCTCGTATTCGCCTGTTGTACGACTCAATCTGTTCTCTTAAGAGGTCATCTTCCACCTGAAAACAAATAGCCAAACATTAGAAGTGCCAACCGCAGCCATAGAATCAAAGCAAAACAAACAAATATTTCAAAATCATTATGCATTAATCACAAACAAGCTCTAAATAATCACATGCAGGGTTTATATGCTAATATTGTCTAAATATGATGGCTTCATTGATATTTCTCTTATGTGTTCATCATTTTCAAGCGCCCCGGGATGGACTGATAAGTTTATATGTTGTACAATGAAATTAGCACCTTGGAGATCATTACTCAACTCAAGCAGGTCTTTCTCCTTTGATGTTTCCAAGCAATCAATCATCTGCTATAATAGGCATTTTTGTCAGTTTCAAACGTCCCTAACTCATCACATTTCTGGCTGTCATTACCATTCTAAGCTATTGTTAAACAAACAGTTTGACCAAAACACCTCCAGATATCTCTCTTCAGGCACAAAAGAGGCACCATTGAAAAAAACAGAACTAAATTGCATCTTTATAATCTGTGTAATCTTTAAGTCAGAATGCCTGAAAAAGTGAATGCCCAGGTTCAGGTAATCGACAAGCGCAACCTATAATTATTGAAATGTATGTGAGCGAAAGCAACACTGGTGGAATTGACAAAGGGCAGCCGACAGAATTGATGGACCTCACAAGATGACAGCCAAGGAGGGATATCTCAAACCACTTCCTTTCCAAATTATCAAATCTTTGAAGGTGGACCTCCTAGACTAAATGAAGCAGAAACAGAAGTGTGTTGGCTTGTAGAAACCCTGTTGATTTTGGAATGTGTGCATGTGAGAGTTAAGTGTCAATATATCAAATTAACATTGCCTGCAGCATTTCACAATGTTTCCACAACATATTGTGATTGTATCTTTTAAATGTGTATTACTGTTATTTTTATGGATCGCAGGCACTGAGTCTAACTGGCTTGCATTTTTAAAGCATTTTCCAGTGTTTGGAATACTATTGTAAAAAGAATATGGAACTGATCTTTTCAGGTACAGATGTATACTTTGTGAATCATAGAATGGTAGACATGCGTGGGACATAGTTCTTAGAAGATCTGGTAAGATGCATAAATGAATGAAGAAAAATAAAATAAGCAATAGTTTTTTTTATCAATGTATCAGAATATATTTTCTTGGAAAAAAAATAATTGCAAGAAATGTGGGAAATGTACATTTGAAATGAAATGTGAAGATAGACAAATACTTTCCATACAAGAATCAATTGAAATAAACACTGTTTTCTTTTTCCCCCCGGCACAAAAAAACTGAGTCTTGCAAAATTTTTGACACAACATTAAGATATAATGTCGGCCATTAGGATGCAAATGGTGGGGCTTTGGACCTGTTGTGTTGGAATTTACCCTGCCTCGGAAGACGATCCTTCTTGACAATGCACTGTGAAAAGTAGCAGATGCCACTATAGAGATACGTATCACTGGACTTCACAAATTTCTATACTTAATTGACTTGCCCAAAATTTATGATGGTTAATGCTGAAGTCAGCCTCAGATATAGTCAGATCACCGCCTACAAAAGGCGTCCGTGTATTCAATGGCTAAGAGGGTGCGCAGCCATCTTTGATGAGCATTTCAAGCCCATTCTTCCATTGCCCCAGGACAGGTGTTGGTCAAACAGGATTTTGTTGTCAAATTGAATCTGAATGCTAGTGTTTATTTATTGCTTGGGAATCCCCCATGCCTTGGTGAGTGCAGTATTTACAACTGAATGGGACAGTGGTGAAAAGAGAAGTTCTGTAATGGCGAGGCCTTGATTTGATATCCAGCGATAAGCACACTGCTCATCACAGACATAATTGACTTTTAGCATCAATCTGCACATATCACTACTGTACATCCACGCATAGGAATGGACAGAGAATTTACAGAATGGAGCATGTATTGCCATAAAAGACGACCTCAAATACTGCACTACACACCGCAACATATACACTTTTTAGACACATTACTAGAGCATATAGCAATTGAGCTTCAACAGTTATATAAAAAAAAAATCCCAGCATCTATGATTTTTTTCAGTTATTTTAATTAAAATAAGTCAGGATATCATATCTTTTAACTGTAAGTTGAAATTAGGTTTAAAATTGCTTCTACCTTTGCTCTGTCTTCATCAAACTCCAGGCATCCAGTGCCATCGAGCCTCTGTAAGTCCACCCAGCCCTTCCACTGAACACATACACCGTTCATTATGAACTGAGATTTCAGGTGAACCTGCAACAAGAAAATCATACAATACAATAAACATCTAGAAGAAAGGAAAGCAAAAGTCATTGGGTTTTTCTTGACGAAAGAAGCGGTCCTTAGTCATTTAGTCTAGCGATATATAACAAATTGGTCACAGTCTTTTTCATCTATGACTATTTTGTATTAAACATGTTTACTGCAAATCAAGCTGTCAACTCGGAGATAATACTGTCAGAGAAATGGTAAAATCAGGATGTGACCGTTCATGTGGTCATGGCTAACTCCTTCAAATCCTTCATTTAAGTATCAGATTCTAATTGTGTTTTACTTGGCGTGTCATAAAAATGCCTTCATCATAAATTTCAGCGTAACAGCAACATGTGAACAAAGCATAATATGAGTAGGATATCCTGGTGCTCACCAATTAAGAGGACTTTTACAGTACATCATATATTATTTCCTCATAAGTAATTAACCATCCTCTTTTTCTCTTCTATTTTTTCGGAAATGAGATTTTAAAAAAAGCCATTAACAAATTTGCTTACAACTCATGAACATGAGTTTTTCCTCTGTGCTGGTACCAGTATTTGTATGTTTTTCAATACCTCTTATGAGGTATTGGTTTTTTGTATGTTTTTTTATATGTATACTCTTTTACCAGCCAGGTGTATGGGCAGACCGATGCAACAGATAGTGCTATATAATGCATATATAATACCTCTCAGTGTCTGTAACATACACCTAGACTTAAATGCTAAACTGTTCATGAACCCAGACATTTACCATCCTGAAATTTTAATAATGTATTGTGTTAATTTCTACAACTATTTACCGGTATGTGGATGTAATCTGGAGAATTAAAAATAACATATGGACAACATGTATATTAGTTTAACTGATGGAAATTGTTTATTCAGAGATAATGAGCTTCTAAGAGATGATATGTGTTATAAAACGTTGGCACCTGCATTTATTTGCACCAATTCCATTTTCACTTTGGATCTGTGCCAAGGGTAAACCCCAAATTTCACAATGCATGGGACTTCACCTGTTTTGGGACGCGATTGACTTCACTTATTGATTAGGTTTGGCGCAGAGAACAATTAATTCACACACAAGAGAACACACACTGCAATTACCAAAGTACAGCCTTGAATCCAGTTTTATTTTTCATTTTTGATGTGTGTATGTTAAGATTGGTATAATTGTTTACTATTGTTGTCTACCATTGATTCTACTGAGGGCAGTTATATCCCATTATCTTGATAAATTGCCTGGGAGCATATACTGAACTTCTGGGTAATCAACAACATTATCTTATTATTGTGAATATACACACATAGAATGATTAGTGAAAATATTAGATAACAAATAATTCTATAGAATGGAGGATGTGGGAAGGAGGCAATATGTCTGTGCGGCCCCGGTGCCTTGGTGTCGAGCCTCCCTCGTCACCGTCACCGTGTTTATCTGCTATAGTTGTTCTATTGTTGTGGTGACCGCTTCGCGAGATTCTACGTCAACAAACATTTGTGCTACATACAATGTGTACAGGCACTTATATTTACTGATAAATTATTGACACACAAGGATCTCCATTTATAACTATCTTGCTTTCTCTGTCAGTATCACTTTTACACATCATTGTTTTTGCTGGGTTTTTTTCTTTGATCCATATTTTTGTCATAGTTGTTTTTGTTTAATTGCCTTGTTTTCTCAGTAAGAAAGTAAAGATTATTACATTTCAGGATATACCCCTTGTTGACAGAATAAGATATGAAATTTAGAAAGCCAGATAACAAACAGATAAGCATTTTTCTTTTTAATTCAAATCATAATGCACTCCTGTTTATGTTATAATTGGTTTATCTTACACTTTTATCTACGAGTATTTTGATTGCCCAGTGACCCTATCCCTCAAACTTGGTTATTGTTATATCCAACGTACACTAAATCTCTCTCCAGTTCATTCTGCATATATGGTGTTTGATTTGCGTCTTTTTTTTTAAAGCTGCCGACCCAAGCTAAACTCTGTACATTGATGACACTGGTTCCCTTGTGATCATGACACATCACGGTAACATCTTTTTATCTCAGTGTTTATGGTGTTCAATCACGAGGCATGAAAACTATGGACCGTCTCAGTCAAAATCACAATTTCCTTTGCATCAATATATATTATCATGTACTCCTGTTTTGTAGTATTTTGTTTTAATTTCAAAGTTGGTTTATATGCTGTGATTGCCAAAAACCATGTCAAATTGAGCGTCACATGTTACGTGGGTCGCCAAGCTGTCCCTACGAGAGGCGCCGATCCTAGCCCCCTCGGCAAAGTTCTCATTAGGACATGGACTATCTGAACTATGACCTACGACCTTGCAGCCTGGCCCCTGCTCCTTTGTCACATATACAGCTTTCATGTGCTCTTTCAGAAAATTCTTGCATGTTAACTTTCCTTCCAATATCTCTAAGCATCCATATTAAAAGTGTACAAAATGACAGTTGGAGATGTTTTATATTTGCACTGTCTGATTCGTTCAAATATTTGATATTTCATTTCAGTTCTAATTTTTTCATGACAATTTGAAAGCAAGAGGCAATATTGGCAGGTAGACAAATGGGTAGGCTTGCAGACAGGCACTACTTGCTCTGTTTCATATCTCACCAACTTACCGCAGATAAGACTTAATATTGCAAACGTATAGCCTAAACCCCTGAAAGGTCGTACTATTATTCCCCTTTGACCTTGTCACAATTCCAGCTCATGACTCTGCCAGGAGGCAGTTCATATTGATGTATCTCATCTTTGACCATGATTAATGCAAATTCTGAACTGAACATGTCACCGCTTTTCAATTCCTGTTACTTCATGTTACTTTGATACTCTTTTCAAATTGGAAATTTACTGATATTAATTTTTTCCTGTGATAACATCTTGATAATGATAAAACTTCTGCACTCATGATATACATATATATTTTTTTGATTTGTGAAACTTTGGACAAAATTGATGCCATATGGAAATGAATGTCAGAGCAGAATAGACTCAATGAAAGAATGCATGACCAGAGGCAGGAAACACAGACAATTGAACCATCAATTACTTTGATCATAATGCTATGATCACAGCCTGTGATATCTCTGATACAGAAAATCTTTATTTGTCCAATCTCTATAGATACTAAGGCATATTAATCTGTTTCAGATATGTGATAATTTACAATGCAGGGACTACATACTTAAATCAATTCACGTATCAAGCACTGTTTGGTAAGTTTAAAGATAACTTGTATTGGTATAAAGATCTTGACAACTTTCAATGTATTGTTACAGCTTTCAGGCATCACAATTCAGAGTAAGTGGATGCCGAGACATAAAGAAGGCAGGTTGTTCCTGCATGGCTGGCGCACTTGTGCATCTGTGTCCACACGCCATGCTCACTCTCTCTGTACAATTGAAACCGCAAAAACAGGTGGCGAGTAGAGCCAGCAAAACAGAGGGCATCCACGGCACAAAAGATCACATTTATCCCAGCTTTTTTCATAAATGGCAAACAAGTCTATATCGGCCATATGCTCTTATTGTTGTTGATAGACGCAACAGCCAGGATGTACCGAGAAGATCGGTGATCCGTGATGACCTGCCGTGTCTAGGAATGGCCTTGCACGGTCTAGTGGCGACAATAAGCGATCTTCTTCTTCAGATGAGAGATGACCACTTTGCTCATCTGCCCCATGCTCATCAATATGTAAACGTGTACTGAGATGACACTCAATAAAAACCCACCCACCTCCCGCTGTTCACACCATACTTCCATTATAAGTGTACCAATTACCTGCTTAATATTTGGCTATAAACTGGTATGATTAATGTGCGTTTGCCATCTCATTATTGACAATCTATATATCACTGTATTGATACCATGAGTATAATGACTTGATAGAAAGTGAGCAGCCTTAACACACACTGAGTAGATATTCATCAAACCAATAATAAACCTCACAATCCCCGACACATGCACTGTTTGTATATAACAAAAAGAACATAATTGTTCACTTCTGTATATCAGTTTTCAGCAATGATTATGGTGGGAATCCTGGGCTTTCCGGGTGAGTTTAGATTGCATAGGTAAAAGACACTGATGATTTCAAATTATATAATGATATCTTAATTTGATTCCAACTCAGTTAAAACTTTGTTTTTATAGATGATATTTGTCATTTCTGTAAACTAACACCAGACTAGAGTTTTAAATACAAGTCTATAGAAGGTTGCAAAATCTGCAGTCGGTGCACAAGAGATGCTTGACCGTTTGTTTTGATGCCTGAGCTTGGCTGATGAGGCAGGGGGTTTGTCATTGGATCTGGCAGCGTGCCACACATCATCTCCCCATACCTTCATCTACCACTTCCCCTCCCAACTTCTTGTCTTTAATATTCCCAGACCATTTCGTCTCCAAAGTGCCCCGCATAGCCTGCTGTATATGCTCAGACCCTGATTAAAAACGTCTTTGAGTGTTCATTAGGGGTCACGGAGAGAGTGCCAAATCTGCGGCTCGCCTGACCACCTCTCATCTCATCAGAGCTTCCACCACTTGGCTTCTGGATGGCCTCAAAAACTACATGACAACAAATTGTCAGGCCTACTAATACATACTGATCCTGCGCCCTTTTGGCACAAATAAAGTGGCCGTTTAATCTAAAACATCAACGCAAACTCGTCATTTGTTACCTACTCTCAGCAGATTAGCGGTAATTACTGTGGGTCAAACACAACTTTGTATCCTCATAGCAAACCATTTCAAAACGGGTTTGCCTTCCAATATATGCCTTCTTCCTGGCACCTGGAGATGCTGCGGAGCAAAATAGCAGCTATGACTGATGTAACACGGTCAAAACACGGTCATATTCTGCGATGAATGACAGGTCTTTTGGTGCAATAGTCTACGTCAAAGTTGTAACTTAACACATGATTATTCTATGCAACAAGCACCACTTCCTCTGTGAGAGAATATCTTTGTACTGAAGCATCTTATCACAACACTTATTTCTTTCTTAACTCCACAGAGACTTCTGGGGGCATCAATTCAAACTGCCTTTTTTTCTGCAACACTCAAAATTCCCTTTTTGCTTGACATGTATTTCTTTCCCTGTATATTGGTCCAAAAAGTTCTTATACTTGATGGATGTATATCAACTTACATTCATGAGTTTTAAACAAATTTTAGCTAAATTGTGAAATTGCAGACAAAGATTATCATATCAGATGGATAAAATGTTGGGCAGGATGAGACAAATGAAAAACTATCTGCATCTGATATAAATAATCATGTCATGTTGCAGTGCAAGATATCAGTAATAGAGCCTGCAGCAGTACTGAAGTGACCCAACACACTCGCTCACTCAGGTACAAGTTATCCAGTGCAACTGGCACAATATCCTACATTATGCATCTTTAATGACAATTCCCTAGAACCTTTTGTGTATTGCATAGCTTCAAACACTAACGCAGCCAACCTGCCCAATATATATGAATATATGGGAGTCTCTAGAGAAAGCAAAACACCATCCCCGGGGCCGATTTGTTTTGTTTATATCCTCAGACTTGGCAATTGATTTTGAATAGATTTGAAAACAGCAACAGACAACTTTATATGATCAATATATCATCTCCACATGTCAAGGTCACAGGTTTATGATACTTCTTTTCGAGTGTTGCTATTTATGTCTGTGCATGCTTTTCACTAAAAGATTTAGAAGAAACACTTCAAACTTGTGGTTAGCATATTAAATGCCCCAAGTTTGGTATGACATACTACAAGCGATGTTATCTGCTGCAAATATTGTAAAATCTGTCTATTCTACATATAGGCAACTATATAATAAAATGATTAAAATGTCATCTTTATTTCAGGTTAAACTAAAAGGCTTTTTAGAACTTTTTCTTTCTGAATCATCAGTCTTTTGGACTAAGAGCATCAAAGAGGCATCATGGTATAAAATGCTCTTTAGGGAAATCATTGTTTTATGCACTTTTTTCCTCTTATGCACTTTTTTGACTCCATCAAATTGTAGCTTTATCAATTATGACAAGGTGAACAAAGCCAATGCATTGTGTCACAAACACCATGCTAAAGAAGTCAGGTAGAAAGGTCTACCATGCTGACATCAGTTTATCTAAATTTGATCATGGTTAATGATAATTAGAAACTGACCATAGTAACTAATTGTTTCTGATTGGTCAGAGCAAGGTGGAGAATGATTTCCCACAATTATCAGCACCATATAGCTCAGCACAGGAGAACTGACAGCTCTCCTTTGCTGAACCCAACATACATCTATTCATTACTTATGTAGTACGGTATTCACCTATTCATATTCTGCTTTACACCTTCATCAGGAAATTATGAGGAATCACATTTTTGCATTTTTGTATTGTTTGCATAGGCTACCCATTTCAATCATTGGATTGTGTGTTTCGGATGCTGGGGCTCGTGTCAATTGGTGTCAGTGTCTCCCGAAGAGAGGTGATGCCAAAAGACAACTTCATGATCGGAAATGTTTAACTATGAAATGTGCCTGACAAAGGAGTGCCAGTCCTAATTAATGTGATCAAATGGCAGGGTTTGTTTTCAATGACCAGCTGCTAATTAGAGTGTGAATGAAGTGAAGCATGCAGTATTGTGTGACAGAATGCGTAGGTGTGCACACCCACGCTCACTCATGCATGCATGTGCAGGGACGCAGGCTCCTTGGTGGGAAACAATGAGGGGTTGTGGGTGGGGGCCAAAGAGAGGGGGGGTCATTCCCTGCGCGGGGGCGTGAGTGGGTGGGGTAAGATTGAGGGGTGCAAAGTGTCCAACATATGGGCTTATCATCAGGAAATTTATCACAAAATTTATTTCTTTGAGAGATCCAGGGTCTGTGACAGAAGGGTGGGCGTGTGGGTGGGTGAGTGGGTGTAGTGGGTGTTATGAAACAATATGCGGAGGTGGTCAACCTTGAAACATCATTATTTGATTTAGATCTTTATCTTAGGGTGTTTTCATAAGTGACACATGCTGTGTTGGTTTATTTGTTTCAGTCTGTATGCTTATTTAGATCATTTGCCAATACCAGCCTGGTCCCTGGCAAATCATTTTTTCTTCAGATTCTTCCCCTATTTACCTGGATAAGAGCCCAATTTCAGTAAGAATTAATTTCATTTCAACTGACACTGGGGCTCTGGATAAAGTATACACAACATAAAGTCAAGGCAGCTTGTTGGCGCCCTATTTGACACATTCACCTGTACAACCCAGTGACTGCAGTGATAATCGTGCAGTTCAGAACCAGTCTTGATCATTACCAGTGGCACAAGATGCAGGGATCTATCAGCCCTGGACTGAGTCACCACGCTCCTATGGCTTGATGCCAACTTCCACAATCATGTGCCTCCATCCTGCTTCACACTTGCAGATCATGCTTATATACCGATGTAACCCCCTACACTATTCTTATTGTTACAAATCACAAACACACCAGAAAATATGTTCATTTGCTCCTGGACAAGTATTGAATTCACAATTTTCAACCAACGATTTTTGGAGACAATTTTATTTAATTTTTAGCTATGAAAAAGTGTACAAAAGATTAAGTATTTAAAATTCAATAAAAAAAACAGATATCCACTTTTATACTGGAAATGAAGATGTTATTTCATTTCATTTATTAATTTGTACTTTAATGAACTCCATAAAATACTGGTATTGAAATGTAAAAGTATGTTTTTTTCACAATTATGTAATTTATGGTCAATCAATGTGGTATCCATAAAAAATATGCGCAATGTATATATTCAAGATAAAACGCATTTCCGACTTATTTTGACCTGGTTACAGAATGTAGGGGGAACACTGTTTACAACACAGATCACAGACCCATCATCCACTTGGCCTCCATAATTCTACCCTTGCCAGTCTAAATATAGATAGTCTGGGAAATCCCAGGCCAAAATTCCCACCAAGCACATGTCATATATATAAATATATCAAATGTGTTGAATGAATGAAGTAACATTGCCCTACTTTGTAGCCCACTGTGAACCTAAACTCAACTCCTGCTCTCCTTGAACTTCTCATCTCTCGTAAAAACTACAAACTGCTACGCGATAAAAAAAAACCATTCTGACACAGATATGGCGAAGTTTGGCAGATATCTGTCCCAGTGAGGAGGAGGGTGGCCTGGTGTGAGCAAGCAGCCTCCACACCTTGCAGTTGGGGATTGCCCAGAAGTGACCTCCGACACCTGTACCCCCCATACCCCTACCTGTATGGACCACACACTGATGAATGAATGTCACCTGCTGGAGTGAGTCAGTGTGAGGAGGTGACCAGCCTCCCACTCCTACCATGGAGTTCTCTATGCTCCTACAAACTTCCACGCTAACTTCACCAGCCTCCCACTCCTACAAACTTCCACGCTTACTTCACCACTATTGCACAATGCTTTCTTTCACTTTTAACAATAATCATAATAATAATACAAATAACGTGTAAAAAATCAAATGTGTATTAAATCAAATAAAGTGGATTAACTCTTTTGAATCAAGTATTTGTGTTTTTGATAAGTCCCAAAAATGATTTTTTTGGAAAAACTTTCTATGGTTTTCTTTTGATTTATTTCGATTGGATATGTGTTTCATATTGATGGATGAAATTTATATTTTATAATGATCATCACTATGTGATATTGGGATACAGGATATACTAAGTTAAATATCATAATGCCCATCCTCTGGCTCTACCAAGCTCTGAAACCACTTACTCCAAAATTGACATAACATGGAAACTTTCACTTTGAAAAATGATAAAACTCCCAATGCCTTTCCTAGTCTATCCTAGTCTAATACTTTAAACATCACTAATTTTGTTTCATTATTTTTAACATATTTCTTCCAAGCTAACACATTTTGAACTGATTTATTCATTGTGAAAATATCAAAATATATATGATATTTCTAAAAAAATCTATCTGATCCTTAAAACTGTTTGAGGTATCACTTGATAGGAAACCTGAAGTTCTTTGTCACATTGGGTCTGACATGTTTGTCATATTTGTGGTTTGGTTCCACAATGAGACTTGGAATGTGTGACAGGTGTGCAGAGAAGTATACCCCCCAAAAAGTTTGTCACCTTGGGTGTGCTCAGCATAACTATTTGTGATCTGATGTAACATATTTGGCTTGGAAGGTGAATCTACCAGTATGCCTGATCACACTTTCTTTCCACATGCTCAACTTTGCATGATCAGCTTCGTATGCTCAACCTGAACTCAGTTCATTAATTCTCACAGCAATTGAGTACATATAAAAGCACATATCATCTCAAATTACTGCAGACCCTATTATATTTATTTATCTGAGCACTTTTTGGTTTGGATAAATATGTTTGTTATGACTATGGCGTGCATGAACATTTAAAAATATATATAGATTTGGGTCAACTTGATATGTTGACATGACGGCCGTGTTTGGAAGAGCTATCCTTTCTACTGTCCATGCATGGGCACACTTTTTCTGAGTATCCATGTCCCATGTCTATGCACTTAATGACTTGTGTAATGTTACACAGTATCCATGCTGTCTTCACTTATAAATATAGTACTAAGCATGATGAATTAACATATGTATGTTTAAAAACCTGTGTGCCTCTATTTCAATTTATCAGTTTTATACCAAAATTTTATTGGTTTCTATTATGACTCAATGTCAAAATTTCTCCTAGTGTCAACACCTTTCTAAAAAAATAATGTTTAACAGGGCATAACAGGCTGTGTTTTATCACTACATAAATGTACTTCTTGAACTTGCTTTGCCAGCATATTGCAATATCAACTAATTGAACATCCTGATATCTTGTCATACTAGCAAATAGACTTCAGTGATTTGGGTCAATATTAAGGTTACATTTCGCAATATGATGAATAAAAATAAATCCTGGTTGGTGGAAACTTTAAAATGGCATCCATGTAATATCCCATCCATTAAAATGACATTTATATCCTCCAAATTGTTGTAAATATCCTCAGATGTCCCGAAGTTCAAATATACAAATACAGTGAGTTAAGTGAATTAAGAATGGTGTGCTTACCTTGCCAGGTTCTTTGTCAAAGTCTACATAATCTCGTGTTGGTACTCTGTCTTCTGGCCTGTCACTCCAGGCATTTGATGTGAAAGACAAAGGCATACATGTTCCTGTACAGATGAAGGCCTGCAAAAGGTAAAAATCATCTGTTATTCTAAGAACCCATCAAACTAAAAACAAGATATACAGGTATGCCTTTACAATGCAGGTTTGAACATTTTAAAGTGTTTCCAAAGTGTTTCCAATGAATCTTACAAATCTTCTGTTATATCACTTGTATCATTTGGTTTCAGTATATGTGTGAAAATGCGATGTGGGGAAGTTATCTTGTGGTTTAACAATGATAATAGTCAGATTTAAAAAATAAATAAAATAAACTCATCAATTGTAAATAAAATCTTGAGATACATTGTTTTTAAAATATAATATGTTGTATTAAACTTGTCTGTTCATCTTTATAATAATTATTTATAAAAAATCAGATAATTATTCATTTGTTCAAAAAAAAAAAAGTAACGATCAAGATCGCACTTGTCTGAAATGTATCAAGTACAGCACAAAGAACCTGAAAAGTGTGTGGGTGGACCGAGCACATGGCAAAGGCCGTCTTCATACCACACAGCTTACTTAATCAGGAGGGCAAGCAGTGTCAATGTTCGCTCCAATTTATTAAAAACGTCTTCAGTAGATTATAAATGTGTGACTTTCTATACTTTTATTGGTAGTGGTAAGTGGCTTTTGGCGCCAGGCAGACTTTATTTCAGGCCTGGTGTTCCAGTGATGTTCTGTTAAGTTCCAAAAGTTCAAAGCCAATTCCTTAACTGGTGTTTTGGAGTTAACAAAAATTTCAATTTTTACAAATAAGTCAATGTATGTGTTATGATTGAAGAAATGTGTAATAAAGTGGTGGAAAATGACAAGTCATGGTGAACTCCGTGCTATTTGACATCGTCAGATAGGGTATACAATTTGCTGATGTCACCTCTGAAAAGTTGGTCAAAGTTTCGTGACAAAGAAGCAAAATATTCTACAAATATTGAAAAAAACTTACAATTTCTGCGTGTCCTTCTCGACATTCTGTCTGAAATCTAACTTGTCTTTCCTCGTGTGGTCTGTCCTTGAAGCCAGTGTACTTCACCTACAAAGTAAAGCAAAGTTTAGACTCCTTCATCCATGTTACAGCCAACTGGAATTTCCCACACCGTGAATCCACAAGTGCAGCTGTCAGAATGGCTTCCATGTTCTAGCTAAGTTCCGGGTGAGAAAACGTGCCAAAATATCGTTACCTCTGACTCTCTGCTTAGTTTTCTGAAAAGTTCATCATTTTCGAACTTTTCCCGTTGGTCAGGTACAACCCTTGGCATGGTGAAAGAGTAAAATCCCGGGACCGCACAGCACAACGTGTTCGCCACGACTGGCAACATGCTTTACTATGATGTTTCATTCATTCAGGAAAACCACAACAATTGCAGCGGCTGACCCGCTTCCGAGCTGGCTTCTGATTGGACAGTTGTCAGCTCGGCTCGCATCTGCCAGGCTTCGAGAGTGTTCGTCACTTGACGGAAACCCCCATATATGGTCAGCACCCGCATGTTCGGCAGTAAACGTCATTCGTCATGAATAATTTCATATTCGGGTTTCCGACGATCCCCATATAAGGGAAGATCGTCAATATTCTCATGAATAATTAATATGTCTATGCCCATATTAGTCAAAACGCATGGCATGCTGAACTGTCAACCAGGGAGGATGTTTAACCCCACAACACAGCTTTCAGGCTATTGAACTCAATCTGAAGCCCATTTATGATGATGAAAATCATCACAAAGGCAATAAAATTTTATATCACTGAAATTTGGCGAAATATATTATTGTATTTGTTAGAAGGAACAACGAAAGACTGTCGTGACAATAAAATCCCGAATTAAATCCTGCTCTGGGGTCAGAAAACACCAACCCGATTCTGATTTTGAAGATAATAAGTGTGAAAAATATTTGATATTGGAAACTTATGTTGATTATTACTAAGAATACAGGACAAATAACTAAATCAGTATCTATTATCTGAGCAAAAGATCTGTTGTTTGGTGTTATCATTTTTGATTTTGTGAATAATTCATACCATCTGGAGAGATTGGCATTTCGATATCCAATGCAAGGCCTTTGTTTTAGATTTTACAAATCCTTTAGTCCTATTTAGGAATCATGTGAAGATAGATAAACAGTATATTTTCAATGTGACTTTGGCTACAATTACTTGCTCGGACTATGCTTTCAAAAGGAGCAATATAAAAAAATTGTCTTTTGATTAATTGGAAGTAAAAATTTGGCAAAAGTTGTGTGGATCATAATTTAAACAATTTACTGAAAACGCTCGAGGTTAAATCTTTTCCATTGTGAAAACTGTTTCAAAAAGTAATAAAAACTTTCGTGTCATTGTGTTTCGATTATTTGTTAACAACTACAAAAATGAAAAAAAATATGATTTTTTATGCAAAATATCAGATTAAGGAAGTGTTAAGAGACCATACGTGATTGAAATAAGATATATGCAATAGACTTTAAAAAGAAAAAAAGCTTCGTTTACAGCTAATATAAAACTGTAACATCAGGTAATGTGCACAATGACCAGTCTCCCCTGTCAAAATAGTCTTGCATAGCATTGGTAACATATAAATGCTAACCGTTTTTGTCATGAATATTTGTTTAATGGAGAAACAAGTAAAGTTAAAAGAGATGACTACGGAATCTTGCAGAATGCAAAAGCAACTTTATCAAATTATCCAATCTATCAGAAATCAGAAACATGTTTGTTCCATTTTGAACAGATGGGTCAAAATCTGTCCACAAAATCTCCATGCATACTCCCAGATTCTGTCACCAGGTGGGGGTAGTTGCTTGTAGAGTAACCCCCTCTTTATCTGGGTCTGGGTGATGGGGTTTCATCTCAAAAGGCTACACGGATAATCACTCTATTTTGTTCCATGTCATAAGTTTGATGGTTATCTTTACTGAGGTTATTCTGCCACTAGGTAGCGCTTTTGCATCATAGTAAAGATTAGAAAGGGCGAAAAGCGAATTGTAGTGTGTTGCCACGCATTTAGCCTAAATATCAGAAAATCTCATGTTTGGTTTGGGAGATTTTGTCAAACTTGTGCATTTTTTTTCATTTTGTTTTGTTTTTTTCTCATATTAATTTTCAAATCCTGCACGAGCTCTATTTTTATTCACCACTAGTTTCATTCACGGTGATTTAGCCTGAAGGGCTTTGAGGGTTAAACTGATCGGGCTCAAAGCACAATCTGCGCTGAAAGTCTGTGGAGCAGACACATGTATTTGTTGCTCCACGTTGGCCATGATTTGATGTGTCCAGCGTCTCAGTTTCACCACAGCAATGGCGCTTTTGCAATAGAACTGATATGTGTGAGAAGCGATCTGTACATGTACGTATGTATGCGCGATAGAGTACGATCTTGTCTTCAAGTCGTGTTTACTTTGAGGCCATGGCAAGAATGGTCTGTTTTTATCCGATAATTAATATATATGTACGAGAATTTCCTCATTTCGTAAATCCTGTGCGAGCTTAATTTTGTTTAAATCTACACTTGTTAGTTTGCAAGTCATGGGAGAGATTGATTTTTTTTAAATCTGTTCAATAGTCATGTTCCATTGTTGTTTTATGTTAGTTACCAATAAATCAAGTATGGGATAGGAATTTTATATTTTATTGCGCATTTTCAATTGATACTAATGTTACATTATACGAGGATGACGGTATATAATATTCTCATTAGAACCCACTTATGAGTAGCATCAAAGATGGATCCATCTTTGGTAGCATCAAATGACTGCATTTTATCAGTGTGAAACCTCAAAAGAAGTTGGTCAAAATATATTGATTTTGGCCGTATTTTAACAATAAGCACACTTTGGGATTATAAATGGTAAACTGGTGAGGTCAAGATGGACCCAGACAACACAAATGCACACATACAATGTCTATTTCCCGTTGTTATTTTGTCATTATCTTTAAAATTGTCATTTAGTCTTTGTCATTTTATTATTGTCATGGTCATTGTCATTCTGTCATTGCTGTTGTCATTGGCATTTTGTTATTTGGCATTGATTAATATCTCCGCAAATATCACACAGATTAAGTCAACAAATCTGTAATTTTGGGAACAAGACGACGTAGCTCCCCACGACATGACGTGTACTTCCCTTAAGAGAAATCAAGCACTTTTCCAACCAACATTCGGCCATCTTGATTTCTGTTATGAGTGAACTCATTGAGTACATATCAACACATTAACTCCCTATGAAACTAACATCCCACCGGACTACTTTCCATATGACTTCTCCAGAAAAATGTGCACCACTCCAGTAACTGATTTTCTTTGGCTTATTACAATTCTCTGTTTTATGAGTTCGAGTTAAATATATAAAATGTGTATGGACATTATATGACACACCTCATATTCAATATAAATAACTACATGCTTACCTTATATACCAACCTACAGAGAATCAACTAGAAAATGGTTAGATTTAAATGAGAGATGAGTTATGAATATCTGTTTCTTTTGATCTATTTGCATCACTATTGATATCATCTTAGACAAACATATTTTTGGAAAATTTTACTCTACAAATTTAACTTTGGCTGTTGTGTGAAATAGCTGAATATCCCTTCAATAAATGACTTGACAAAGTGATAAAGATGTTGACTATCTGTGTGATGTATCAGTGAGAAGGTAAAATCATACTATTCAAAATGGCTTAGTGGGTAAGACATATGTCTCCTAAGCTAAAGGTCTGGGGTTCGATTCCCGCCAGAAACAAGCATCTTTTTTTTTTTAATTCATGCTGAAAATGAAATCTTCATTTTGAAGTTTTATTTTCGCAACATTCATATCAGAACATTTAGAATTGAAACATTGTTTGTTTTGATAGAAATTGTAAAAAAATGACTTTATACAATAAACAAAAGTGAAATCTTTTTAGAGCAAAACGAAAGTCAGAACACTTAAAATGTGTTTTAGTTTTCTTTTTTTCTTTTTTTTGCAAATGGAGAAAATACAAAAAAATAAATAAAATAAAATGTCTTTATGAGCAAAGAAATGGAACAATTTCAATTTTCATACAATGCGGTGTTTTCTACAGTACTGACACAGGGTGATACATGGTTCAGTGGTTAAGCTGTCTGTCTTCTATGCTAAAGGTCCAGGGTTCGAATCCTGGTTGGGAAAAGTATTATTTTCATGTTGAAGGTGAAATCTTAATATTGGGGTTCTGTTTGAGTGATATGTTCTTCAGAAAACATAAATTGATTTGTCTATTGCAAATGCAGAAGAATATAAAATAAAAAAAAAAAGAAATCTTGAGTTCTTATTGAGTAATTTGCATATCAGAAGAATATAGTTTTAATTATTTTATTTTGCAAACATAAACAATATGAATAATACTGACTTTATATAGTAAACAAATATAAAATCTTCATACTGGGGTAATATTTGAGCAATATGCATGTCGGAACATATGGAATTGAATATGTTTTTTGCCAACATAGAAATATAATATCTTAAATAGTAACTTTATGCAGAAAACAAATATGAAATCTTCATATTCCAATTTTATTTTATTTTAGACAAAAAAAAAAGAATTATAACATGGATCCAATTTCAAGATTTTATCATAGACTTTAAACTTCGAATAAGTTGACCATGAGGCCAACCTTGAGCATCTATGAATATATCCAGTGCAATGCAATAGTTCCAAGTGTTTCAGCACTATCATGTGTCTCACAGGTCTGGTGATATGCTTTAACCTTTTCTCATGGCAAGATTGCTCACTCAACATTTAGCCTGGATTCACATTTTAAAATAAACATGGACTGTACCTATCCAACGGGTTGTTACAATTCATCAAACCCTTAAATATACCTGCAAACAATGCTCATTCTTAAATACATTCCATCAGATTGGTATATTATATATTCCAAAACAATATTCAAGATCTTCAAAATGTGGAGTTGTCAATATTTGACCATATCAGTCACTGACAGGATGGAAATCAACAGGTCACATGTCACCTGTATGAGCATTTCTCTGTTGTCCAGTGAGATCAGCCAACAATGCATGTACTCATATGTGCAGAGATCACCTCTTGGAAATGGTGTCAATGCCTCCAAAATAGTTCTCTAGTTTCACAGTTGTTTAAACACTATTAACAATAAAGAATTAGAATTTCTATATTTGAAATAAGTTCAAATATTGCAATAAAAATTGTCAAATAAAGCCACAATTTGATTAAAGAAACATGTGTAGTAATAATGCCAGATATGTGTTCAGTGATTTGCCCACTATTTTTGACATGTGAAAGTGACCACACACCCCACAAATCTGAGTACTAATCTCAGCAAGCAAGTGTTCCCAGCAGGATGCCAGCTCATATTTTTAATCTCTACCGCTGGTACCCTTACCTGAGACTTTCCTCTTTTTGTCAGGTATGTTGGCTTAAGGAAAAAACACGTAATGAAATGGTCAATGAAATCCTAAATTTTAAGTGATGCGTCTGTAATCCGAGTAAAAGAGTTTGTATCAAAACAAAGCCGACTATTTCAAGATTTAATCATGGATTTAAATTGGCCACGGTGTCAACCTTGAGCATGTCTGCAAGTATAATACGTGTTGTGCTCTCCTTTGAAGTCAATTAACAAATAGCTTCACTGCTCTTTCTCACAGATTGATGTGTGGAACCCCAATGCATGCAAAAAGATTCATATGTGATGAAAACAGTCAACAACAACAAAAAGAAAAGGGAAAAAACTGATTTGTGAGTGAATGTTTACAACTTTCGTGTGTGATTGCATCATATAATGTGAGAGCAAGGAGGCGACGTGTTGCTACAGGAAGCCTACACGTCTGCAATGTTGTGATCCTCAGAGTGTGGCATGAACCTCTGTTATCCGGAAGTTGACAAGTTTGGATCAATGCTCGATCACCCACTCTCACCAGACTTCACACACATGAAGTGTGGGTCGGGGATCAAAACAAGTGCTAGGATGTTAAGGATTACTGAGAATCTCAATGTATGTGCAATACTGAAGCAAGTTAAGCAGGCAATCTCAGTAATCCTGAATCCCACTTGAACCACAACCAGGATTCATGTCTTCATGAGATATACTACACATTGCCATAAACTTTATTTCCAAATTACAAATTATCAAATCTTTCATTATATTGTCCCTGGTTTTTGGACAATTGTTCTGTGTTACGACATCTTGACAGTAATGTGGAGACACGTGTTACTACATTAATATCGACTGTGAGAAACCCATTTCTAAATAATGAATAGAGTCGCACAACCCATAAAATGCGGATGAGCTCCAATTGTATTATTTAATTAATTGGCGGCAAATTGTTAATTTATTTTATCATTATTTTTTTTAATCCTCAAGTTTACCATCATATTTTACGGTATGTTACTTATAGCATTCTCTAGTTGTATTATTTAATTAATTGGCGGCAAAATGTTCTTCAAGTTTACCGTCATATTTGTCTATGGAGTATAAATATCATAATCACGCTATTCACCAATGAAAGGAATTTATGATATTTTTTTTATATAACTCAGACCTGAGAGCAATAATAATATTGCTCTCAGCTCAGACTCCGAGGTATTTTTGTTAATATTTTTCACATTTTCACATTTGAATGAGATAAATAACCCCGGGTGGTTTGGTGCCACGGATGGTACCTCTTGTCAAAAAGGGACTATCTGTGATTGGTATGTTACTTGAGAAAGTTTAGTCATTTCATGTAACTCGACATTTTGGTTTACACAGTTTACGCCACTGTGGAGTGTGCGCCTGAGACCATGTACAAAATTTGAATTGGCACATGTCACAGTGTGCCATTGCATATGAATGTAATTCTGAACAGTGTAAAACAAGAAAAAAAATTGTGATTATGTCATGGCATGACTGATGACGTTGTCAGTGACAAAACAGAAAGCCTGAACATGAAAACACCGTCATCGCCAAATGATGAGTGAATTCTTTGTTTTGTTTGTTAAAATTTCCATTTTGATTGGTGATATTTTTTTTCGTGTTTGATGTGTTGTTTCAATACTTTATAGTTTCTTTGTTTAACTATCTAAATTTGTTTCTGTACGTGGGCCATGTTGCCACCTGGTGTGTTAAAACCTGCCACGCATGGTGGGACCTTGTGGACAAGCAAGTTTGGTTCAGCATCGGTGTAGATTGACATGTCAACTAATTTCATTCAGGTTATTACACTCATAACTGACTTTCTACTCTTATCAGGATTCCAAACTGATTAGTTTTTTTCCTTTTTCTGTGCATCTGTTATACTATAATATCCCTTCGAAGCATACAGAATGATATTTGGTTTGTTTGGGGTTTTACTAGATATATTTAAACATGTAATAATAATAATAACATTTTTGTCCTTTCATGATAATACCTACTTGTAGCATTTTCTCACTTAATTGTCAACCCACCTTGTCATGGATTTACAGGGACAAGTGTTCACGTATTTCGGCCAAGGACAACAGCCTGAACAGGCACTCGCTTCAAGAATGGTAGGTTTCGTCATCGACTGTCATGTCTACAAACCCATGTCAGCATGTATTGTGACATAAAAGACACCTAGCAGATGTTGAAACTCAAGCAAGGAGAGTTACAATATAAAGATGACATCTCTCTGAAAGACATCTTCGAAAATGTTTGCTACTGAGTTTGGTGATGAAAGCTGAGAGCAATAATTGTTGTCATCGCAACTGTTTGCTCTGGGATTTTTACTCTCCTGTGGCTTAATGTTTTTGTTCATCAATATTCATTTTGTTGGCATAATCCAAATCAACCTTTTTGTAGCGGAAACGCACACAAGATTACATGATATACATTTGGTTGACGTGGTCCTGTGTGCTTTTCCCGCCAAAATTGGATCCCAGAGAAGCTGGATGTCCCAGGCTATATTTAGACCGGAAATACATTTGTTTACGTTTGGTACGCATGCTCAGAACTGGAAAGTAAATGGCGGAGTAAACTGAAAAGACAACAATGAAACACTGAAAAATGTCCTGCGTTTGACGATCTTTGACAAGTTTGTCATGTACATTAACGTCCATATTTATGTAGAAGCCTTATAGAACCATGCTAGACCTGGAGGTGCAGCCAGAACGATCCCTTGGCAACGAACAATGGGAGTTCATTTTGGGTGAGTCAGTGCAGCGAAAATACGTCATTTTCCAAAAACGGATCATCGTCTAAAAAATAAAGTCGCCAAAATATTATAAAGTTATGCAGTGTGTATTATTTGTCAGTCGCAACCCAAAACTTGTTATTGATTTCATCATATCAATATCCTCGAACCGCACCCAAATGTTGGGAACTGCGACAGACGATCCCGAAAATCAAAACATTAAAGGTCAAGGTCACCATGTATCAATCAGCTGATTTTTGTTTTTATCATTTCATTTCAGTCTTGATCTTAATATCATGACAGAAAATCGTTTCAATACACATGAGAAAATAATTCTTTCTTCTTGTGCTTGACAACCAAATTGCCACCCAGAGAAAAAAAGAATCAATTGCTATTGAAGTTGGCCCCGAAGTTAACACGGCTCCCGAGTTAGCACAGCCCCTGACTCGGCCCGAGTTAACAGCCCCTAAGTGATCATGGCCCCCAAGTTAACATGGCCCCAAGTCAACATGACTCCCAAGTTAACACAACCCCAAGTTAATACGGCCCCAAGTTAACAGTAGTGAACTTGTGCCCCTGAGAACAGGTGCCCCTGAAATGACTTTGACCTCTTGATTAAGATAGGCCGATTGCGGGTCGCCATACTGCCCCATTGAAAACAACATTGAAAACAATCGGAAGTGCACAAAAAACTCTCTAAAATCTAATCATTAAAAAAAACAAGATGGTAACCCGCAATCGGCCTATGGAGAGATATTCAAGTTACCAGAACAATATTAGCAGCTACCAAAGGTCTGTAGTGTTAGTAAAGGCTCTTTAGGCTCTTTAGATAATCCCAACCTGCAGACACTTGGTAGAATTCTGCTCTATTCGTCCTTGTACCTTTAACACCTAAAGGACTAGCCTGTTTAAATTGTCTTAATTGACTAACCATTTTATTTCTAGACCGTGAATCTGCATACTAAATTAATAAAAATTATAACCATGATTGTTCAATATGCTTTTTTTCTTGACCAGTGTATCTGTATGCTATTAGAATGATTTATAACCTTCAAAATTGTCCTACATTGTGGTCAATGTATTCAACAATTCTTTCCATGATAAAGATAAGAAAACTTACAAAAATCAGTGTTATTTGTCTCATCAGCATCTTTTTCCCACCATTTTCACATTGACGGAAACACAAAACACGGTACAACAAAAATATGTGGTGATCCACATGTAACACGGATGAGAAAAAAAAATAACAAACTAACCAAAACTGTCAACAAACAAAACAAAAATTAAAATAAACAAAACAAAAACAAACAAAACAAAACTTACTGAAAATTCCTTGTTCTAGCGACTGGGAAGCATTTTAAAGAGATAATTTAATGCAACGATGGGCGAACACGATGACATCGTTTTGAACGTTCTGCTTTGTTTACATGACTCACTTTTTTTCTTTTGTTCACTTCTTTTAGATATGTATTCATTCGTTACAAAAAGTACAAGTAAACTGATCTGTCACGCCATGCATCAGTTTTTTTCAGTCAGCTCCTTGCCCTCCTGATGCAAAGAGCTCTGCCTATACCTATGTTATCCTCTTTGTTCCAATGACTGTAAGAATCAGCTCTGCCTATACCTATGTTATCCCCTTTGTTCCAATGACTGTAAGAATCAGCTCTGTTCCTCGGTTTGAGACTCGGTTTGAGCAATGTGGGATGATTGAGTCAGCCACTCATTTGTACAATACCTAATATTACTTTTTCTCCATTGATTACAGGCTTTTCATAGGGTAGGGAAAGAAAGGAAATAGTCAGGAATTTAAAGAAGTGTTTTTAGGGGGAACTCGAAGTTCTCTCACAAATATACTTTTGCAGTGTGCAAGGGAATTGCAACCTGCATTGAGCTCTGTCAATATTGTTAAGTACTGTATTTACTCGCATATAAGACGACTCGTGTATAAGACGACCTCCCAAAATTGAGGTTTTTTTGCATGAAAAGACCAATTTCCGAATATAAGACGAGTGGTTTTTTTCTCGAGACATTGGCTCTGCTACCATTCAAGTTTGGTGGCCGTTTTAACTTAAAACTTAAATATTCTTATATAATAAAATCTTACTCGTGTATAAGCCCTTAATGGTCTTATACACGAGTATTTACAGTAAAACGTAAATACGATGTTCGTATTTTCGAAATAACGGATATCGGACGTAGGGGATCGATTTTAATTGCGTTTTAAATGATAAATAAAGGTGCTAACCCAATATTATCACAAATTATGCTTTGCAGGTCGAGAATTTCTACACAAAGTAAAACGTAATACAATGTATTACGTCCTTGACTTAGCGCCAAAACAAAGCGTTTAAACTTTGAGTGCCCACGAGACAAAAGTGGAGCGGCCAACATGACGTCCTCTAAATAACATACATAAATGCTTTCACACGTTGATCGATTTTAATTGCGTTTTAAATGATAAATGGAGGTATTTACTTAATATTATCACCATTATGCTTCTCAGGTCGAGAATTTCTCCACGTCCTTGATCTTAGCATTAAAACAAAGCGTTTTCATTATTTATCATTTAAAACGCAATTGAAATCGATCCACGTGTGAAAGCATTTCTGTCATAAAGGGAAGACACGACTCAAAGCAGTGGAAACAATGATGAAATGCAAAACTATGAACGCTGATAATTTGAATCAGTGATAACAAAGTCAAAACAAAGCGTTTCGAAATAATAGACATCGGACCCTGTTAAATGGATGGATTATTTTGTTCTAATATTGGGTAAATATATTTATCATTTAAAACGCAATTAAAATCGATCCGCTATGTCCGATATTCGTTATGCCCGTCACTCCCGCTTTTTAAAATAACGACCTATATTGCGTAATGCATGTTAAATGGATGGATGGATGGTTTTGTTCTGTTCTCGGCCTGCAAAGCATAATATGTGATAATATTGGGTAAATATCTTTATTTATCATATAAAATGCAATTAAAATCGATCCACTACATCCGATATTCGTTATTTTGAAACGGTCACTTCTGCCTTTCAAAATGGTGATCTTGTGTTGCGTAAGCATATTATTCTTGCCTAAATCCCTGTCTACAGGTTGCCCTCGTGTATAAGACGGTCCCTCGAACATTAACTAAGTGTTTGGGTATGAAAACCTCGTCAAAACGGTCATTTACGGTAAACATGATTTTTAGCCATGCTGATATTTGGGGGGGGTGGGGGGGTGGTTTCTGTTCTGTCCCTCTCAGGCCTTGACATAAAGAGAAAAATGTTGGTTGGCCAGTTGGGCCACCAAAGCATGAGAAGTGGTGGCCCAAAGTTTCTAAGGATAATAGGATGTGATGCAATAAAGAGCATTGTACATAAGTCTGTATAGTGTCTAAAATCAAGATAGTTTGGGCTACTCAAAGACCAAAAATATGGTTGCCCAACTGGGCCACCACGCCAGTGCGTATGTGAAGGCCTGCCTCTACCAACTTCGATCTTCTCCCCTCAAACCACTGGGTGCAGTTCTTATCTTTATAGGTTGCAAGTTGGCTTGTGTTTCCATGGCTATTTTTATATTTTTTTTTGGTCTCTGAATTTCAAGGTATTTACATATTTGTCATCATATAAATATGTAATTTATAGAATTTTTGTTATCAGAAAATATCACTTTAAAGGGATTAAGCACCGATTTTGAAAAAAAAAACGTTTAAAATTCACATGTTGGTGATAAATGTATAAATTTGTCTTTCATGTCTATAATTTTTTTGAAAAATGCATCCCCATCATTGTCTGTAAAACCTATTTGAACAAGACCTTAATATATACCGTATTTACTCGTGTATAAGTCGACTCGTGTATAAGACGACCCCCCAAAATTGAGGTTATTTTACTTGAAAAAAAACAATTTCCGAATATAAGACGAGTTGGTTTTTCAAGAGATATCGGCTCTGCTACCATTCAAGCTTAAGCTGAAGCTTGGCGGTCATTTTAAAAGTGAAACGTAAATATGCTTAAAATATAAGATATTAGCCGTCTTATACACGAGTAAATACGGTGAAACGTAAATACGATGTTCGTATTTTCGAAATAACGGATATCAGAGCGGATCGATTTTGATTGCGTTTTAAATGATAAATAAAGGTATTTACCCAATATTATCACAAATTATTTTTCGCAAGAATTTCTCCACGATGTAGAACGTAATACGATGTACGTGACGTCCTTGATCTTAGCGTCAAAACTAACACGTGGTAGAATATTTCTTTGTGTATTATAAAGCCAAAGATATTCATTATATCGCTTTTAATTATTATTGTTTATATCGATCTTAGCATCAAAACAAAGCGTGTTAATACACAAAGAAATATTCAACCACGTGTAGACAGTAGTCCGCCTGTCCGATATTTGCTTTCACGCTAGTATTGCGTAATGCATGTTAAATGAATGGATGGTTTTGTTCTGTTCTTGGCCTGCAAAGCGAATTTGTGATAATATTGGGTAAATACCTTTATATATCATTTAAAACATATTATTTCGAAATGCTTTGATTTGACTTTGTTCTCACTGATTTCAATTATCAGCGTTCACAGTTTTGCATTTCGTCTTTGTTTCCACTGCTTTGAGTCGTGTCTTCCCGCTTGGAAAGAAATGCTTTCACACGTGGATCGATTTTAATTGCGTTTTAAATGATAAATAAAGGTATTTACCCAATATTATTGGTCTATTATTCGAAACGCTTTGTTTTGACTTTGTTCTCACTGATTCCAACTATCAGCGTTCACAGTTTTGCAATACGGCTTTGTTTCCACTGCTTTGAGTCGTGTCTTCCCGCTTGGAAAGAAATGCTTTCACATGTGGATCGATTTTAATTGCGTTTTAAATGATAAATAAAGGTATATACATAATATTATCACAAATTACGTTTTGCAGGTCGAGAACAGAACAAAACCATCCATTATTGCGCAATATATTAACAATCGTTTTCGCGCTAAAAACAAGAGCCTCTTCCCGTCACTTCCGCCTTTCAAAATTGCGACCACGTGTTGCGTTGAGTCGTGTCTTCCTTGTTGACAGAAATGCTTTCACACGCGGATCGATTTTAATTGCATTTCAAATGATAAATAATGAAAACGCTTTGTTTTGAGGCTAAAATCAATGATGTGGAGAAATTCTCGACGTAATTGTGATAATATTAAGTACATACCTTTATTTATCATTTAAAACGCAATTAAAATCGATCAGCTACGGATATGAAAGTTCAATTTGACATGTTGGCCGCTCCACTTTTGTCTCGTGGGCACCCAGACGCTAAGATAAAGGACGTCACGTACATCGTATTACGTTTTGTGATAATATTGGGTAAATACCTTTATTTATCATTTAAAACGCAATTAAAATCAATCTGCTACGTTTGATATTCGTTATTTCGAAAATATGAACATCATATTTACGTTTTACCATATTTACGTTTTACCGTAAATACTCGAGTATAAGACTGCTCTCGTGTATAAGACGACCCCCTAAACATTAACTAAGAGTTTTTGGAAAAAAACCTCGTCTTATACACGAGTATATACGGTAGGCTCCTAATGAAAGCACACTCCTTTCTTGGTTTCATGTTTATGTTGAGTGTCATCATAGAGGCACCGAAAGGTAAAATGACATCATAAGAGTATGGCAATATGCTTATGAAATGTATTATCCTTTGAATAGCACCAAAATGACGTCAAACAGTGCTACCCTACTTTGAGCCTCAATTGAGGTCAAATAAAATTCACGCTACCTGTGTTTACCCGTCACGTGCAGCTTACGGCTCAGACAGACCTCTGCTGGGAGTGCAACTGCTATGTTTCATAGCAACATATCTTATTACTCTATTATAATTTCAATCTGTCATTATGTTCATATGTGGCTAAGCTTTCAAAAACACCAAATTGTAGAATTGATGCTTAATACCTTTAAGGTCTGGAAATAGTCAGGAATTTACATGAAAACTGGTCAGGAAAACCAGTAAAAAATCAGTTTGGATCCCTATAATTGTTCTTGACCCACAAAGCTTGGTAATGAACAGGAAACGCTCACTAACTTTACAATAAAGCAATGCTCAGCACAGCTCTTAGGCCTTTGTTTTTGTTATTTTTTGTCAGACTTGGATATATTTTCTTTGATTTTTCAAACTTAATATGATTGAATATCAGTTGGTGTCAAAGTTTCAAGATGACTATGTTTTTTCATTGGCAAGATAAAACATAAATTTGATAAGAAGAATGGAATAGAATAGATTTACAGTCGCCAGTAATAAGTTGAAACAACTCTTAAGAATAACAAATTTTATTTACTAAAAATGTAGATATTTATTTTTTCAGGAATGCCCTTTTACCAGGCTGTACACATCCTTAAGAAGCAGGACAGAGTCATCAAAGGAGTCCAAGTGTGGTACAGTGACCAGGTAAGATACAACATGGCCTTAAACATGGGCATACAGCTGCAAGGGGTCCAAGTGTGGTACAGTGACCAGGTAAGTTACAACATGGCTTTAAACATGGGCATACAGCTGCAAGGGGTCCAAGTATGGTACAGTGACCAGGTAAGTAACAACATGGCCTTAAACATGGGCATACAGCTGCAAGGGGTCCAAGTGTGGTACAGTGACCAGGTAAGATACAACATGGCCTTAAACATGGGCATACAGCTGCAAGGGGTCCAAGTGTGGTACAGTGACCAGGTAAGATACAACATGGCCTTAAACATGGGCATACAGCTGCAAGGGGTCCAAGTATGGTACAGTGACCAGGTAAGTTACAACATGGCCTTAAACATGGGCATACAGCTGCATGGGGTCCAAGTGTGGTACAGTGACCAGGTAAGATACATCATGGGCATACAGCTGCAAGGGGTCCAAGTATGGTACAGTGACCAGGTAAGATACAACATGGCCTTAAACATGGGCATACAGCTGCAAGGGGTCCAAGTGTGGTACAGTGACCAGGTAAGATACAACATGGCCTTAAACATGGGCATACAGCTGCAAGGGGTCCAAGTGTGGTACAGTGACCAGGTAAGATACAACATGGCCTTAAACATGGGCATACAGCTGCAAGGGGTCCAAGTATGGTACAGTGACCAGGTAAGTTACAACATGGGCATACAGCTGCAAGGGGTCCAAGTGTGGTACAGTGACCAGGTAAGATACAACATGGCCTTAAACATGGGCATACAGCTGCAAGGGGTCCAAGTGTGGTACAGTGACCAGGTAAGATACAACATGGCCTTAAACATGGGCATACAGCTGCAAGGGGTCCAAGTGTGGTACAGTGACCAGGTAAGTTACAACACGGCTTTAAACATGGGCATACAGCTGCAAGGGGTCCAAGTGTGGTACAGTGACCAGGTAAGTTACAACATGGCTTTAAACATGGGCATACAGCTGCAAGGGGTCCAAGTATGGTACAGTGACCAGGTAAGATACAACATGGCTTTAAACATGGGCATACAGCTGCAAGGGGTCCAAGTGTGGTACAGTGACCAGGTAAGATACAACATGGCCTTAAACATGGGCATACAGCTTCAAGGGGTCCAAGTATGGTACAGTGACCAGGTAAGATACAACATGGCCTTAAACATGGGCATACAGCTGCAAGGGGTCCAAGTATGGTACAGTGACCAGGTAAGATACAACATGGGCATACAGCTGCAAGGGGTCCAAGTATGGTACAGTGACCAGGTAAGTTACAACATGGCCTTAAACATGGGCATACAGCTGCAAGGGGTCCAAGTATGGTACAGTGACCAGGTAAGTTACAACATGGCCTTAAACATGGGCATACAGCTGCAAGGGGTCCAAGTGTGGTACAGTGACCAGGTAAGTTACAACATGGCCTTAAACATGGGCATACAGCTGCAAGGGGTCCAAGTATGGTACAGTGACCAGGTAAGATACAACATGGCTTTAAACATGGGCATACAGCTGCAAGGGGTCCAAGTGTGGTACAGTGACCAGGTAAGATACAACATGGCCTTAAACATGGGCATACAGCTTCAAGGGGTCCAAGTATGGTACAGTGACCAGGTAAGATACAACATGGCCTTAAACATGGGCATACAGCTGCAAGGGGTCCAAGTATGGTACAGTGACCAGGTAAGATACAACATGGGCATACAGCTGCAAGGGGTCCAAGTATGGTACAGTGACCAGGTAAGTTACAACATGGCCTTAAACATGGGCATACAGCTGCAAGGGGTCCAAGTATGGTACAGTGACCAGGTAAGTTACAACATGGCCTTAAACATGGGCATACAGCTGCAAGGGGTCCAAGTGTGGTACAGTGACCAGGTAAGTTACAACATGGGCATACAGCTGCAAGGAGTCCAAGTGTGGTACAGTGACCAGGTAAGTTACAACATGGCCTTAAACATGGGCATACAGCTGCAAGGAGTCCAAGTGTGGTACAGTGACCAGGTAAGATACAACATGGCCTTAAACATGGGCATACAGCTGCACGGGGTCCAAGTGTGGTACAGTGACCAGGTAAGATACAACATGGCCTTAAACATGGGCATACAGCTGCAAGGGGTCCAAGTATGGTACAGTGACCAGGTAAGTTACAACATGGCCTTAAACATGGGCATACAGCTGCAAGGGTGTTGAACATTATGGGCTCAATGTTTAACAATAAGGTATGTGAAGGGGTTGAATTTCACAAACTTAACAGTGTTGTTACAAAGTATCTGTCACCATACAATTCAGTATGTAATTGGATCTTGTCACATAAAGTCTTGGGTCTTTCATCATATTTATTTTGATTTTTATTTCAAATATACTACCAGAAATTATTTGTCACAATAAAATAATCCATGAACTGTAAGAAGAGAGACCCACATATCGCATACTGACATGAATGACAATATTCTTATCCTTCCAAAATGAAGCAAATAATCTGCTATATTAACCTTTGCTTGATCCAAGGATTATTTTATTGTGTGATTTGAACGTATCTCCATAAATAATGATCAAGTTAGCAGGTAGACTCCTCGTGTAGGTTTACTGAGGTGAAAGGTCAACATGACCTGATTCATCACATTCACATTAACCTTTTAGATTTGCATATTTTTAGCTATGCTGACTAAGTCTTGTAGGTCAGCATAGCTTCTACAGTGAAGAGGGGGAGAATTTTCTGTCATTCTGTCTTTCCGTCAACTTTGATCTTCTCTGAAACTACCAGTGAGAGTTCATAACTATTAGTAGCCAAGATGTTGTATTTTTAGGGGATACATTTTATATATTTTGCATTAGGCTCAGATTTTGTCCATTTTTCATACTTTAAAAAAGAATCTAATGGTGATTACCATTACGATTAGTGAGTTGTCAAGGAGGCTGCCATTTTGAATAGCATGGTAAATATCAGCCAATGAGAATCAAGATAACAATGAAATGGTCAAATTCAGCATGTAAGGTACATTTTGATTGGTCAAAATAGTCTGAGACTGATCTACTGAAATAAAGCTATGCAGAGTCAGGGCCAATAAAGACTTTAAATGATCATTTATGAAGCAGTTTGTAGGCATTTCCAGACAATGTTCATAAAAATTACATAAAAACAATGATCAGCATTGTTCAAAGGCTATTAGCCCATGTTTTTGGATATTTTTTTTTTCATCACCTCACTTTTCACTTTCCATTTTGTCGGTCCAATTATTTTGTTTTTGGATATATTGTTGCTACTGGCTAACCCAAATTTGTTCAACCCAATTTTTTTTAGTTTGGTGGCATGGAATACTTCTTCTAACAAATTGAAGATCTCAATTACTTGAAGAGTAGATAAGGCTATTTGGTAGAAATTTCCATAAAGAGATTTATTTTATGGTGCATAATGAGGTTTTTTGAGACATGATGTTTTATTAAGGTCAATAAAATTCACCAAGGCTGACTTGATTTCATCATATATACCCGGTATATGTATGTTTAGATTAAAACATGTCCATAAAAATGTATGCTTTTAATATGAAATGGTGAGGGATTGTGAAAGAGGATAACCACATTTTTTTCAACTGAAATTCAAGAGCAGGAAATAAAATTACATTTTGGATTTATTGGCAACTCCTAAATAAAAAAGGAATCTTAATAATCCATGATGAATATCATTTTGGGTGACACTTAATCATATATGCTTCTGAAATTGGTCTAAATTTCAAAAATAAAAATTCCATAATTTCTTTATTGAAAATGATCAACATTTATTCTGAGAGGATAAGGGAGGGCGTAAGTCTAGCTTGAAAACAATTATTTCATAAAGAGGACAAGATATTTTCAGTTCATAATAAATAATATAATAATTGTCCATAATCTTTTGGCTGATAAGAGAGGTAAAAACATTCAAGTACAAGTATTTAGCGCTCCTTCCAAATTTGTTAAAGCTTTCATGAAATCGCAGAGGTCACAGATTACAGAGATCTGGTATATGTTTAAATGATAGGTGGTCATGAAACTATTATACAAACAAACTTTCTCCCTGAAATCAACCCAAAAAACCTGCTAGGACGATTGTGTTTTGCTGGAAGTGCCAAGCAATATGTGTTCATATGAGTACAAGCAGTTGTGTGGTCCATAAGGGTGCTATAGCGTGTTTGACACTTTCATTGGATGATTTAGATTTTAGCAGATAACTCATCTACAAATGGCAGACATTTATGTAGGGATAATATGATGGATAATAAGATTTAATCACAAAGTTTCAGGTACATTTCTATCATGTAAGGAAAAAGTGCTTAAAAGCTCTTAAGTTTGGGGAAATTGATTTATCAAAATCTTTCTCTAAAATACATTCCTAAGCATATGGAAAAGCATATATATTTGGAAATATGAGTGGCACTGTATTTCAAATTGTTTGCCTGGTGATGACACCTATAATGTCAAGGGCACAATTGAAAAGTATGTGGGCTATGAAAAGTCATCAAATAATATCGGTTTATTTCATGGAAAGCGCTCGGAAGTAAAAACATTCCTGAAAAGAGATGGTTGCTTTATGTTGATGTTGCGATTACATGTGGCAGCAGCGAGTTCTGTGAAATGGAGTGATTCATCGCAAGGCGAGTCATTTTCATCTCTGGCCATTATAATAAAGCCCATCATATCGGGTGTCTTGTATTTCGCACTGTTGTATTCTGATTGTCACTGCATCCCATATATAGACAAACCGCAAGGCACCTGGAGGCTGTGGCAATCTCTTATTGCTGCACAATCTATTTATAGACTGTGGTTAATATCACCCAGCATAAATCGGAAGAAACCGCACTCTGTCACAATTGAAGTATGAAACAACTGTTTATAAGGCAGCAGATATAATTCAGATTATGTTTCCTGTTCAAGTTTCTATGAAAACCGGTAGTGATATCAATTTCGGGAAGAGAATCAATCACCCAACAAAAAGATTATGTAATCATGGTGGAAAACTGGCCCACATGTTTCTCTCATAAATACATTGATTTATAGTAATTGATGTAGATATTAATTCTCCATGTTTCTCACTGTAACATTGACCATATTTGGGTTATATCATTAGGATACATGAATCAATCAGCATTTTCATATAGGCATCCAATAGATTCTGGTGATAAATGGTCGAGGAAACCTTCACACATTGTGGATTAGCAATTCTCATCAACAATATGAACACATATAAAACATGAAAAGAAGATTTTGAGATATGATTTTAATACTTTTACCGTAGTTAATATTTCAGAACTTATGATCATGTTTTTCCTGGTGGCAGCCATCTTGTCAAGGGATTATAGTAGTACCAGCCAATCAAAAACAAGTTATAAATTAATTGCAAATTACAGCAAAAATGTAGTTAAATAAATAAACAAATACATGTATGAGTACCATTGTTTACCAAAAACACTACATATTTTTATCTACCTGGCCATTTCAAACTGTGGTTAGGAAAGGTGTTGTGCCTTCACAACTCAGACAAAAGCCAGCAGGTGGAAAATTAATCACACTTGGCCTTTTATGTGATACAGGTTTGAGGATTATAAAATATTAAATTTATTGACTGTTTTATGGAAATATATAACATACCATATTCAGCTATTTAAGTCAAAATTCACAAGCTCTTGACAATTAAAATAATTCAGACATGTTTTTTTTATGGCAGCCATGACACCTTCAACCCTTATGCTGATCCCAGGAAGTAATAAGAAAGGTTCATAATTTTTTCTCTTCAAGGGCAAACAGTGCTTTAAGTACAGTCATTTTGAGATTTGTTTCCACCATAATGTAAAATTTACTATGGAATTTGAGGAGGCTGGATTTTGAATTCCAGACCGGCCATGTGAAGAGTAATAGAGAAATGTCAGATTTTTGTATTAAAACACTTGAAAATAAAAGGGAGTCTTAGGTTGACAAAGTTCTGAATCAGTTGAAAAGGGCTTGTAACAAGGATTAAATCATTTAGGTTTGAAATGGGGGTTCTGGTGGTCTGTACAAATCAGTGATTATTTTGTAAGGTATCCAAAATTTAAAGATATAAACAGAAAAGTCAAACATACTAGAAACCTTTGTTTGCCAAATATTTTTGATTGAAAATTTGATTGGAAATGAGAACATGACTAGATATTGGACATGTGCACATGTGAGTTTTCATGGTACCATGTCTATAATAAGATATGGCAGGAACACCTAAAAAAAATAAATGATAACATGCCTTGAAAAGAAGGAAAGGGGGTATATGTATATTTTTAAAAAAAATTGTTGTTGTAAAATTTAATCCAATATTTTTAGAATTGAGATAAATGCATCCAATTAATGACTGAAGCTCTGTCTTTTTATCAAGAACGTCTAAAAAATTCAGTTAGCTGTTTAAACCAGCGTAGGCAGGGAAATCAGAAACAGACTTCTTTTCTCATCTTATACATGCAATATATGATAAAAGGATGTCTTTCAGAGACAGAAGTAACAATATATTTGGATAACGAGAAGTTATCACTCAAATCAGCATCATTTGAGAAGTGTCCTTATGTGTTATACCATTTGTTTAACTCAAGGACTTGATTGTATTATTTCATTTTGTAATCTGTAGAATTTATGAAAATTCAGTGAATTTATAGTTTGTATAAACTGTATGCGAAGAGGCATTTCCTAATCCTGGAGGGAATTTCTTGATGCTCCTATACATATATGGTAATTTCTTATTTTAATGATAAATCTAACATGGTAATCTCATTATTTTAGTATCAAATAAGAAATCGTCCTCCAGTTTCTCCGCGACCTTTACTCTTTGGGTTGGTCATTACACCTACGAGATACAATGCCCAGTTTCTCTGCCATATCTTATTATGGGATGCCAAATATATACATGTGTGCAGATATAGACATGGTAAGGTGATTAACCTGTGTGAGTGAGGGAATGATTTGTGGTTTACCAGGGAGGTCGTGTTTCACTCTCATGATGTGTCTTACAATAACTAGATCTCTATGGATATCTCTACATTACCAGTGTAAGCCAAGAATCGGACAAAGATTCCAATATGAAACGCAGAAACTAGACACGCCCAATGTGAATTATATTTAATAGTGTGTGGTCTGAGGTGAAATGTTAGAAACAAGCTTTGTGACATGTCCTGCTATTAGAATAATGTTTATAGATTTGCTACCAATCCCAGTGCCATGCTCCCATGTCTCCCATGGCAGAGGTGCTATACATTTCTACTGGATTCATATGAAAGTATCTTCAGCACTTTGATGTTCATTTGCACATGACTAGCGGAATATGAACCCAGGTCAGAGTTCTTTGATCTGGCAGTGTCACATGCATTGACAGTTGATCAGTGTTAAGTGAAATCCATTGATCAGTGCTCTATTAATCACAGCAACAGATTTTCTTTGTCCTCAAAATTCAAAGGCAGAGCTATGACAATATTATCTATGAAAAGAACAAAATGTTTTTGAAAAAAAATTAGTTAGCCTTTTTTTGGCAAGTGAACCATGATAAACTATGACATGAATTGTTTGAAGAAAGGAAATTGTGTGATTGACCAGGTGTTGAGCATTTTAAGTGTTGAGTCGGGATGAGATGGCGTTATTGTGAATGTTGACCACTGAATGCGTCCCTGTGTTGTATGAGGAGTCTGGCAATGGGTCATCTTGGCGGCCTGCCAGATACACAACATGCACAGTTTCACAGTATTCTCAACAAATTTTGTCAGTTTGCAGACCCAGTTATGTATGTATAATGGTAATAAAGTTTGCATATATGTCACTGGTGCTACACACACGGGTTTATCAGTTGGGAAAAGGGGAATGAGAGGGATATTTTACATGAATAATGCTTCAAATATTTACATGCAAAAGAATTCTTTTTTTAATTTATTTATTTTTATAAATACATTCAATTATATAATTCATGGGACCAAATACCCTCTTTATTCATGAGATAATTACACAGGCAGATGATATTGATCAGGCATTTATGCAAACTAAAATAAGAATTATTATTGTCAAAACCTGAATGATTTTTAAAAAAATCATTTTAATTATTCAATGATATTTCTTGTAAAGAGCTCACTATTTCTGAACCCAAAAAAAATCAATTGGAATTTTTTCAATGGAACTCTATATATTTGAGTGTCTGGACCATATTTTGGTCCAGACACTCAAAACTCCAAGCTCAATGGGGAAGTATGGCAACCTGCAATCGGTCTAAAAGAGAAAATGAGTAATGGCCCAATCACACTGGTTGTATTTTACTACTGAAGATGAAGTTGTGATCCTTTGCGATTCATACTCATAATTCAGTCGTTATTCATTCGTCTTTTGTCCCATCTCCATCTTATGTAGTCAAACATTGTATCTTGTCCATGTGTCGTCATCATACTCTACATTCCCTTTGAATTTTTGTGCTGATGAAAAACTTCCTGTTGTATACAATTGTTTCAAATCACCTGAAATCAGACTGCCATGAAATTATATTCACATCTGAGAGGGGGAAAAGTTTAAGAAACAGTTAAATGTCAACCTATATTTTTAATGGCAAAACAGCTGGCATTTTGCCAAAAATCATTTGTTATGAACTGATTTATGTAAAGTTAAAGTGGTATGACACCAAGGGAACATGCAAAGAAATAACATCTTCATTATTACATTGGTTTAAAACAACTGAATTGCAACTGTGATATATTTTTATAGTGGAGAAAATGAATGCAATTTATTTGTACATAAAAGAAAGTGAATCAAATATATCTTTGTGTTTTTTCAGAACCCCCTGCTGACAGATCTTGTGATTAACCTGTCGCAGGATGGCATACGACTCATATTTGACTCAGCATCTCAAAGGTTAAAGGTGAGTTTTCACTTCTCAACTGAATAGTAACCCTTTTACTGTATAACAAATTTTATAAAAATATTATTTTGAATAAAATGTCAAACAACCAGGTCAGTCACCACATTATTTTGCATTATGCAGTCATATGCAAGACATTTCCATCAACTTTTCAAAATTCCAAAGTTTAGCATAGTTATTAGGCCCCAGTCTTTGTTTTTTTATTTTAAAATGAGGAAATGATGATCTTGATGAATTGTAATGATATTCATATTTGCCAGTGTAAATTCTATTTAATTTAGAATGAATAAGGGAATCTGCAATAAAATGACAGACACATCAATCAATATGTCCACTATATTAGATGATCATTTTTGATTGACATAATTTCATGATCTTCTGAGTTTTTGAACAAATTTATTTTTAGAGTACAAACATGTTTATCGATGCAGAATTAACCTCAAATATCTCCAAACTGTAAAATGTGATCATTTTATTAAACCACATTGATATACTGACATGTGCAACCATGAACAGTGTTTTTATGGACTGGGTACTGTTGACATTATCATGAGATTGTCAATTAGTGGTTCTATAATTAGCAGGGACATTATTTATATAAGATTGATATTAGAATTCCTCATAGATACCAGACAACATGAAACTACATGTGTGATTGTGTTTATAGTCAAGTTGTATAAGCATAGCAACTTATCACATGTGTGATAATGGACTGCACAGATCATGATGTTGTCTATTTATAGCTGAAGCGAAGTAATGTTGTATAACTGAAGGTTAATTAAGTGAAATAAGGGCATTTCAGTTATCAGGCTAATGGACCTCTCATGTTACAAAATACCTGAATACTGAATACAGAATCTATCAGACAGTCTTAAGGCATTGTTTTTTCACCAGAACTTCAGTGTATAATCTGGTGAGGTTAATACCATTTTTTGGTTTGTTTAGTGTATATTCAGGTGAGTGAGCTTTATGCAGTTTACTGTAGAGTCCACTCAGGTGAGCTTACTGTAGAGTCCACTCAGGTGAGCTTAATGCAGAGTCCACTCAGGTGAGCTTAATGCAGAGTCCACTCAGGTGAGCTTAGTGCAGAGTCCACTCAGGTGAGCTTAATGCAGAGTCCACTCAGGTGAGCTTAATGCAGAGTCCACTCAGGTGAGCTTAGTGCAGTGTCCACTCAGGTGAGCTTAATGCAGAGTCCACTCAGGTGAGCTTAGTGCAGAGTCCACTCAGGTGAGCTTAATGCAGAGTCCACTCAGGTGAGCTTAATGCAGAGTCCACTCAGGTGAGCTTAGTGCAGAGTCCACTCAGGGGAGCTTATTGCAGAGCCTACTCAGGTGAGCTTAATGCAGAGTCCACTCAGGTGAGCTTAATGCAGAGTCCACTCAGGTGAGCTTAATGCAGAGTCCACTCAGGTGAGCTTAATGCAGAGTCCACTCAGGTGAGCTTATTGCAGAGCCTACTCAGGTGAGCTTAATGCAGAGTCCACTCAGGTGAGCTTAATGCAGAGTCCACTCAGGTGAGCTTAATGCAGAGTCCACTCAGGGGAGCTTAATGCAGAGCCTACTCAGGTGAGCTTAGTGCAGATTGAAATTAAGTGAGCTGAACACAGAGTTTATTCAGATGAGCTTAACAGAGTCCAATTAGGTGAGCTTAGTCTATTTAGGTGAGGTTAACAGAGTCCAATTAGGTGAGCTTAGTCTATTTAGGTGAGGTTAACAGAGTCCAATTAGGTGAGCTTAGTCTATTTAGGTGAGGTTAACAGAGTCCAATTAGGTGAGCTTAGTCTATCTAGGTGAGGTTAACAGAGTCCAATTAGGTGAGCTTATTCTATCTAGGTGAGGTTAACAGAGTCCAATTAGGTGAGCTTAGTCTATCTAGGTGAGGTTAACAGAGTCCAATTAGGTGAGCTTAGTCTATTTAGGTGAGCTTAACAGAGTCCAATTAGGTGAGCTTAGTCTATTTAGGTGAGGTTAACAGAGTCCAATTAGGTGAGCTTAGTCTATTTAGGTGAGGTTAGGGGCCGTCCATTGAGTTGAGTGTGGGATGAAAAAGGAAATCAGTTGCAAAGGGGGGAGGGGGGGTCCAGAGTGCTGTTCATACTTTTTTGTATGCTTATCCCACATATTTGACTTTTCAGGAAGTCAAATGTAATCAGTTCAAATAGGTGTCGGGTAAAGTGTAAACATTGTATACAGTATCTACATCTATAAGTTTACTCGGCAAAACCAATTGGCATCCCGCCGAGAGTGCAAGATTGCACTAAGGGGTGCAGCTGGTACACACCAGCTGCTTGTTGCCAACCTTTATACTCTGGCAAGGGAGTTTCTGAAGGATGCCGAGCTACCTGTTTCCAATGTAGTTAAATGAGGGGGAAGGTTGTTCCAGTCCGTCACTGTCCTTGGAAAATAGCTGTATTTATAAGGGTCACAGCTTGTTGCCATTTCGATATAGCGATTTCCATGGTTTTTCCTTGTAGGAGCTGATTTCATTTTGACATGATCTGGAAGTTTCAAAGCTATTTCACCATTTATAGCCTTGTACAATAAAACCAGCCTCTGGGTCCTTCTTCTCCCTGCTAGTGAATCCCATTTTAGGTCTTCCAAGATTTTAGTTACAGTGCCTGTTTCTCTCTTCCAGTTGCCAGCCACAAATCTAGCAGCTCGTCTTTGAACTGATTCTATGCGGTCTATATCTTTTTTGAGGTAAGGGTCCCACACACTTGATGCATATTCTAAGTGAGGGCGCACAAGTGTATTATAGGCAGCCTCTTTGATATGTCCTGGGCACATATTGAAATTCCTTCTTACAAATCCCAGTACTTGGTTTGCTTTGCAGACAATGTTGTTAATATGTTCATCCCATTTCATATCTGTTTGGAGTTCAACTCCAAGGTAGGGATGATGTTCAACATGTTGCAGGATGTGACCATTTAATGTATATTTTCTTGAATCAAGAGCTTGGCTTTTTTTCTTGCTGCTCAGTGTGTAGCATTTCTGAGCATTGAAGTCCATTTGCCACTCACTTGACCATTCCTCCAGCATATTTAGATCCTCTTGCAGTTTCTCTGCATCATCGTCATCTTCGACTATTCTATATAGGAGGCTGTCATCAGCAAAGAGCCTTATGTTTGAATATTTTAGCTTCTCTCCAATGTCATTAATATAGAGTAGAAATAATATTGGTCCAAGTACTGTACCCTGAGGCACTCCAGATTTAACATGGACAGGGTCAGATTCATCACCGTCAATAACCACCCTCTGTTCACGGTTCGTAAGCCAGTTTTTTATCCATGAACCGACCTGACCTGAGATTCCGTAATGCCCAAGCTTCTGATTTAGACGCTCATGACAGACTGTGTCAAAGGCTTTACTAAAATCGAGAATGAGCATGTCAACATTTTGCCCATCATTTCTAGCCTTGAGTATGTCCTGTAAGGTTGTGATTAACTGAGTTTCACACGAGTGGCCTGTCCTGAATCCATGCTGAAAATTTACCAGGATGTTGTAAAGTTCGCAGTGATTCATCATATGTCTGACAATTATATGCTCCAAGATCTTACAGGGGACAGATGTCAAGGAAACTGGCCTGTAGTTTGCGGCACAACTTTTATCTCCTTTTTTAAAGACTGCAACTATATTTGCTGTGCGCCATGCTTTTGGAACTTCTCCTTTGTCGAGTGAGTCTTGGAATATTTTTTGGAGGATTGGAGCTATTTCATGTGAACATTCTTTCAAGACTCTTGTGGGTATTTGATCTGGGCCATTGGCCTTTTTGCAGTTTAGGTTAGAGAGCAATTTTTCCACACCAGCAACTGTGATGGTAATTGGCTCTATTTGCGGAGAAGTTGGATCACCTTTGTCAGGAATATTTTCCATGTTTTCAGTAGAAAAAACAGATTTGTACTGACGTGAAAGAACTTCTGCCTTGCCTTTACTGTCTTTCACTTCAATGCCATTTTCTGTTAGTGTTGGTACACCAACAGCATCTTTGCGCCTGGATCTAATATAGTTCCAGAACCTTTTTCCCATTGATGGTCTACTGAATTCAATGTCAGGTAAATCGAGTAGCCCAAGGACATATTCATTGTGGGATTCTCTCAATTTATGTTTTATGTGTTTCCTAAGGTTTCTGAATTTTCTACGATCAGAATCCTTTTTAGTTTTTTCAGCCTTGTTGTATAGTCTTTGTTTCCTTTTAATTTGCCTCTTGATTTCCTTTGTCATCCATGGCACATCCCATCTACCAGTTATTTTCTTAATAGGAATGTGTTTATTGATGGAATCCATAAGCTTGGCTGTGAACTTATTGTTCAGAGTTTCAACTGGGAGACTTGAATCCTTAACTTCATCTTCATAAAAGACATGCATGTCTTGTTTTATTGCATTCATATCTCCTTTTTTGTACAGCAGTACGTTTCTTGGCTTTTTCTTGGCCAGTGTGGCTTTTGCATTGATTTCTGTTATCAACACATCATAGTCACTCATGCCTGGATGGACAGATACTTTATTCACTAGGCTAGGGTTTGTTGTGCCGACCAAATCTAACCTATTGCCTCCCCTGGTTGGATGAGGATTTACTTGTGTGAGACAATGTTCATTAAAAGTATCAATCATTGCTGAATTTAGGTCGATCCCATATGCAGGGCTTGGCTTATAGGACATATTCTCCCATGTGATATCTGGTACATTGAAATCCCCTGTTAGTAATATATTAGGGATATTTGTGTCAGACTGGGGAATCTTTCCAAGAGATGCATTTAGTCCATGGATGTTGGATATATTTCTGTCTGTTGGCCTATAGTAACATCCTATGAACAGTGGTTTTGTTCCAGTTATGTTCAGTTTTCTCCATACAAGTTCACAGTCAGTTTTCAAACTCTCCTCCTTGGGGTCTGACAGCCACCTTTTATGGATACCAATCAGTACCCCACCACCACCCTTGCATCTGTCTTCTCTCCCTATATCATAATCAGGGTGGATGACACTGTCTGCAATAGTGTGATCAATGTGGGATTCTGTTATGCATAATATATCAGGGTAATTATGCTCATTTATTAGTTCATGTAGCTCCAATTGCTTTTTGGTTGAGTTTAGGCCTCTACAGTTCACTGTCATAACCTTAAGCTTTTGAATTTTTTGCTTTTTTCTACCTTGCTTTGGTCTTGTGGAGCAGGTTTTCCCTACAGATTGATCTTCTGTTCTTTCACTTGTGACACTTTCATCACTTAGTGTTTCAAAGAGATTGTTTGTTTCGAATTCATTTTCAAAGAAAGCATCAGAAATATTAGGAAGGCGACATTTCCAGCATTCCCATGACAGCCATCTTTGTTTATTGAATAACTCATAATCTCTATTTGTGAGCCCATCACATTTGATGTGTACGTATGTGTCACATTCATCACACTGCATGGCTCTGTGATTGTTGCCAACTGGACGTTCACACACTCCACAGGGAAATTGGACAGGCCCTGGATGTGGGTGAACATCACAACATAAAAGTAGTAGGGATATTAGGAAAAGTAGCACATAGATATTGCATCTTTTCTTTTGATTTGATTTATCCCAGTAGCAGAGATTTTGTTTCCTATATATGACACTGGCTTTGTGTATAGCAATGCTCAGTATTGGGTTTCTCTGAATCATACTTTGTTTCTGGATTGAGCCATTATTCAGGAAGTATGCAGTACTTCCAGGTCTGTTGTAAGTATTGCCAGGATTTCCTGGGTGGGATATGCTTGCCACCCAGATGCAAATAAGGTAGCTCAAGATCAATTTTGTTTGATATTGTTTCATTGTATCGTGGTTTAATGCCACCATTGAGGTTTGCGTACAGGATTTAGTGTCCTGATAGGTTTGGTCGGGAGCACCGAACCAGTACAAATTTCTGTGGGGTTAAATATGCCTCACACAGAGAGATCAATGAAAATATATATACAGCAGTAAGAAAACTGCCCCGTTATATGATATCTTCAGGTTTTGTACACGTTGGCTTGCTGGCCACAGTACCGTGATAGAGAAACTATCTCCAGATTCAAGGTGGTTAAATATGTAGTAGTAGGCGTGGTTTGTGTGCGTTCAGTAGGTGTGGCTTAATATAGCCGTGGCAGTAGAGCACGTGGAGTAGCGCACGTGCAGGTGTAGATTGTCAGAGCGTGTTAACGGGGTGAGTAGGGATTATATCCTAAGCGGTTTAGCAGGGCAAGTTTTGCCGATAAACAAATATTATTTGGGTCAAATAAAGATTCAGGATGGTAGTAAAAAAGGTATTTAATTTCCGGAAAGGTATACAAAGTATACTGTAAGGCAGGCAATAATTTGAGGACCAATCTCGGCAGAAGAGAAATGGTAGCAAGATGCAGCCCCGGCAGAAGGGGTTTGCAGGTAAAGTCCCGGCAGAGAGACTTGGTGAATGTCTCGGCAGAGAGACGTGGAATGTCTCGGCAGAGAGACGTAGGCAAATGTACCGAAGGTACAGGGAAGGGGAGCCGAAGCGGGATGGACCCAGGTATCTCTTAGAGAACGGAGTGGTAGTATTGGCGGGCACCGAGCAGCGGCCACCAGCACCGTGTACCTGAAGGTACAGTCAGCAATCCAGTCCTCGTGGCCTAAGTCTGGTTAGCGTCCGCCAAACAGGCTACAAATCGGTTGAAATCTAGGAAAAACTGGGTCCTAGTTACGCAGGCTGGAGTACTCCCTGTGGAAACCAACTTTCGTTGAACTTAAGAGTGGCTAGAAGGGAATTTTCGTAGAGCTTTGTCGGAGCTCAGTGAAAACACGTCCATTCAACACTCCACGCATGCGCAACCCTCATGTCTCTCTGTCAGACTCTGTTTACACAGCAATAAATGATCTTCAAATACATGGTCACCCAGAGTGCAATTAACAAGTTGACTACATCAGACCTGTTCTCTCTCAACATGCTTTGATATTGAACACAGCAATTTTGATAGCAGTATGAATAAACACATATCTAGACAGATTTTGTTATTCATCAAAGAAGTGCACCAGACAATTAGACCAGAATGCTGGAAAGGTACACAATCATGTTCACAGGCCTCAAGCACTGTTATCTTCATTCTGGCCAGATCATTCAGCCTGCAACCATGGCTAAAAAGATGGTTCAGTCTAAGTTATTTTTTTCTCAAAAAGAATCAACAATCAAAGTGGATCCTATTGTGAAAAATCCAGTGTCAGATTTTGACAGAGTGACAAACAAGCTATGGGAAAAGAATGTAATGTGTGGGATGACATCTTGGAAAGTTGCATACCAGGGGGGAGGGGGGGGGGGGGGGTCTAACAGAAAAGGAAGTGAATTTCCTTTTTCATCCCACACTCAATTCAATGGACGGCCCCTTAATGCAGTGTAAAGCTGGAGGGAGGCTGATTGAAATATGAGTTACAATAGTGATCCTCATTATTAGAATGTCATTTATTATCACAATGATGGTTGTTAATGAATAAACAGACAGGTTGTTTTTGTACACCAGAATTCACTGGACAGTGTAACAATAATTTGTGACATTTTGTGTAGATTAACATTGACCAAACCAAACCTAAACAAATATTTGTTTAGGTCATGTACCTTTCTGACCCAAAGACTCGCTTGAAAACATTTTGTGATAGATCCCTCTCTGCAACTGCCCCCATATTGTGGAACGCCTTCCCTACTGACACTAGAAGCAATCCTACAGCCAGTACTTTTAAGAGTAGACTGAAAATACATCTCATAAGAAAAAGCTTTCTTCAGTGAAGCTTTATGAACAGACTGAGTCTGGTATCAGCGCCATATAAATGTTATTGTTATATTTATTATTATTAACTAAGGATAGTTTAGTTTATATATGTATGTGCTCTGCTGGTATCACGAGGTGACTGATTAGTGTTTTGATTTGTTCCCAGGTCTGATGATACAGAGAATACAGAACAAAAGATTGTTAAACACTGTCAAAAACATGCTCTGACTATCTCATGAGTCAGGAGTGACAGGTGACCTCCCAATCGCTCCTTTAGGCCATAACACAACACATTGTGTACATTTAAGAATAGACAATGGATTTGTGGAAGCAGTCATGAGTGTCCCCTCGCTGTCATGACATGTGTAATATAACCAGCAAGAGTGGGTAGTCTGAGAAAGTGCATTGTCAGCAAAGAATTTGTGTTATTAGATTAATAAAAGAAATAGTATTCACATTAAAGAACGATTTACATGGTTAAATGCTACAAATGTATTAAATCACACAGAGCATGTACCATATTATTATACAGCATAACCTTTTACAGTCAACCCTCGTTTATCCAACACTCTCCGTCACATAAAATTATGTCGGATTAATGGGATTGTCAGTATTTTGAAACTGGTATTTTGAAACTATGTGGAATTCAAACTAAAGACTGATTTTTCAAAGGGCTACACCTTCCTTTATCAAGTTTATGCCTATACAGAATCATAGCAGAGGTGACATGAGTAAACCTGGCATTTACATTAGCTCACCCTTATGATACTTTTCTATTATTCTACATGTTACAAGACCTCATCTTTGAAGGGGTGAATGGGAATGGCTACACTTTGGCGGCACTCCGATCATTTTCGCGCCAAAAATAAGAGCTTCTCCCTGTCACTTCTGCTTTTCAAAATGACGACCTTGTATTGCGTATGCATATTCAAGCAGTGTTAAACTAACATTTTCTCCAAAGTGCATTATTTTCACTTATTAAATGGAGGCAGACTACTGTTGACGTGTGGTAGAATATTTCTATGTGTATTATAAGCCAAAGAGATGAATTATATCGCCGTTGGGGGAGCTTGTTCCTTGGACAGTATGTGCATAGTTTATTTACTTTTCACACTGATGTAGTCGATTATTCTTCTGTTTCGGTCCAGTGATATAGCTTCTCCCCATGGTGCTTAAGCATATTTACATTTCACTTTTAAAATGGCCGCCACACTTGAATGGTAGCAGTGTCGATGTCTCGAGAAAAACTAACTCGTCTTATATTTGGAAATTGGCCTTTTCAAGCAAAATAACATCAATTTTGGGGAAGTCGTTTTATACACGAGTCGTCATATATTCGAGTAAATACAGTAATCACTGCTCAGTAATAAAAATAATGTATTTTTTAGAATAAAACATAATGTCATATTTCTCCAGATTTCCATTTTCTCCAGTTTTTTTTATAAAATTGAGAGCATTTGCATGTTTAATTGACAAGATCTTATTACAAGTATACTATACATCCTGTTTAATTTATTTCAAATAGATGATATAGATTTACGGTATAGATTTTGATTATTTTACTTTCCCTAGAGCCATGTCAAAATGTATCCGATGACAGCAAAATCTGAAGGACAATTGGATTGTTTTATTTACAAAAACACAAATTACTCCAGTTATAAGACATTGTTTTTAATTCTTTTTTAAGTGATTGTATATGTTTGTTTTTTTCAGATTATAGAAGTATACAGTTTGACCAAAGTGAAATTAAAGTATTGGTGAGTTAGACTATATTTACTCTTGCATGATATTTTGAAAAGAATTGTTTGGGGAGAGAAAAACAATGGCAGGAAAAGTAAAATAGAACTTATATAAATAATTGTTGGGTAAATGTATCGTTATATAAAATGGCTGTGGATAGAATGCATATATAAGAGAGAGACCTGTCATCAGTAATTAGTCTAATCTTTTCATTAAATATAACAAGTTAATATTTGAGTGGAAGATTGCAGGGCTGGATACTAATTAACAAGAATGATGTTTATAATGATGTCCACACTCATTTCATCCATACTTAAGTCTATTTTTAATTTTCCTACATTCCATGCTCATTATGTTCCTGTATATTGCATGGCCAGTGTTATATATGTGTATATTAACATGGACATTTGTAGTTGCTGCAAATGTCTCTGAGGTTTCAAAACATATATAAAGAAGATGATTTTTCTTATTATGATCATTGTTTTGTGCCCTAATTTTGATACTGTGTAATATTATTTCCAGACAGTCCAGAGCTATATTTTGATGTTGTTATCTGCAATATGATATCATTTCTTTATATTTATTACATTTCCAACCACTCAGAACCATAGAGGGATTATGTGATAAACCGCTTACACCAGAGATAACAGACTTTGGCCCTCTGCCCTGAACCTCAGGCCAAATTCTATCATTGTGGTTATAAATTGTTAATATTTACTTTATATCTACTAAATCACTTTATATCTACTAGATGATAGTAAATTATGTGGATGCTTATTGTTAAATGTTAATTATTGTGTTTCAGTGGAGTTCACTTCAACTCATCTCATGTGCAACCAACCATAGAACAGATTGACCAATCATTTGGGGCCACACATCCAGGAGGTCAGTGTCGCCCAATGCTTCCGCCATGTCTGAAAGAACGGAGAAAAACAATTGGAAATATATCTCAGCATATTCAAACCTCAGCAATACATCCATATAATTCAATAGAGTATATTACAATAGCCAGTGTAATTTTATTTCTGCCATACTGCTTATTAGATCCATATCACTGTTAATGATTTTATTTATTTAATGAATTGATTGGTGTTGAGTAAGTCTTTCCTGTGATTAAGACAATGAACAACACACAATCTGGAATCAAATTGTAAATTTAACCCAACAGTAATCTTTCTTACCCCAAATATTTTCATTGAAACTGAGCAATGATTGAAAGGAGTTTAAATGTTTTATTCTTGTGTGTTTCCAGTCTACCATTCAGAGAAGCAGATCTTTGTTTTAAATTTCCGAGGACTGTCCTTTGAATTTCATATAGAATCAAAATTTGAGGTAAGTTTTAACCACAAATGAATACATGTACACACTATTTAATAAATTCATTAAAAAATGATCGAATATATGATTTGAATATATGATTTGATATGAATATGATATGAATAATGATTTGAATATATCTCAGCTATTGGGATATTAGTTTTTACTTTCGGTTTTTAAGTTGGAAGGACTTTTAAATGAGTCAAGTTCATCTGTTTGAATTTCTGCCCAACTTCCTGTCCTAAATAATACTTGTTAGCATGATGAAACCGAGAACTTACACCAATTGCTTTGAAATTTCTTGGGGACATTCTCCACATGAATATGGGGATGAGTGTGATCCATGACCTTGTTGACCTTTCAAATAAGGTCACCATCTAATTGGTACATTTACTAGCGATTTCCCAGCCTACCACTATACTGTTATATGAATACGAGCTAATTTTGAATTGTCTGTGCTAAAAATGGCCTCTATAAGCAAGTAGTGCACATGTTCACCTGCTGATGGTTATAAAATGTGGGGTGTGGCTGGTGGTTATGAAATGTGGGGTGTGGCTGGTGGTTATAGAGTGGGGGTGTGGCTGGCGGTTATAAAATGTGGGGTGTGGCTGGTGGTTATAAAATGTGGGGTGTGGCTGGTGGTTATAAAATGTGGGGTGTGGCTGGTGGTTATAGAGTGGGGGTGTGGCTGGCGGTTATAAAATGTGGGGTGTGGCTGGTGGTTATAAAATGTGGGGTGTGGCTGGTGGTTATAAAATGTGGGGTGTGGCTGGTGGTTATAGAGTGGGGGTGTGGCTGGCGGTTATAGAGTGTGGGGTGTGGCTGGTGGTTATAAAATATGGGGTGTGGCTGGTGGTTATAGAATATGGGGTGTGGCTGGTGGTTGTAAAATGTGGGGTGTGGCTGGTGGTTATAAAATGTGGGGTGTGGCTGGTGGTTATAAAATGTGGGGTGTGGCTGGTGGTTATAAAATGTGGGGTGTGGCTGGTGGTTATAAAATGTGGGGTGTGGCTGGTGGTTATAAAATGTGGGGTGGCTGTGGTTATAAAATGTGGGGTGTGTCTGGTGGTTATAGAATATGGGGTGTGGCTGGAGGTTATGAAATATGGGGTGTGGCTGGTGGTTATAAAATGTGGGGTGTGGCTGGTGGTTATAAAATGTGGGGTGGCTGTGGTTATAAAATGTGGGGTGTGGCTGGTGGTTATAAAATGTGGGGTGTGGCTGTGGTTATAAAATGTGGGGTGTGGCTGGTGGTTATAAAATGTGGGGTGTGGCTGTGGTTATAAAATGTGGGGTGTGTATGAAGGCATTGCTTAAGCATATAAATAAATGAATAAATAAATAAATAAAGTAAGAAATGGATAGATATTTTTGAAACCAAGCTGAATAATTAATGTGTTTTGTTCACTTTTCTGGGATCGTTTTTGGCTGTATTGTTCATCAATTGTAAATATTTTCATGGCGAGGGATCCACAGCCTTTAAGCTGGTTGCTTTGGTTTGATTTTGTGTTTTCTTTTTTTGATATTGTAGCCAAGGTATGCCCATGGGTTGGGGTCACTGCAGTTTCCCAATGGAGCATCACCGGTTGTGTCCAGGATGTACATCTACACTGGCAATAGTCTGGACGACACCAGGTAATATACCTTTGTCCTTGTAATACCCTATTTGTTCTATATACAAGAGATAGAAATGGAAGAGTACGATACTTGATGTTGGAATATCAGCGGTTTCTTGGACTGAGTTTCTAGCCCCCTCCTTATGACACAGGCAGCATAAAAAAAGGTCCTAGTGGGATGGTAACAGGCAAGCCGTTTTTTATGATATTGATAAATTTCATGTCATCTTATATAAAACACTCACCGTCCAAGGATTGTGGAGAGAAAAAACTTGTATTGTGTATTATCTGGTTTCAGGGCATTTTTAGATACCTTTTCAGGTGTGTTGACTTTTTCATTTCAAGGAAATGTTCAGAAAAAATACATAAAATAATGGTCAACACACATTTGTCCTATGTTTATATCAATGTGTATTGAATTATGAATTGATGCACATGGTTAAATTTACCAAAATGTCACTATGTTTTCAGAGCTCCTCAACTTCCACTTAGTTGTTTCCATGGTAACTGCTACTTAGAAAGCCTTGAGGTTCTACGAAAAAATAACGTCAGCCAAGGGTTGAAGTTTACAGTTGTAACAGAAGGTAAATCATAAATATATCCACAAAGATACACATATTATAGATTCCAACACCTGCACCTGAATTTTGGGGGACACTTTTTATCTTCTCAATAATGCCTCCTCAAAACATCCATCTCCTGTTGTAAAGTAACTAATTCTGATCTAATTACCTCCATATGATCGGTTCAGACTGGATGATAAATGTAAAATATCTCCATAATTGTCACATTTTGAATGTCTGGAACTTGTGATATAATTTACCAGAAGTGCCTGTATTGTGGTTTGTTTACATATAACATTGCTGGTCATGTGACGTCAGGCAGCCATATGATTGGCTATCTTGTTTACCAAGAGTATATCATATGACAGTATCATTGCCAGGGCTGTACGGGAACAGTCTCCAAGGAGCGAAATATCTGGAAGAAATGAATATATATTTCACTTTACCGGACACTGTTTATATCCATATGATTATTATTATTTTTTTAATGATTTGGAATCAATGAGAACCGTTTAGTTTATGCAGATTGTCCTCATCCATTGGTCCCTCAATGTGCAAGTTTCAAAGTTACTTGAAACTTGTGCTCTTGTGGCCACACTGGCCATACAAATTTAATTACCGTATCCACTCGGGTTAGCGCCCATGGGCGGCTAATTGGGGACAAAGTAAAAGAGGGGGGTGGGCGTTTACCCAAGCATGGGCGTTTATAAAGGTCGAGAACAGAACAAAACCATCCATTATTGCGCAATATATTAACAATCGTTTTCGTGCTAAAAACAAGAGCCTCTTCCCGTCACTTCCGCCTTTCAAAATTGCGACCACGTGTTGCGTTGAGTCGTGTCTTCCTTGTTGACAGAAATGCTTTCAAACGCGGATCGATTTTAATTGCATTTCAAATGATAAATAATGAAAACGCTTTGTTTTGAAGCTAAAATCAATGATGTGGAGAAATTGTCGACGTAATTGTGATAATATTAAGTACATACCTTTATTTATCATTTAAAACGCAATTAAAATCGATCAGCTACGGATATGAAAGTTCAATTTGACATGTTGGCCGCTCCACTTTTGTCTCGTGGGCACCCAGACGCTAAGGTAAAGGACGTCACGTACATCGTATTACGGACATCCAGGGAAGGTGGGCGTTTAATGATTTCTTCCTAAAAAGGGGGGTGGGCGTTAAGCCAAGCATGGGCGCTAACCCGAGCGGATACGGTAATACCTTATATTTAATCACTAAGGTTATTTTTTTGTTGTTGTCTAATAAAAGCAATACTGCTTGAAAGCCAGACAATTTATTTTCTACTTTTACAATCTACTTCATCAAAGATAAGATAGCATGACACGTCACAGTTTTATTGCTTTTGAGTAAAAAAATTAAGAACATATTATATCAAATTATATGTAATGAAGGATAAACCTATATTAAATCACTCAAAAGATGTTAGTTTTGCAATGTTTTTTATGATGTACGCTGCACATGTTTTGAAATGGTTTCATTGCATTCAGATTTTGGATCACACCTTGGAGGGTTGGTGGGTCCTCCCAGTCAGGAACGTAACTTAACTACAAGTATGAAATGCTCAAATCTTACACTTGTAATATTTGAAAAAGCATACATTTTATTATCAATAACTAAACATTACACAACACATAGTGAAGCTATGTGAAGTTTAAAAAAAAATAAAGGAACATTTACCAACAATTAGAAATGCTTTATTTTTAGGAAATGGTCCAGCTAAACTTTCTGAGTTGAAGAAGATGACATGTGACCGGGTGGTCAAGTTTGGTGATACCTGCCAGGTAGGTTCGCTCATTTGAATTATTTCATATCTTTATGGTCATATCAGTTCATGCTCAGCAAGAATTGCATGATCATGTTGCACATTGCATGAGGTATGCATGACTGAATAGGGGAGCGAGCCATGTTGCATGACTAAACAGACGATCCAACTGGTAATGAATGTTGTGCTGACTGAAAACGTGCTTTTTTTTAAAGGATATGGTGCGTGTTATATCATAAGTTATTCCTTTGACTTTAAAATTTAAAAACTTTACAGTTCCCATGAAGGACTTCTATCAGGACTATATGCCCTACTCTTTTAAAGAATGCCTGGGGATCCATGTTTTGCTCCATCTCAGAGGATTGAAAACACTAACTATTGTTATTTATAGTCAGCTCCTTAAAATCCACTTGTTGGAATATTTTTACCTTTCTGGATGATGCACCATGCTCAAGCCCCATCTGGTAATCAACACTAGATCCACCAGCATAAGACACAGCCACCCAAGACACAGGCAACTTAGCCATGCTGCATGCCTGTAGATAGAATGCTGCATGCCTGTAGATAGAATGCTGCATGCCTGTAGATAGAATGCTGCATGCCTGTAGATAGAATGCTGCATGCCTGTAGATAGAATGCTGCATGCCTGTAGATAGAATGCTGCATGCCTGTAGATAGAATGCTGCATGCCTGTAGATAGAATGCTGCATGCCTGTAGATAGAATGCTGCATGCCTGTAGATAGAATGCTGCATGCCTGTAGATAGAATGCTGCATGCCTGTAGATAGTGTATCACTCAATATCATACAATTACCACATTCAGGATATGACAGTAAAGAGTGTGTATTGTTCAGGATATGACAGTATAGATTGTGCATTATTCAGGATATGACAGTATAGATTGTGTATTATTCAGGATATGACAGTATAGATTGTGTATTATTCAGGATATGACAGTATAGATTGTGCATTATTCAGGATATGACCGTATAGATTGTGCATTATTCAAGGTATGAAAATATAGATTGTGTATTATTCAGGATATGACCGTATAGATTGTGTATTATTCAAGGTATGAAAATATAGATTGTGTATTATTCAGGATATGACAGTATAGATTGTGTATTTTTCAGGATATGACAGTATAGATTGTGTATTATTCAGGATATGACATTCAGGATTTTTTATTTGGGCTAAGATGAGGGTGACATTTCAAATCAGAATATAGAAGAAGTATATTTGATGTATTATTCAGGATGTGGTGAGCGTGTTGGGATGTCCGAGTAAGATCTTCTACAAGGCAGAGGACAAGATGAAGATCCACTCTCCAGATGCTCACAAGTTGGTGCGGTCTCGCTGCTCAGACTTCTTCTATAACTACACAACACTGGGAGTGGTACGTACCCACATTATTTTTACCACGTCTCAGACCTGCTGTTCTTGTCTGGACCCTCACAGCATAAAACCATGAAATCTTCGAATGTTTTTCATATGAACTTACAAGTATGAATTTGTTCTTTTTGAAATCTCTGTTCTTAAAAGGATAACAGTTGAAATTTCTGTGCTTTTGAATTTGATTTTAACTGATAAGACATTGAAAATCTTAGATATTTTAAATGGAAAACAAAATATCCAGTCTTTCAGTGTGCAAAAATCACAAATTTTATGAATTTGATTTGTACTTTATTGTAATACATTTTTCAGGACATACTATTTGATGCAAGTGTAGACAGAGTGAAGAAGTTCATCCTTCACACAAACTACCCTGGACACTATGACTTCAACATGTAAGTATCCAACCTATTTAATAACACAATATGTAGCTTTCTCTTATGCCAGAAAGTTGCCTTAATCTGTGGTGTCATGTTATTATACTTGTCAAAGGGATTGGAGACATCTGTTTGCCTGTATTGTCTCCACTATGTTTAAACTTGTGAATTAGACAATCTACTTTTACTCTACTCAGTGATATATTTTTCATAAAGATGCCATTGATTTTATAATTTGTAGGTATTACCGATGTGACTTTAAGATTCCAGTTTCATTGGACAAGTCGGCGGGTATGTTAGAGGGCGCCACTGCAATAGCGATGTCTGAGTCACTCTCCATTGATACATACACTAAGGTAGGTTATAATGCAATAGGGATGTCTGAGTCACTCTCCATTGATACATTGATACATACACTAAGGTAGGTTATAATGCAATAGGGATGTCTGAGTCACTCTCCATTGATACATACACTAAGGTAGGTTATAATGCAATAGGGATGTCTGAGTCACTCTCCATTGATACATACACTAAGGTAGGTTATAATGCAATAGGGATGTCTGAGTCACTCTCCATTGATACATACACTAAGGTAGGTTATAATGCAATAGGGATGTCTGAGTCACTCTCCATTGATACATACACTAAGGTAGGTTATAATGTAATAGGGATGTCTGAGGTAGGTTATAATGTAATAGGGATGTCTGAGGTAGGTTATAATGTAATAGCGATGTCTGAGTCACTCTCCATTGATACATACACTGAGGTAGGTTATAATGTAATAGGGATGTCTGAGTCACTCTCCATTGATACATACACTAAGGTAGGTTATAATGCAATGGGGATGTCTGAGTCACTCTCCATTGATACATACACTAAGGAAGGTTATAATGCAATACTGATGTCTGAGTCACTCTCCATTGATACATACACTAAGGTAGGTTATAATGCAATAGGGATGTCTGAGTCACTCTCCATTGATACATACACTAAGGTAGGTTATAATGCAATAGGGATGTCTGAGTCACTCTCCATTGATACATACACTAAGGTAGGTTATAATGCAATAGCGATGTCTGAGCCACTCTCCATTGATACATACACTAAGGTAGGTTATAATGCAATAGGGATGTCTGAGGTAGGTTATAATGTAATAGGGATGTCTGAGGTAGGTTATAATGGAATAGAGATGTCTGAGCCACTCTCCATTGATACATACACTGAGGTAGGTTATAATGCAATAGGGATGTCTGAGTCACTCTCCATTGATACATACACTGAGGTAGGTTATAATGTAATAGGGATGTCTGAGTCACTCTCCATTGATACATACACTGAGGTAGGTTATAATGCAATAGGGATGTCTGAGTCACTCTCCATTGATACATACACTAAGGTAGGTTATAATGTAACAGGGATGTCTGAGTCACTCTCCATTGATACATACACTAAGGTAGGTTATAATGCAATAGGGATGTCTGAGTCACTCTCCATTGATACATACACTAAGGTAGGTTATAATGCAATAGGGATGTCTGAGCCACTCTCCATTGATACATACACTGAGGTGGGTTATAATGCAATAGGGATGTCTGAGTCACTCTCCATTGATACATACACTAAGGTAGGTTATAATGTAATAGGGATGTCTGAGTCACTCTCCATTGATACATACACTAAGGTAGGTTATAATGTAATAGGGATGTCTGAGTCACTCTCCATTGATACATACACTAAGGTAGGTTATAATGGAATAGAGATGTCTGAGTCACTCTCCATTGATACATACACTAAGGTAGGTTATAATGTAATAGGGATGTCTGAGCCACTCTCCATTGATACATACACTAAGGTAGGTTATAATGTAATAGGGATGTCTGAGTCACTCTCCATTGATACATACACTAAGGTAGGTTATAATGTAATAGGGATGTCTGAGTCACTCTCCATTGATACATACACTAAGGTAGGTTATGATGTAATAGGGATGTCTGAGTCACTCTCCATTGATACATACACTAAGGTAGGTTATAATGCAATAGGGATGTCTGAGTCACTCTGCATTGATACATACACTGAGGTAGGTTATAATGCAATAGGGATGTCTGAGTCACTCTCCATTGATACATACACTAAGGTAGGTTATAATGCAATAGGGATGTCTGAGTCACTCTGCATTGATACATACACTGAGGTAGGTTATAATGCAATAGGGATGTCTGAGTCACTCCCCATTGATACATACACTAAGGTAGGTTATAATGCAATAGGGATGTCTGAGTCACTCTCCATTCATACATACACTAAGGTAGGTTATAATGCAATAGCGATGTCTGAGTCACTCTCCATTGATACATACACTAAGGTAGGTTATAATGCAATAGGGATGTCTGAGTCACTCTCCATTGATACATACACTAAGGTAGGTTATAATGCAATAGGGATGTCTGAGTCACTCTCCATTGATACATACACTAAGGTAGGTTATAATGCAATAGGGATGTCTGGGTCACTCTCCATTGATACATACACTAAGGTAGGTTATAATGCAATAGGGATGTCTGAGTCACTCTCCATTGATACATACACTAAGGTAGGTTATAATGTAATAGGGATGTCTGAGTCACTCTCCATTGATACATACACTAAGGTAGGTTATAATGCAATAGGGATGTCTGAGTCACTCTCCATTGATACATACACTAAGGTAGGTTATAATGCAATACTGATGTCTGAGTCACTCTCCATTGATACATACACTAAGGTAGGTTATAATGCAATAGGGATGTCTGAGTCACTCTCCATTGATACATACACTAAGGTAGGTTATAATGCAATAGGGATGTCTGAGTCACTCTCCATTGATACATACACTAAGGTAGGTTATAATGCAATACTGATGTCTGAGTCACTCTCCATTGATACATACACTAAGGTAGGTTATAATGCAATAGGGATGTCTGAGTCACTCTCCATTGATACATACACTAAGGTAGGTTATAATGCAATAGGGATGTCTGAGTCACTCTCCATTGATACATACACTAAGGTAGGTTATAATGCAATAGGGATGTCTGAGGTAGGTTATAATGTAATAGGGATGTCTGAGGTAGGTTATAATGGAATAGAGATGTCTGAGCCACTCTCCATTGATACATACACTGAGGTAGGTTATAATGCAATAGGGATGTCTGAGTCACTCTCCATTGATACATACACTGAGGTAGGTTATAATGTAATAGGGATGTCTGAGTCACTCTCCATTGATACATACACTGAGGTAGGTTATAATGCAATAGGGATGTCTGAGTCACTCTCCATTGATACATACACTAAGGTAGGTTATAATGTAACAGGGATGTCTGAGTCACTCTCCATTGATACATACACTAAGGTAGGTTATAATGCAATAGGGATGTCTGAGTCACTCTCCATTGATACATACACTAAGGTAGGTTATAATGCAATAGGGATGTCTGAGTCACTCTCCATTGATACATACACTAAGGTAGGTTATAATGTAATAGGGATGTCTGAGTCACTCTCCATTGATACATACACTGAGGTAGGTTATAATGCAATAGCGATGTCTGAGTCACTCTGCATTGATACTTGATACATACACTGAGGTAGGTCATAATGCAATAGATATGTCTGAGTCACTCTCCATTGATTCATACACTAAGGTAGGTTACATGCTGAGAGTAATTCATAATTTCGATTGTCATATTATTTTTTTACAATTATCGAAATGGAATTAATTCATCATAAATATGACAAACATTTGTGGAATGACACCTCGATTCTGTGATCTGTTCCTAGTGGGATAGTGTGCAGTCGTATCTACTGACCCCAGAGAAGAAACCAGTGGTCCTGAACAGGTCCTCCTCTACTAACACCATCAATCCTTTTGGTTCAACATTCTGCTACGGAGTGCATGACATGATATTCGAGGTTTGTACTTAAATTATTGTCAGATTGGGAATCCTTATTAAATAGTAATTGTTATTTTCATTTTACTCTGCCCCCATCTGTGAGTGTTTGAACATCACCTAACACCACCTTTTCTTGGTAAATAAAAGATAGAATCACAACTGAGTCTTCAACCATATACCACCTAAGCAAAGTCCAGAACCTTTGAAATACTCCTCTTATCCAAGAAAAGAGTCTGAGCAAGAATTCCCTGGAATGTCACAAATTATGATGTAACAGAGAGAATATTCTGATAACATAGGAAACAGTACAAAATATTTTAAAACATTGAGCAAAACCCTGACAAGGCTCCAGTTCATGCTGAAACGTTTCTGCATGCATTTCAGTTCCAATTTAATAGTTTTTAGCTCTTCTGAGAATTTTGCTCACAGAGCTTTAGGAGTTGGGGAAAATGTCTCTCCGTCCGTCTGTCAACATCTCTTTAAAAATCTTCTTCTCCAAATCTACAAGTAATATATGTTTCATATTTTATATAGAGGTAGATATAGAGGTAAAGATTCAGATTCCTTCAAATCTTAGTGATGTCATCATTGACCTTAGTGCAGTGACCTTGAGGTCACAAACTTTGCACTGAGCACATCTCAGCAACCACTTACAAGAGGAAATTAAAACTTGGTATACAGAAATGTCTTACGTCATAGCTGTGCCTCATCATATTTTTTATTCATGTGACCTTTGACCTTGACAGATTGACCTTGAATTCAATTTGAATGCAACATCTCAATCATTAAAAGTGAATAGAAATTTCTTCATATCTGTTGTATATCAACACTATGTCTAAAATGTTCTCTAAAACTACCAGTCATATATGTTTCAAATTTTATACAGAGGTAGATGTTGAGTTGAAGATTCAGATTCCTTCAAATCTTAGTGATGTCACCATTGACCTCAGTGCAGTGACCTAGAGGTCACAAATTTTGTACCGAGCATATCTCAGCAACCACTTATAAGATGAAATTAAAACTTGCAGGGTTGGGTTTTAGCCGGCTAAAACCTATTTTAGCCATGACACATGGCTAAAACTGTAAAAAACTAGGTTTTAGCCACTTTTCGACAGTTTTAGCCGGCTAAAACTGGCTAAAACGTGGCTAAAATGTGGCTAAAACATATTGACACATAACTTCAGTTGAGAAAGATGAACCCTCAAGCCCAACAGGGTGTCCCCCATCAGATTTTTGTGATAGGCCTTTACTAGGTCAAGGGTCACCCTACATAATTCTTTCTTTCTGCTATGAGCTGGGTGTTCTGGAATCCTGCCTGCCCTGCAGGCCAAGGGTTTGGAAGCCACCCTATATAAGCACATCTTTTGGTCACATGAAACTGTAAGCCAAGCATAGGGAAGCCACCCTACATAATCCCTGTTAAGGGTCATTGCATGATAGGCCACTTATCAGGAAGCCACCCTACATAATTGAAGCATGTCACATTGCATGGTAGCCCAGGCATCAAGAAGCCACCCTACATGATTACAGCTTTTTGTCACATTGCAAGATAGTAGTCCAGGCATCAGGAAGCCACCCTACATAATCCCTGTTTTGTGTCACATTGCAAAGTAGGCCAGGTGTCAGAGGAAGCCACCCTACATAATCCCTGTTTTGTGTCACATTGCAAGGTAGGCCAGGTGTCAGAGGAAGCCACCCTACATAATCCCTGTTTAACAGAGGAAGCCACCCTACATAATACTGTGTAAACTCCTGAAGGGTGGGTATAAATGGCATGACTTTCAGGCATAGATTCATACTTAGTCTGATTGCCATAGTTATAACAGTGAACAGTCTTGATAGCCAATATGCAGAGAGGTGGAAGGCCTAAAGACTATATTTGGGACCACTTCCATCGTGTTGTGGATGGTTCCAAGGTCTCTGCTCAGTGTAAACTCTGTATGAATCTACAGAGTAACCATGTTGCCAGGATGAAGAAACACTATGAAAAGTGTGTTGAGCAGACAAGAACCCATGAGGCTGAGCCAGATGCATCTATGAGTGGTCCAGCTCCTGTTGCAGCTCCCACATCCATGCCTGCTCAGTCGGAGAAGAGGCCAGCTGACTTCAGTTCTGTCCCCACACAGGCCAAGAAGCGTCAAAGTGACATAAGCAGTCATTTTGTGCGGACACCTGCTGCTGTCAAAGATGACCTTGATGAAAAGGTTGCTGAGTTTGTCTATGGCTGTAATCTTCCCTTCAGTGTGGTTGAACATCCCACTTTCAAGGCCATGGTGTCCAGTCTACGACCAGGTTACCAACCACCCACCAGGGATGCAGTGAGCAACAAACTCCTGGACAGATGTCATGAAAAGCACCAATCTGCAATGAAACAGAAACTCAACAACAAGCCTGTCACCATGCAGCAGGATGGCTGGAGTACCATCCAGAATGACCCAGTGATTGGCACATCGGTGGTCAGTGAGGGAAAAGGCTACTTCGTTGATGCCAAGGACACAGGAACCACTCACAAAACTGCAGAGGCCTGCAAGGACATGTTTCAAGATTCAAAGATGTTTGCTGAGACCACCTATGGATGCAAGGTGCGGTCCTTTGTAACCGATAATGCGAAGAATATGGACAAAATGCGGAGGGAGTTGGAGAAAGAAGATGACAGCATGGTCCTTTATGGGTGCTTAGCCCATGTCCTCAACTTGCTTGGGCAGGACCTGACACCTGTTGCCATCATGAAACATGTGATCGAAGTCAACAAATTCTTCCGGAATCATCATGTGCCCTCATCCTGGCTGAAAAACCAGCTAGGTGCAAAGCGCCCTCAGCTCCCAAGCGAAACTCGCTGGAAGGGCCAGCTCATATGTGCCGACTCCTTCATCAACAACAGGACCTACTACATTAGATTTATTCAAGATCACCCTGAAGAGGCAGATCCTATCATCACCCGCAAGATTATGGACAACAACCTGTTCAGACAGGTCAGTGACCTGTCTAACATGCTGCGTCCTGTAGCCACAGCCTTGGACCTAGCTCAGAATGACAGGACCACCATAGCGGATGCCTGCAACATCTTCATGAACCTGCTAAACGAGCCAGTTCTTCAAGACAACCGTGACAAAGTACAGAAGAGGTTCGACTTTGCCATCAAGCCCTGCCATCTGGCTGCTTACATGTTCCATCCCAAATATATGGGTGTTGGACTGAGCTTGCCCCAAGTTGAGATGGCGAAGGAATGGCTGATCAGCAAAGATGAAAGATTTTTGCCAGCAGCCATTGCATTCCAGGCTGAAGCACCTCCCTTCCCAGTATCCTTCTTCACACAGAATGGCAAGATGTGCAATCCTGTCACTTGGTGGAAAGCCTTGGCTGCATCTACGTCTGAGCTCCCCGAGGGCTTTGCTGACCTCATGGTGGCACTCATGTCTGCTGTTGCATCATCTGCTGCACTTGAACGTGTTTTCAGCAGTTTTGGTCTGGTGCTGACCTCCCTTCGCAACAAGATGGGACTGGAGAAGGCAGCAAAACTTGTGTTCATCTACAGGGCCTTAAGAGGTCCCAAGGAGTTGGAATATTAATGTGAATGAGGACTATGTAAATAGTGACCATGAACAGTGTTAGATAAACTGTGGAACTGTAAAATGTGGTGTGATGTGATGAATGAACTGATCGAGGAATATGTAAATAATATGAAAGTGAACATTATTAGCTAAACTGTGGAATTGTTTAAAATGTGTTGTGGTGTGATTAGCAGACTTTGCAATGGAAGGTGATGAGACTATGAACTGTGCTAGATGAAAAGCTCTTTGATAATAACTATTATTTGCATAATCAGAGGACTTATGTGTGTCTGATAACTTATGACATGTGTGAAATGAAATTTCATCAATGCTAAACTGTGCTGAATAAAATGTATATGCTCATTTGTAGAAACTTGCTCATCTTGGTAATGATTTATTTGTTATAAACTGATATTTCAAATAAACAAAATGAGATGATATGTCATTGTTTTTTTTTCTTTCTCATCAGTAATTATAAAACTAAACTGTGAGAGTATATGTCTGGTATAGTTGTACAGAAAAACAGTATTACAATGTTTATTATGCTCAACAATGCTCAAGTGACACCAGAATATGGTCTATAATGAAAGCAACTGGCATTTGTAATATGTTCTTTGTAGTATATGTAGATAATAAGAGGAAATAACTAGAATTTTATACACTTTTAGAGAGTTTTGGCCACTTTCAGAGGTTTTAGCCACTGTGGCTAAAACTGGCTAAAACCCATTTTAGCCGGGGTGGTTAAAACCGCGTTTTAAACCGCTTTTAACCACCTGGTGGCTAAAACCCTCCAACCCTGAAAACTTGGTATACAGAAATGTCCTAGGTCATAGCTGTTCCTCGTCATACTCTTTTGAGTCAGGTGACCTTTGACCTTGACACATTGACCTTAAATTCAAAATTTGTGTGCATGCAAAATCTCACCACGATTAAAAGTGAATAAACATATGTCAATGGGTTTAGAGCTATGCGCATTATTGCTTTTTTGTAATGTTTGTAAACATTTCTTCCTAACTGATCATTTAAAACCCATTCAAGAGCAGACTTGAGCAGAAGATGATTTTGTCCAATCAAAGTGCTTGTTACATATCAAATTTAGCCCAAACTTGATATCTCATTTCTCATTGGCCACTATTTCTATGTTATTAAAAGTTGCAGCCTCCTTGACAACTTGCTGAAAATCATAACAAAATGGAAAGAGAACTGTGCTTAATAGAAAATAGATAGAATCAGACCTCTGAAAATATAACATCTTGCCTACTAATACCTAAAGGAGAAGATGTTGTGAATGGTTAACTGAGATAATAAATATTGGGCATGCCTGACAACCACAAGGTGCAGTTGTGCAATGTCAGTTTTATTTTGCCCCTGCATTTACTGACCTAAATGCAGTGACCTTAAGGTTACAACTTTTGTGTGTGAAATATTGCATTATTACACTTTATCTCAGTTATATGTTTTCAATCATGTCAGCATAGCTATCAACCCATGGGGTTATGTTTTATGCTTGGGTTCGGGGTGTAAATTATCAAATTCCAGTTTAAGAAGGAACTAGATAATGAAAGTTTCAAATATGTAAAAACAAAACAAATTATGATGTAATCTGTCACTAGGTGGCAGACACAGCAAGTGGCTGCAATACCCATCTTTCCTGCCACCTGGTGACAAATTCTGTTTGACACTGGCAAGGATTTTGTTCAGACACACACACCCACACACACACACACCCACACACACACACACACACACACATGAATACTTAGTGATTGGTGGGATATATTTACACTTCATCTTGTTGGATGTTGCAGGTGATGCAGAATGGACACATAGCATCTGTGACCATCTACCAAGCGACTGCACCTTCCCTGTCCAAAGATGTGTCCTGATCTCAAGAGAACCAAATAGTGTGATCATCTACATGAGGACTGCAATGAATTTCACATCGTCAATAAGCCAGCGATGGGCTCCCAAATAGATAAAATTACATCAATACATCCATTTGAAAGAAAATAAAAGAATACATAGTGTTTTCCTGGAGCATGAAACAGGCATGACTGGTTAAATACTAGGGACCAGTCATTATACTTGTCATGTGTAGCCTAGGTCTTCTGTACTGAACTATTGCAGGGAGTTGCTGAGCTGTATAAATGCCAGGTTCCGCCATTTCCCATTGAAAATACACAGAATTTTTAACTGGCAAATATGATTCAAGTACTCATCAAACCAGGCTTTGGACATATTTATTTTAAATAGTGGTAAAATGAAAAGGAAACATCTGTGTTTTACAGAATATTTTTTAAATGAGATCTGATTTTGAGTATTCAAAACATATATAGTATTTGTTGCGATAAATATTTAATGTGAATTGAAACAAATATAACTTTATATAAACTGAAAGAGAAAAATACTTTCTCCCTTCAAAAAAAAAAAAAAGAAAAAAACAAACTGTATGTAACATTAAATAGACCAAAAAAACTATAAATGAAGTAAGAAGAAAAAAAAGTAATATACAAATTTAAAAGGTTAAAAACAAAAGTATGATAATGATATTTAGTACCATTTTCTGGTCAGTGCTATAATAGATAAAGCAATTTGCTCTGAAAGTATTAGAGGTATTAGAGGTAGCCTCTGCCATTCAGTAATTGATATGATTCATAATGTGCTGTAATGACCATTTTGGAATAATTGCCTGTTATCTTAATTGGTGTGAACACTTTTATAGTATTTTACAAATGAATTAAATGTTGAGTGAAGAGAGGTGCTGAAAGGATGTAGAATTTTGTTAAATACATCTTTATTGTATAAATCAGTAAAAAATTGAAACTGTGGATTATGTGAATGATGTATAGCAATTAATGTAAATATTATAATGTTTCCTATTTTAAACCAAATTTGTGATGTCCAAAATTTGTATGAATGAAGCTGATTTGGTGTGATTTAATTGGAAATGGTGATGTGAATATTTGCATAAGACTCGCACATTTTACACCCTGTGCTTATTCTTGACTTTATGATGGTATCATAACTTCTGCAGTTTATGTGTTTTATTTTAGTTCAGGTTCAAAATATAGTGCCTATTATTATGTGAGAACATATTTTAAAGAAACAAATATCATAAAAATGCTGCATGATTTGTACAGTTTGAGGGAGCAGGAATCGGATTTCATTATAGTACTGAACACAATCACATGGTGGCAGCACCATGCAGTGTCGCTTGCTTGCAAAATGTGGCGATCACCTCCTGCACATCTGATAGACACTGGCACTGCCAAAATTATTGTGCGTGTCTACAAGGGGAATATTTCAACTTGGATAAGATTTTATCCATGAATACAAACCCAGATTTTTTTTATAACTGACATGAAATCCATGGAATTTGACAATGTAATCCACTGAATGTACATAATCATTTGAGAGAATGTGGATTTTGCTGTACCCATTAATGATGTATATAAATAACAATGAGGAAATGTCCCCAGTTTGGGACATCATTTATAACATAGAGAGTAGATCGGCAGCAGATTGATAATTTGTGGTTTTGTAAGAATTTAGAAACTGTTAAAAGTGGTTATGGATTTTTCATATAGTTTTAAATGTTTAAATAATGTGTAGTATAAACTGGATATTATTTTACATTATCTGTACATAATTTATAGAGAACTACATTGAGTTTCTATTTCATGCTCAAACTAAGTCAAAAATTGCCCAGTAATTTTCATATTCCATTATTCCATATTCTGAGAACAACAGGGCGAACTCATGACAACAATTTCTATATATTCTTAACATTTAAGGTAAAAATAAAAGTGCTGTCACCTGGTGACGATATAGATGGGACCTAATTGCAGCCAATATTAGTTATTTGAGCAGCTTATCAATTCATGAGATCAGATATCTTCAGACAGTAATGGGGTAGTCAGTAAATTTCATGTTTTAAAATTGCAAATTGGTATATAATATTTCACCAGGTGGCGCATGCTCTTAAAACTGTTACCTTTTGGTATATGGCATGATCTCAAATAGGCAATGATTAAATAGGAAATATTGTATAAAAAAGAACACCTGTCATACAGGGGCAATGTCAAATTTACACAATCAATTATTTACAATTTGTAGCCATATATCATCAAGTAAGGTTGTGGATTCAAGTATTTAACATAATGAAACATCATTCAAATAACACAATATTTGTGTATTGTTTGGTTTTGTCAACATCATTTTCATATGCTTAAACATGCCATGGTGTAGAATATCACACACATATATATATATATATATATAACAATATATATCCCACAAGGACAGTGTGTTCATATAGCCAATGAGAGGTACACACTCCTATTGAATATTGAATGTGCAATAAGACATTAGTCCCTATGTTTACTTTGATCATCAGTATCTCTAGGTGGAGTGTCATCATGTCTGTGTGAGAACAAAGCTGACAATTGTAGTGCCTGAAAATATGAATGTGCATTAACATAAATGAGAAAAATATGCAGTGTAAATTTTAGAATTGTCTCGTTGTGCAAGGCATTATTAAATTAAACAGAGCATGAAAGATATCTGAGTACATCATTTTCAAATTTGGACAGGGTTTTGTGTATGCATGTGTGTGACAATATCGGTGACCTCAACCTCACATTCCTTGCATTCCAACAAACGTGTGTAAGCCGGGTGATTTATGATGAATATGTGTATCTCAAATTCCCGATGGCTGATAGATCTATAATCATATTGACATAGCAGATGTGTTAGCACTGAGAGCAACTAGGAAATGTAGATGAGTGGTTCGGAGCCGGGGGGGGGGGGGAGATGGAGTTGATGGTGGCTGTTAGTTGCTTTGAAACCCCTCCTTGGCCTCACATATTTTTAATCATATAGGGAAATTCAGGTATAACATCAAGTGCTTGTGGAAGCCTCCTTTTAAACTTTCTGGTTTCCTCCTCTCAAATGCCCTTGTATTTATTCCATAAATAACACATTTATTGAATCTTTTTTCAGAAGTCTTTGTGATGAGTGACATCAGAGTGTAATTATTGCAGCTTAAGGAATCTTTAAGGGAGGCATGTTGTGCTTAGACTATAGGCCTTCTTCCCTGCAGCTTGAGAACCCTGCTCTGTCTTCTCCGTCAGATTCTCACATTCCGTGTTGTGGTGTCGTGGCCATTGAGAGCACGGCTCTGGTTGGTCAGAATCTGTCTTTGTCACCAGTCATCTCAATCCTCATCAGTTGAGTGTTGATTTTTAACTGGCCACCAGCTTGTGATAGATTCAGCACATCGCCCTCTGGTGGAGTTTGTGATGATTTGGCAATCATATCTGTTTGGAGTACCTACATGATCAAATTCAACCAAATTCAACCAATCAGTCACATGAAGTGAGTGACCAATCAGAGCAGTGTTTAGGTTCATGTGCAATATGGCCAGTCTTATAATCAGTCACATGATATGAGTGACCAATCAGAGCAGTGTTTAGGTTCATGTGCAATATGGCCAGTCTTATTTTCTCTTATATCCCTTCATATCAATGAAGCAGCCAACTCCTCAAATAACAAAGTCTTGATGGAGAAGGCAGTGAGTTGCACCACATTGTACCACATTGTAGGCCTGGATTCTGGATCTCTGCTGCTCTCAACTATCACCTCATCAAAGGGCCTTTGAAATATTAGAACATTTTATATTATGACATACTGTTATATTACAACATACTGTTGATTAAAAAGAGAAACGCACAAATTTATTATCTGACACAGTCCAGGTTTCTGGCTTTTAGTCTTTCTTACATAATTTTCATTTGGGACCAGATTCTTCCGGAAAATTAATAAATGATAGTAGTATAAAAATGAGCTTGTAAGAACTGATGACATTATAAGTGTGCTAGTCTGAATGATAAGATTAGTATGTCTCATTGATTGGTCCACAGACAAGCTGCAGATGCTTAACCCTTTAACTGAAATGCATAAACCTGCCCTGAGTTCATAAAAATAGACTGTGCCTGCTGTTGCATTATATGTCACATTTGTCGATTGGTTCTGGATACACACAGCATATGTTTAAACACATACATTTTACATACGGATCCAAAGCTGATCAAAATTTACATATCATTTGATAGAATAGTATAAAATGGACAATAAGTGTGAGGAGTTTCAGATCAAAATTTTGAGAAAAGTAGCTTGAAGTGTTTATACATCATACCTCCTGGTATATATATAGTTTTAGATGAGTATTCACAAGTTACTTGGCATAAATGGTTTTAATTTTTAATCCATGGAATTTTGTGACTGTCTTAGAGTCTGGAGCACCTACCATTTAGGTACTATCTAATCAGAGGTAGAAATAGTGAATTAGTATTAGCTTGAGAATACAAGCAGACAGACTTATTGTCACTTCCCATGTATTCCCAAATAACAAATATCAAATAGTTGTGGTTTCTGTTTGCTCAGATGATATAGAATAACACAATCTGCAGGCTTCACGGAAGTTCTATTGATAAGCTTGAAGGAAATATAAATTGTCTACAAAAATGAAAAAAATGTATGTTAAGGTGAACAAGCTTAGATTTCACCTGATAATTGTTGTCGGATCATACAGTACTAGGATGTTTTTGATGATTCATGCCAATTTTGATTCAGGGAGATTATTTATGCAAAATCGATACAAGTTTGATTAAGGAACAGACTATGTAAAATGGAAGAGCTGTGATTTTAACCTTGGTTATTTTTTTCTCTATTTTTATAGTTAATCAAATTGAAACTGTTGAGAATGATTTCTGTTGTAAAGTGCTGATATGGTGTTAATCACAAACATTGAGTTGGTGCATCAAGCTGTGGTAGCAAACAGTAGCAAACTGCAACTAAGTCTAGGCACTCAATCTCTTATCCCAACTTATCCTTGATATTAAATGTGTCAGAATGACCACACTTGTACAGAATTTTGTAAGAACTTTTGAATAATTAGTGTATAATAGTAGAGAGTAGGATATCTGTCCTGTTGTGTACAGTGCAGTGAGCTATAGTATGATACAATACTCAGATTACTTTCTCTATGTTAGTCTCGTGTTTATTATATCAAGTATTGAATACTGATCACAAGTTTTATCATATGACTTCAACAAAGGTAGTGTTTAATGCAGTGACTTTTTGTCCTTCTGCACAGTGAGCTGAGGCAAAAAGAAAAAAGCAAATTAAAAAGAGCAACATTTCTGGCATGCTAACCCTATGTCAACAAGTGAGACTAGGTGAGATGTATCTTAATGGAGTTTGCATAAAGTCACTTCAAATTGTGTAGCCATTTCAGATTTATATATTCTTTATAAATGTCATTTCATATTACACCACACAAGGTATACATCACTTGGCCTGATAAACCAAATGTGAGTATGTAAATAAATAAACCAATTTGTATCAGTCACTGCGATTAATGCCAAGATTTGGCGGGCAAGATTTTGTCATCTCCCAAATAAATTGAGTACCATTAAAACAAAGGAGAATGTTCTGGGTTACAAAGTGAGCTGGATGAAGCCGGATAGTGACCCTTGCTGCCATCTGGTGGTGATCTGCCTGGTTGAGGTCCTATTATAGGAATTTGATGACCAGTATGACCCTTGTGATATGCACTGTACATTAATCTTTCTAACTCTGCAGATTATGCCTGGTATATTTTCTGGTGAAACCCCCCAAAAAATGTCAGCCACCCTAGTTCAACCAATGACAGTAGATGTAGCAGATATAGATAATTGAAGGACAAAAACAGTCAGTTTGGTATATTGTGTGGACATGGAGGATGTTGATAGAAATAGTGTTATAATTAAACCACTGTATCACTATTGACAACCTCTGTTAGCATGGGAATGAACTAGCAGAGTGAACTTTTCCTTCTAAGAAATTTAGACACAAATTATATTCTGAGATTAGTGTATTTTAGATGGAAAGCACATCATAAAACTAACAAACACTTGTGGGTAATATTAACAAACATAGAAAGAAACACTATCTAAACTTTACAAATGGGGACTGGGTGAATTTTGAATGTAGCTTAGTTATGGATCAATCCTCACACCTTTAATCTTGGTTATTTTCACCAACTCCTTTGACACTAAAACAGGTGTGGAAGTTGTGTGAACAGGGTGGGGAGGAGGGGGAATGATTCATGGTACGGAGGCTGGAGTGAGAGAATGTGACAGGGCAATGACGCCTCCTGTGCCCCCCTCCTGTGCCCCCCTCCTGTGCCCCCCTCCTGTGCCCCCCTCCTGTGCCCCCCCTAGAGGTAGAATATTATGCGTATGATGATGAATGAAAGTTGATATTTGCAATTCTGAAATGAATTATTGTTGTTGAATATTTAAAATGAAACTTGATTATTTGAAGTTTAATTTACATTTCTAGCATAAAGTCCATGGATGAGTCATTAGGATGATTTGTTGAAACTAAATGACTTAATTTTGATTTCATCAATTTCCACTCATATGATCTTGTTTTTTTGACTATTTTTATTGGAAATAAAAGTTCATTGGATGAAAATCATTAATCTTGTTTGTTATTTAATTTGTCAGCCAATTCTAAAGCAATACTTTGCCATATTTTCTTAGTTTTTAGCTCTGCTGAATTCTTTGAAGTCGCAGAGCTTTAGGAGTGGAGAAAATGTCTGTCCGTCTGTCTGTCCATCCGTCAGTCAACAGACCTCGAGGTCACATTTTTTTACTGAGCATATCTCAGCAACCACTTAAAAGAGTAAATCAAAACTTGCTATATAGAAATGTCTTAGGTTATAAATGTGACTTATCATACTTTTTTGTCATTTGACCTTTGATCTTGACATATTGACCTTGAATTCAAAAGTTATGTACATGCAACATCTCAACCAATAAAAGTGAATAAAAAGTACTTCATATCTGTTATATATCAACACTATATTCGGCACCACATACATTTTTTACAGATTGGACCTTGTCGCTGTGACCTTGACCTTTATATTATTGTGCAGGCTAGATAAGTTGGAATGGAGATACTAAATACTAAACAAGGTGCTGTCCATGTTCGCCAAAAGTTTTTGACCCACATCAGACAATATGTCCAACATTCAGCCACCCACCGTCAGAAATTTATCTTCAACATCAACATTTCAAAGTGTATGCCCTTGAGCCAATTGTCACAAGCCATGGTTGGGCTGGAACCTTATCACAGTTGTTTTTTTTTGTAATAGTGAAGAATAAAGTAGGCAACCTGAGAAATGAAAGTCTGAAGCACCCAGTGTTTTGAAGGAGGTGCAAAAAGCAACTTTACTGGCCCGCCGAAAGTTTGCTAGATACACAGTTCATGTGTTTTCATTTAAGTCAGCAGAGCTATTAACCAGGGGGGTATGTTTATCCTTTCCCATTTTATAGGGCTTAATGTACTTTCTGCCTGTATCTGTTTATCCGTTATATTCTATTAAAATTAGATACCTTGTGATAAATTTGTGGTGTCAACAATAAAAGTAGATGTGGCTTCAGCTAGATTCCTTACTGCTATATATATTGCACTACATTTGCTTTATTAATGTTAGGGGGGCAGTGTATTCCAAAGTTCTTTTTCCCCACCAAAATAAATCATGTCTCCCAAATTTGAACCCCCCCAAAATGACATAGTGCAAAATAATTGATTTGTATTAAAGTAACTACAAAAACGATTTCAGTTGTTAGTGTGTCAAATGCTGAGGAATTTTATTTTTTTTCAATGCACTATTTCATGTAGTTGAAGGAGCAATGACATCATAATAGTGCTGTGGTTATTTATCGATGAAATAGTGGCATCTTACTTGTTGGTATCTTAGCAACCATCAACAACACATTTCATACAGCTGTGAGCCTCTGTATGAAGTGTCCCTGTTCCCCCTAACATTAAAAGTTGCTATCTGACCTAATGACCTATTTTTTGCAAAAAGCGCTGCATTCTGTTGTCTGAGCTGAATGGCTGTGAAGACATGCAAAGTGGATGACCCCATTTCATTAGTTTATTCCAGGCCTTCCTTGCCACAGTCAGATCATTTTTTTCAACAGCATTCCCAATTCAACCAGTGTAAAATCATATAATAAATATACAATTCTGAGACAGCATTTTGAAATGTTCTGGAAAAAATAGATGGCTGCTAAGGTGAACATTCCATGTTCCGAGAAACCAATTCATCAAATTCCAAATCTTCTGCCCTTCAAAATGAAGGTCACCTTGACTTTTCAAAATTTAAGATGGCCACCAAATTTGATTCCAACAATTTTGAATTGTCAAATTCCAACTCTTCTATATTGTGTAATCAAAAATGAGCTACATCTCTTATTTTTTTTCATCAAAATTCAAGATGAAAAACAAAAATTGGCAAGTTTTCGGTTATATTTAACAGGTGTTTTTCTTTTGTTTTAGACAATGATCAAATGATAATTTTATCTTTATACGAGGCAAATATATTGTGTGCAAATTACTTTGATAAATTGGATAAATTATAAACAAACAGAATGAAAATGTAATAAAGGTTTTTTTATATTCTTATGAATACATTAGAATTCCTCCATCCACAAATATCTGCCTTTGATGTGAGATTCTCTGATTCATGAGCAGGTAAGCAAATCGACATGCAATCTACAAAATTATATTGATACAATTTTGATAATACAGACATGTATTTCATTCACTTATTTCATTAACATATATTATGGTGGTGAACTTGTCTTGTACATTTATAGTGTACATTTCAAGCCAAAATTTCCAACATACTTCAAAGTTATAAACAAAATCAAAACAGGTTTTTAATTGTTCAAAAACATTAGAGTTTATATAAAACCCAAATATTATGGCCACATACCATTCTTTATACCAGTATTTGTTCTAAAATCACTCATAGATTACACAACACTGAACAATAAGTTCAAAACAAGTCTCTGATTTACAAGTAATAACCCTTTGAACTCACTCAAGAAGCGATAAGTTACAGATAGTGAAACCAAAAAGTAGCAATAACCTGCTCTATTACCAGGAATAACTCATTAAATCCAGGAATTTGTACCTTTTATATCTTTGTTGACATGAACAAGGTTCGTCTCATGTATCATGTATCAGATCAAAAATCTTATGCCAAAGCAGGGAATTTGTGCTTGCGCAGGTATGATCTACTTCAAGGGAATAAGCACTATCTGTAAGGGATCATACTTTAAGGGATCAGGCATTTTCAACCAAAAGTTGTCTCTGAAGAATCAAGCATCATCTTAACAGAGTCGTGATAATTTGAACCGATTTACTACACAAAGTTTCATGATGTTTACAGTGCAAGTACTCAGAAACAAAATACTTAGACAAGACAAAAGGTGTATGACTGGTGTGAGACACAACTAAATCTTATTAAATTAAACACTGAGGCAAGGTTCCTATGAAGTCTAAATAAATGGAATAAAATAAAATAAATGGAAAAGAAATAAGCTGACAGTCATGCAGTTTTCCCGTCATGGTTAAAAGTTTTGAAAAGTTTCTTGATAGTGAAAAAAAGAATATATATTTGAAAGAATTATACGTTGGATATCTATAAATGAGAAATTAAACAACCAAGCCTTGAATTTTGGGAAGTAAACATCTGTAATCACAGGGTCCCGGGCGCCGGGGAGTTTATCACCAATAATCAGACAGATGCCGTAACTGTGGTCACATTATATACGGCCCGGGTACCGCACATCACATCTGGTAAATGAAACAGATGTCTGTGGGATTTCATAGGGAGTCCTTATGATTATCTGACGATGGCCTGGTTACACTTAAAATTTCAAAAAATCCTATTTTCACCGTATGATGCCACCGGCAGCCCTGGGATAATCTAAAGATATGCCTGCAGGCCACTCACGGGAGCCTGCTGTGTACTTTAAGATTATTTTTGGTCAGAGGACATCATGGAAACACTGGCAACATTTATGTTGCAGCTAAGAGTTCCTGATGACCCGCACAATGTCTTAAAACTGTCCAATTGTGGCCGATGATCTCCCGGTGCCCTCACAGCAATCTGAACTGCCGGCCGCTTTTTGTAAAAAGTACTCATTTGCCGTGCATCTAAACTGAAATCGGTGCAAATGTGACTGGAAGTCAAATATCTTGCTCTACAATCACCTGCCAGATTTGTTGGCATGAGCAAGATTCGTCCACGCCATATGGGAAAGTTCAGAATGGGACAGGGAGCACAACATCTGAGGAGAAATACATCAAATTTGGAGGAGCCATTACAGTAGTCAATAAAAAATATATCAACTTTGGATTAACCTTCAGAGTAGTTAAGAAAAATACATCAAATTTGGATTAGCCATCAGAGTAGTCAAGAAAAATATATCAAATTTGGATTAACCTTCAGAGTAGTCAAGAAAAAATATATCAACTTTGGATGAGCCATTACAGTAGTCAAGAAAAATATATAAAATTTGGATTAACCTTCAGAGTAGTTAAGAAAAATACATCAAATTTGGATTAGCCATCAGAGTAGTCAAGAAAAATATATCAAATTTGGATTAACCTTCAGAGTAGTCAAGAAAAAATATATCAACTTTGGATTAGCCATCAGAGTAGTCAAGAAAAATATATCAAATTTGGATTAGCCATCAGAGTAGTCAAGAAAAATATATCAAATTTGGATTAGCCATCAGAGTAGTCAAGAAAAATATATCAAATTTGGATTAGCCATCAGAGTAGTCAAGAAGAATTATATCAACTTTGGATTAGCCATCAGAGTAGTCAAGAAAAATATATCAAATTTGGATTAGCCATCAGAGTAGTCAAGAAAAATATATCAAATTTGGATTAGCCATCAGAGTAAATCAAGAAAAATATATCAAATTTGGATTAGCCATCAGAGTAGTCAAGAAAAATATATCAAATTTGGATTAGCCATCAGAGTAGTTAAGAAAAATATATCAAATTTGGATTAGCCATCATAGTCAAGAAAAAATATATCAAATTTGGATTAACCTTCAGAGTAGTTAAGAAAAATATATCAAATTTGGATTAGCCATCAGAGTAGTCAAGAAAAATATATCAAATTTGGATTAGCCATCAGAGTAGTCAAGAAAAATATATCAAATTTGGATTAACCTTCAGAGTAGTCAAGAAAAAATATATAAAATTTGGATTAGCCATTCAAATAGTCAAACTGGCTGTGGTATTCACTTTAATACAATATAGATAATATAAATGGTCTTAAATTCTGACCAGTTGTGTGTATATTATAGTGTTATTTGTGTGTATAGCATTGCTTTTACCTCTCACATAGGCAATAGCAGAGGGCGTGGAGAATATCACAGCAAAATGACAAGATCAGTGCAAGGTATAATGCCTTGCCAGGCAAGGAAGGCCAAAAAGATGGTCAGATATTTTTTATTTCTTACTGGTTTACCCAACAAAATATGAAAAAAATCACATCAAAGAACATGCATAAATTTGAAAAAGTCATGTCAAACAGTGTGCACAAATCATATAAAACAATATCATCTGATTGACTACATAATCGATACTGGACATATTTCAAATAAAAAGTGCAGTGAACATGACAAGAATAAAAGGATTTCTTAATGAGACAAAGCTACCATATCACAGGGACTATCTCAATGTAAATTATCAACCTTGATTCCTGTACAATGTGCAAGATATTGCATAAAACTTGGAAGACTCAACATCATCATAGTTGTCTTGGCAACCACCCTAATAAGATAATATTACATTTGCAAATTTTTACCCACTTTGAGCACAGCTTTCTCATGAAAAATTAATCAAGAACCTGTTTATATATCTGTGCATAAATATGTTCTGTCTTCTAGCACGATAAGACAAATTTCACTGATCCTTTCCACAACAGAAACCCCACACCGTTCAGGATTAGAGGTAGAGTAACAATTAAATGATATACTCCAATACACATATAATGTATTTTCTTGATGTTTTTTTTTCCTGATAGTGATATTGGCCATGAAATAAATGTTTTCATATAAAATATTGGCCTAAAGTAGCATTGTAAATTAAGATATGATTCAGTAAGAACAAATGCAATAAAAATCAGCCCTACATACCAGACGTTATACAGCATTATCAACAACCTTAGGGTTATATTATGTTCCCAACAAATCATTACATTATAATTGAAAGATTTGCTATTATTTAACTTATAAAATTGTTTGCAAAGCTATAAGCATAACATAATGAAAACGAGACAGAATTTCCTCAAATGAATGACTTCAATATGTCCATAATTTTCTTTTCAAAAACCAAATCTACATTACCATAGTACACAGAAATACCAATTCCTTTCATGTAGGATTAAATGATCACTTTGTAATAATCAACTCATTTAATTTCCTTGTTTCAGTGGAGTCAGCTAGGAAGGTCTATGAAGCAGAAAGTATAGATATACATTTGAGAGATAATAATTCATGTAAATCTTCAACCATTTCTATAATCCTTCAAGTGTCCAGCTTTCGTAACAACCATTGAGCTATGAACATTCAAATACATGGAATCATATGTCACATCCTCACTTGCTGAATACAACCAAACCCCAACCATTTATAATCTGCCATTGGTAGACAGGGAATTCCCTTGCACTGAAATATTCCCTATCATAAATCAATGACAACATTTCAAGTACCAATCACTGAACTACATTTTTGTTGTGTGATTTAGAACCTGTACAACAGGAGGATTTTGAAACTTCTGAGGGTGGTGGTGGTTCACTTGGACGTAGTTTACTGGGATCAAATTTTTGTTCAGCTTCTGCAAGTAGCACTTCAGCAATCTGCTGAAACATGTCCTTCACCCCTTCTTCTGTTTTACAAGAAATCTTGTAAGTTCCCACCAAAACAGTATCACATTGTTCTTTGAAATCTTCCACATCTGTCTCACTTATTTGCTCATCAGCATCACATTTCACATCCAACTTATTGCCGCAGAGAAATATCTTGGCAGTCTCGGAATGCATGATGATTTCCAGGATGTGCTGGGAAAGCATGTTGAAAGAGTCTCTGTCATCTAATGCATAACACAAGATGGCAGCACTGGCACTCTGAAAGTAGCTGGAAGAGAGCGTCGCAAATCTCTCGATTCCAGCCGTGTCCCAAAGCTCCAACTATAAAAAAAGACAATGATCAATCTTGTTATTTAAAACTTGACAGTTTATGGCAGTGTGCCAGGGGTGCACCTATTCATATCAAAGACTACAGGTACATTATGTAAAAGTAAAAATATATCAAACCCCATAGGCAATTGTTATTTAAATTGGTTGACTCAGTTTTGCAATGGACTTAAAATGGTTCTCATGTTTGGAGATAACATTGTCATTGATGTTTATAGCATGGTTTATGCATTTCATTTTATCTAATTCTATAGCTCCCGCTTACTTCTCTGCTAAACACAGATAACTGATCCTCCGCCTTAGTAGGTTGACATTCAACTTCCTCTCTTTATATAATATATGTATATATATATAGACCAACTATTTTGTGCATTTTACAGATTCAGAAATTTACAAAATGTGACTGCATCTAAGATCATTTGTGTCCATTTTGCATTATTTCATTTAATAAAACATTTATCTGACATCTCTGTATCTATGCAAACAAATTGATGTCAATATCATATTTGGATCTTCATTTCAACCAAATTGTGGATTGTACTGATGCTAAGTTTATGATAATTCTTGAATTCTGAACATTTTCAACATCATTTAATAAGGTACACAATGCATCAGTAGTAAAATATCATGATTCCAAAAGGATATTATTCAATATCATTGTTTATTAAAAGAATTTATGAACTTAGGTTACATGACATTAAATTTTGCCATGAGAAAACAAAGAGAATCTACAGCAGGAATTTGCTTTATTAATGGCTGAAATGTCACTACAATTGTCTAACTGTATTCAGTTTTGTGATGTAGAGGTTTAGTTTCTTTTATTTCATTAATTCTATATTCTACTCATACACTTTGGCATGTATGTAAGATGATTTACCTTTAAAGATTTTTCACCAACTTTAAAAACTTTTGAGATATGGTCCAGCCCCATGGAGGATCTGGGTCCCGAATCTTCTGAGAAGCTGTTGTCAAGGAAACGACGAAAGATTGAGCTTTTTCCAGCACCATACTCCCCACATAATATTACTTTGTACGATGGAATTCCTGTTGCCATGGCTACTTCACATCCTGAACACGAAATTCTGAAAATATCAAGTGTTTATACAAACAAATAATATTCAGTGACCGGCAGGAAAATCCATGTCTATCACTCCCAATTTTCACAAGTTCTGTCAAAACTAAGTATTTATGAACTGCTCACATCCGTGCTAGATCATTAACCTTGGATGCCCATTAAGCAAAATTGAAAAAAAGGTATTCAGTCAACCTGAGATTTGTCTGAGTTAATGAGAAGTCATACAATGACTTATGATCATGTGATTGCTCCCAATATGATTTTACATTGACAACATCAGTCTTGCTGTGAGAACAAATAAATACTTTGAACGTTTTGAAAGGCAGTGGGAACATCTACATCTATAAGTTTACTCGGCAAAACCTATTGGCATCCCGCCGGGAATACAAGATGCTTTGTGAAATACAACATTCAGCTTAATTTTAATTAGTACAGCATCATTTTGCTCAATGTTTGGTTAACCGTGTCTGAATTTCAACTGCAGGTTCTTGCTAGTCGCTGTAGATAATGCACGAGACTATGACACTGACAGTATTAGACCAAAGAGAAAAGATAAGATTCTATATTTCCTCTATCTGTGCCAGATATTGAAGTTGAAAGTTAGAATTGGTATATACATACAATTAATCAGTGCACCAACTGCATGCAGAGTTTCAATGGTAATGTTATTTATGCAATTACAGTTTGATTCATGTGACGGTCATCTGGGGCAGGGTCCTTAGGAACAAATGACTGGCTTGACCCACATAACCCTGCTATGAGACCCTACCACCACAACACTTGACCCACATGACACATGTACATGGTTGTACCACTCATTTAATTTGTCACATTTCACGTCTATGATCTCAATACTCGCCAGTCTCTTTTAATCATCTAGCTTGTATTATATTTTGACACAAAGTGGCCTGGGTCAGCGTCAGCTGTAAATGACTTAGGTGAATCACTGAATGTTCAAAATTGCAACACAAACATGGCCCTGGAAACAATGTTGCCTGTGAACATTAAAATTCATCTTACACTTTTTCATAAGAAAGTAACTTACCAAATATGTGTTATCCTTATCCTTAATAGACTCGTTAATCAAAGTACATAGTTACAAATATAAAATTACGTGGATTTCTTCAGATACTTTGGATAAATGAATTCAGGACACAAAACAAGTGCCCACTCCCACTTTTAATGACGTCATGGGGAAAGCCCTCATAAAGAGGACAGAGGACTCCGCTCACTCCCTGTGGAGAACGAGAGATGTGTCAGACTGGAAACACGTGTAGGTGGCACCACCACTCAATATTTCTGCAAAGGATTTTCAGTTAAATATTGGCAAAGAACCTAGATCAACGGTTGATTCAGGTTCTTTGATATTGGTGAAGAAATGCCACTTTTATAAACGCAAATATGGCAAAAATGGAGACCACATGTGTGTGTGTGTGAGAGAGTGTGCAAGTGTGTTGGTGTGTTGACAAATGAAAAATCCTAAATTATATCAGCCAGACTGAGTGTTACTTGCAGCATAGAGAAAATATAGAATACTTTCTCTATGCTTGCAGTAGTCAGATGAAAATAGGATAATGTCAACGTCAACATAACATGGAATAATTATTTTTAACATGGAATAATTGTTGCTTTCTATATTCAGACCACTGATATGAAGTCCATTGATCTTTGGTTGAAAAGCATCTGTTTCAATAAATTAACAAAGAGATCAGTATTCATAGCAGTACCTTGTATGATAAACTTTTCACTTTTCACAAAGTGTCCATTTGTTATATACAATTATAAATCTCAATAAAGTCTATGAGCCAAACTAGTCACATCTCTGAAGCAAATTTCAGGATATTTAACTGAGGTTTTCGACTCCTAAGCAGATCCTTGGTTTAAACCAGGTTCTGCAAGTAAATGTCATAAATGTTTTTTCGAGTCAGACCTGGGAGACCACACCCAGGAGAAGCTTCTTTTTGGCAGACAATAAGCACCGAGTCAGATATTTGGCACATACTGTAACATGGCCAGTGGTCATTGTTATGACTAGTACGTGAGCATAACAACAATAGAGCTAGTGACATGTATACCATGTATATTCAGGGGATGGAGCATTAATCTGTGGGAGGAGGGGGGTGGGAAAAAGTAAATCCTGATTTTCTTTCTTATTAAGAAGGCTGATAAATTTAGATCTAATGTTGAAAATTATGTAAACGACGGTTGTCAGTGGTATTGTGCATGAGCATGTGCAAGAGAAAACCGATTGCAAAGTTAAATGGAAACTGCGTGATGATTTAAGGAAAACTTTTTCATGCCATTTGTGGTAGAGGTGACTACCTCGCCATGCAGAGCATACCGCTTAGATAGCACTGATCAAAGAACCAAATGATATTCTCTATGACCCTGACAAGAAAGGTCGGTAATACTATTGTTTCTGGACCTCTCTGCAACATTTGATATTTTTGTTAATAAAAAACTACAATCCAGACTTGAGAAAAAGAGTCACTGAACCTGCCCTGAAATAATGATGAATGGAAAACAATGTGTTGAAGTTGGTAAACAAAGATCCCCCATGGTACGGAGTAAGTATGGGGTCCCATAATGATCAGCCCTGAGACCAGTCCTCAATGGTACCCAGTAAGTATGGGGTCCCACAATGATCAGTCCTGAGACCAGCCATTTTCACTTGCTGGTATTTCAAATATCGTCATCATCATAGATATGGTAACCCAGTCCTCAGTTTGCAATATCAGCAAGTGAAAAGGACTGGTCCCGGGACTGATAATTGTGGGACACCATGTAAACTGGTCTATCATAGCAGAAATATAGCGGTTACCTTGTAGAAAAGATGGCTGAAATCCCAACACATATTTTGTCGAATGGCTTTCTTGTCGGTCTCCAAACAACTGACATTTATAAACTTCAATTGCTGCAGATCTCTACAGCACGCGTAATGGGGGAATGCCACGAAACTATTGGATCTGCACTGGCTTCCAGTTTATACCAGAATAAAATTCAAAATCCCAACTATTTGGAATGCCCTAAGGTACCTCCCTACCTTCTTCAGCTACTTTAAAGTAATCAAGTAGAGATTTATGGTATAAAAGTAGATTATTCCTTGAAGTTCCCCACACCCAGTTGAAAACTCGTCGGTATAGGGCTCTGGAATGACCTCCCTGATGAAATTAAGACTATATATATTGTGTCCCAGTAGATGTCTCAGACACAGCTATCTTACAAAGTGGAACACACCTGTTTCATGATCATTACTTCTTCAAATGTCCAATGAATAGAAACTGTCTACTGTGAATGCTATTTAAATGTTAATACTATAAATTCTTTTACTTTTGTGATATGAATTTCACTGAATGCCCTGCCTCTTCTCCAGCGATGTTCAGGGAAAAAAAATCATTAAAATTACATCCCATTGACCATGACATGAGGGTGATTTATGAGATAAATATGTTTAAATTGTGTTTCAAATTGCAAATAATAGTTCAGAAAAACATGTCTCAAATGAACAAAATATTTCAACGTAAACCAATAGGGGAGAATTTTTCATATTTCCCTATATTTAAGCCCCTTGTAATAGTTGCTCAATTGGTGAATTCGAGACGGTATTAGGCCCCCTTTAGATGATTCCATGTAAAATACAATAACGGGAAAATATCTCACATATGAAATAAATTTTACCACAAAACTAGTAAAAATTGGGGGATTTGTCATATTTCCCATCTTGGACTCCACAGCTTACCCATGATAATAGTTGCTCAATAGCTGAAGAGGTATTAGGCAAACTACAGATGATCCCCTTTCAAGGAGAAGAGGAAAATATCTCCCGAGAATAGAGAAATATAACAAAAACAGTTGAGAATGATTTTTTAAAATGTTTGATTCTTTAGCTCGACTCCTTAGAGCAGTTGCTCAATTTGTGAAAGATTCATGATGGTACTAAGTACCCGATAGATCAACCCAAATGAACTGTAACTGGCAACAAGTAAATAAGTTCCCACTCTAACTGTTATCAGCATTCAATATTACCATACGGCGAGCCATGAGGTTATCCCACAGTTGATGATAAGCGTTGATGGACGTCACATTACTTCCAGCATTGCTTAAGTGCTACTCAGATACCACTCAGATAACTCTATTGCCAAAGATCTCCACCTTATTTTCATAATGTCATAATACAGCAATAAATAGCTTAGTTTTAATTGTAGGGGCCCTTATTGTTCTTCTACCGTAGTAGTCCTAAATGACTCTTATATTCTCCCATATGTTATGTTCTGGTGAGAAATGGAGGATTGGGGAATCCAAGAACTACGGCAAACTAATGCACAAATATGGTAGGCTGTGAAACACGTGGCAAGGCGCATGACAAAGAGAAGATACAAACTGGCAACACAAGTTTAAAATATATATTACACAATTATCTTGTGGGTACCTCGATTTGTGACAGGGAAAACACTCTCCAAAAGATATTTTGATATTCTGATAGAAGAACCGTTTTATTTATTCGACTTCCACACACTTCCAAGGACACATAATCGGTGGACGTACTCCTACTTAATGTACACAGAGAATAACAGTACCTGGGACGATGATGAAGTTTTCATGGAAACAATTGTGATGTTAGTGTTTAATGAAAACATCAATACAACGTAAAACAAATTTGAAATAATCAAAGTGAAGCAAATAATTCCAGGAAGAAACCAAAAGGAGTGTTGAAATATTATGAGATGATTGAGGACAGAACATCAGAGGGTTTGGGATCTAATGACTCCTTGCTGGGGTATAGCATGAATCATACTGGCTTGTGGCATGCATTCAAGGTGCAGTATGATGCACGGCATTTCTACCCACAGAAGTATGTTCATCCCCCATTCGCCTTCCACATCTTTTATTATTGTGTCATCATGCCTCTTGCATTTATTGGTAAGTAATACTTAATCAGGGACCAACTGCAAAAGACTTCATAATCATACAATGGGAACTGGATGGGCATTGCTGTTGTCTACAAACATCCATGTAGGGTATTGCTGGCTGGGCGTGGCTATATTATAATGGAATGTTACCATCCCTTATGAACCTTTTTTATGCTTTGAGGGTCCATACTTTCTTGGGGAGGGAGCTGTAACTCAGTCAAATGTATTCATTCCAATTGCATATGTTTTTGTTTCTCTTAATGTATTGTTTTCCTTCAGTTTGACTATATATATATATATATATAACTGAAGAAAACAATATATATTCATTTAATATGTAGGGAACTTGCTGACTGTGCTGGTGGTGTCCCGGATCCTTATGTTCAGGAAGAGCACCCCGGACATTCTGGTGGGAGGATTGGCGCTCAATGACCTTCTCACTTGCATTTTTGCATTCACACCATCAATAGTGGCTGAACTCCGAAACGAATTCTTTGGAACCGAATTTTGCTATGTGAATGCTGTTCTGAACACATGGTGAGTCTTGCTTGATGACTGATGTGTAAATCTTGCTTGATGACTGATGTGTAAGTCTTGCTTGATGAATGATGTGTAAATCTTGCTTGATGACTGATGTGTAAAATCTTGCTTGATGACTGATATGTAAGTCTGACTTTATGACTGTTGTGTAAGGTTTGATGACTGATGTGTAAATCACACCAAGGGAACTAAATCATGCAAAAAACACTCAGGTATTTTTTGTGAGTGCAAAATTAGATAATTTGTATAACACTAGACAATGATATGTCATAAACATTTCTTCTTATGGTAGTCCCCAAATCTGAGGTCTGTGGTCGGTCTAAACAGTCCTGACTGCATTGACTATTCAGGCAATGGAGGTAACTTCCACTGCCTCTCAAATGTTTCTCTGATATTCCAGGGTTCATATAATGTTCTTATAATGTTAGGAGTGCACAACAGCATCGATAGCTTTTGGATAATGATGAACATTCTCAGAAGACTATTTTTCCATCAGCATTACTTGTCCTTCACTCACTTTCCATTTCTACACTCTGTGTTTGAATTCCAGACATAGCATACAACTCAAAATGTTTTATTCCACAGACAAAATTACATTGGACTATTTGAAGACAAAACTTGTATTTAAATGGGAAATGTAAAAGTAGAGCTGAATGTGCACCAGTCGTTGGCAACATTATAAAATTCGCTTACACGTTTAGGTCAATGCTGCTGTCATGCGCTCGGTAGGAATCTTGCGCTATAATCTCAAGTCAATTGTATTCAATATCAAGTACAAATACAAATACAAATACAAAATACAAAATACTTTATTTTAAGTCACAAATTAAAACAAATAACATTAGCTGAGAGCTATTGTATGACTGTTGATAAAATATGTACAATATATACAAATATCTTTAAAATCCTTAGCACCATTCCATGCAATTACATGGCTGCCAGCTTTTGATTCTCTCCTTGAATGCATCAAGAGAAACACTGCTTTTAATCTCTGTGGGCAGCATATTCCAGAGCTTGGCACCAGAATAAGAGAAAGTTTTTAGTCCATTGTGATTAGTATTGACCTTGTTCTGAATTAGCTTATTATCATCTCTCATGTTGTATGGCACATTGTTCTCTTTGAATAGTTTGCACAGATAAATGGGAGAAATGTCATTTACACACTTATACACCTCAATGGCTAGTGCTCGTATACGAGAAATTATTAACATGTCCTCTCCACTTTTCTCAAGCAACTGTTCATGTGTTGAGCTAAAATCATTAAAAACAAAGCGTAGGGCTCGACATTGCAACTTTTCCATCTTTTTAACATTGCCTACTCCACAGTTCATCCACACAACCGGACAATAATTAAAATTAGACAGAATAAAAGATTTATACATAGTCAGTTTGGTGTCCGTGGTCAGTATGTTACAGAATCTCATGATCACATTGATCTGGCGACTTGCTTTGGCGCAGATGGTGTCCACATGTTTATCAAATTTATGCATTGAGTCAATGTGCACTCCAACTAATTTGACATTAGACTCGCATTTGACAGTCACATCCTTTATTTTGAAACTTACATCAGTTTTACGATTGCCAAACATAATGCCTTGGTATTTGTCAGTATTGGCTTTTGAACCGTTCACATCAAACCAATCAGTGACATTGTTTCCATCTGTCTCAATGCCTTTTATGAAACTGTCATAATCTTCATGTTCGTGTGATAGTGAGTTGTCATCAGCGTAATTTATCATGGCACATTCCTGGAGGCAATAGTAAAGGTCATTGAGGAAGATGTTGAAGAAAGCATGCCCGAGAACGGACCCTTGGTGGACTCCTTTAATGAGTTGGATCCAATCTGAGCGTGTGCTTCCCATCTTTGTCCTCTGCCATCTGTCACTTAGATAGCTGTGTGCCAGCTTCAAGGTGTTCATATCGCATCCATATGCATGAAGCTTGGCAAGTAACAGGCTGTGTGGAATGGCGTCGAAGGCTTTACTGAGGTCCATCATTAGGGCCCCAGTGTATTTCCTTTTGTCAAGTGCCTGCTTCCACTTCTCCACTGCATCGAGCAGTACAGTCTGTGTACTGTAATTCTCTCTGTAAGCTGAGATGTGAGCTTCTAAAATGTTGCTGAAGTAACCTTGGAACTGTTTATTGATAAGTTTTTCCATAACTTTTGATAGAGATGATAAAATACTGAGGTATCTGTAGTTAGCTTTGTCCATATTATCACCCTTTTTGAATATGGGAGCCAGTTCTGCAAGTTTCATATCATGTGGGAAGCTTCCTTCTGTGATGATTCTGTTTGCCATGTTTGTTGTTGCATGTGTTAATTCTGATGATGCTAATTTTAGCAGTTTAGGTTGGACACAATCATATCCAGTTGCTTTCTTTGGGTCTATGCTATTTAGGAGTTTGAAAACATCTTTTTCAGTTACTCTATGCATATGTAGTTCACTACCTACATTTCTATTACTTATACTCTGGATACTGGGATGGTCACGGTGTTGATCTATGATTTCCTGTAAAGTCATATTGGTCACATCTTCTGTGAAACCAATATGATTTGCTAATGTAGCAGAATATTCATTAAAAATCTGCCCTACTTCACATGGGTCAGTGATGACATTGCCGTCTTCAGAAAGTATCACATCATCAGTACTGCCATTCTTGAAGCTTATAAGTGGTCCAACGGTCCTCCAAAATGTCCTGTCCTTTTTCCCTCCACATCTTTCATTTAGATATACTTTTAGGCTATTTCTCCTTGTTTCAACAAATCTGTTCCTTTTGACTCTGAAGTCCTCCCATTTGTTTCTGTTTCTGAGCCACGAGTTGTGGGCTTGCCTCTTATTATACATTGCCTTGCGAAGATCCTTGTTCATAAAGGCACATGGCTGTATAGGCAGAGTTCTCTTTTTCATGGGAGCATGATAATCAATCACATTCTGTAACATTTTCTGATATGCCCAGTATGAGTCATCCACCTCATCAAATATGTCACAGATATGGAACGGAATCATGCTGATGTCCTGTTTGAACTTTTCATCATCAAAATGCTTATAACTCCGATAATGAACTACCTTTTTCTTTCGTTTTGGCAGGGTTAACTTTGTGGCAGTGGTTACCAGATGATGGAAGTCACTCAAGCCACAGTTGAAATTCAATGGTGATGTGAACCTCCTGGGCTTATTTACAAGGATTACATCAAGCAGACTTCCATTCTCACTTTTGAAACATGTGGCTTGTTTCACAATGTTTTTCATGTCATATGATGTCATAAAGTTGAGAAGTTCCATTGTTTTGGTATCTGTTGGTCGTAAGAGATTACAGTTTATATCTCCCATGATCACAATTGTGCTAGCTTCAGCCATCATTTTATCTGTGATTGTTGATAAGTACTGAAAGAAGTCAACTGTACCTGCAACCTCAAGTCTACGCTATCCATTGAATACAAACACTTCTATACCATGATAAATATTAAATTTTTTTTAAAAATATGTACATATAATTATGTGTTTCAGGTATCACTACACGACGTTTGCAATCATAGTGCTGATGGCGGTAGAGAGGTGGCTGGCCATAGTGAAGCCCTTCTACTACGCCCTCCACGTGACCCCGTCCAGGATGATGGCGATCATCGCGGCCCTCGGTCTCTTCTGCTTGTTTCTGGGAGCCTTCCCTCTCATCTGGTACACGGTGGTGCTCATGCCGGGCTGGTACTGTGTGGTGGGCGATATTAGTTTTGAAGACTCTTATGCGTCTACGCCCTTCTTAAAACCAGAACTGCCAGATATCCACATTGCTGTGACGTCCACGTTTATTCTGATTGGCATCGTGGTTCTTGTCAGTTTCACAGCTAGTCTCATCTATGTTCTCACCAGGAAGAGCAATGCCAAATGCATTAATAACTGCTCCATGGAAAAACGATTTGCCAAACTTATGGGGGCAGTTGGTGTATTTTTTCTCATCACATGGTTCCCGTACCTGGTATGTTGATTATATAGTGGAACAAAAACACTTGCATAAAGATATAGTGAAAACTATGTATTAAAAAATACATAAATATATACTGCTCGCTAAAAAAATACATAAATATATACTGCTTGCTAAAATAAAAAAAATCCACATATATATATAGTATATATTGCTTGCTTTACTTTTGTACAATTAAAAAAAAAACTAAAACAAAAAAGCGAAAAACTGCAGAAAAAAAAATTGTCTTCTACTCGTTTGATTACGTTATGAACATTTTTAAATAATGATTGAAACCTGCCAAAGGTACATATATTATAATATTCAAAGACAATAAGAGTACACCTCAAAACTATATCACCTGTGCATGTACTATAATCTCAAAAATCATGTGAAAAAGCCCTTAACATGCCTTTTGTACTTTGTCCAAAGACAATATCAGGAAGCCCTGAAACATTTCCACGTGTGCAAATGATATAATCTCCAAAGGCATTTTAAGTCAGCCCAGAATTTGTCTAAATTATATTTGACATCATTCCTATTGTTTTAAGGTATCCATGGAGATCTGTCTGGCGAGTGGTAATGGCCACGCCTGTCTGGAGGCTCTGTACTGGTCCACTCGCATCGTCAACATGGGCGTGGCACTCAACCCCATCATCTACGGTGCCATTAAGACAACGTATCGCCGCGGCTACATCTACCTCATCAGGAGGTCTCTCTATTATATAACGTGTGGAATACTCTCCAAACCAAAGTGTAATTACTTCCTTCATCACCTTTAAATTAAACTTTTACATAGAATATTAAGTACGTGTTGAATTAGGTTTTAAAAGCCTACATTAAATTAGATTTCTAGAGTAAATGTAAAATGACCATTGAGTGACAAATCTTTTGTTACTATTTTTCCGAGTAAAAACCCTTTTGCCTTCGTCAAATGAAACCAAAAATCTGTGAACTTTGACCCATTATTTTGATGAATTTAAAGAAACGATGTTTATCATATTTGTAGTATTTGGCATTGCTGAAGTTTCTTAGTTCCACACAATCAATTACAAATTCCAGCTGAGGTGTGAATTGACTTTTGTAGGTGAAGAAGATATATTTGACCTGAGGGAAAGAGTAAAGAGTGTAAGCAGTTCCTCCACCACCTGTTCATCTATTGAAACCATTTCAAGGCCTGCGTCCAAAACTGGGCATATGCCTTCCACAAGCAATAAAGTTGCCCCAACTGAGTGTGGCGCCGGTGGGACGCGAATCATGGACATAGCGTGAAACATTTGCCACCATTGACACGTTAATTACAACCAAGCTTTTAAGTTTGGGTCCTAACCAGAATTTGTTTTCTTTCTCCTGTAACTAACGCATCTTTAAACTGGAAATTGTCAATGGTACAACATATCTGTTTTTGTGCCATTGACCACCAGTTGCGCAATCATCACACGAACTAAAGACTGTTTTTACATATTTTCAAATGAACTATTCATTTGTTGGATACATATATATATATATATATATATATATATATATATATATATATATATATTATATATATACCGTGATTATTTGCATTTATGTATATATGTTTGAAATGACTTGCAAATAAAAACATTAAAATTGACTTGAGCATCCCACCTTCTCACTGCTGAAGTTCAACATTTGTGATCCACACGGTGTCTCTTGTGTCATTTACAATGCATGCTTGGAGACATGACACATGATGTGACTACCATTCTGTATACCGGGAACAAAATAAGATTAAGTAGCAAATACGCGCAGAAATGCTAATCAATTTTGGTATCTAGAGAATAGAATGAAAGTTGGTGTAAAGAAAAACTAATTGAAGTTAGATGACATTTCTATCAAGATTTGGTACAGGTAATTATTCACATAATTAGTACACATGTTCTTGTGTGACTACAGTCACTGCAGCTAGACATAGGAACCATCAATGTTGATGCGGTGTCTACAAGCATAGAGAAAATATGCCACAAGTGACAAATTATTGGGTTTGTATATTCAAGGTGGAGTCTCTGGAAATTGAAATGTGGCAATTTGAGCAAGATTGATAGCTCGTAATGATTCTTCTATGTGAATGATAAAAATTCTTTTCTGCTTCTCTGACAAACGCTTTGCATTTATAAGATATTTTGATACACATGACTGATGGTATTTGGCATGATGATCTTTCAGTCTTGTGCCAAGTTCTAAATGTAGATCATCACCCTGTATTTTGCTGGCTTCAATGATATTTATCAATCTACCACTGTCACTCTGGCTCACTTGGGGTCTCTCAGTGTCTGAACAGTCATAACAGAACTTGAAAATGCACTTTTCTTCCATTTCAATAACTATTTTGCACCACCACCAATAAAGCACTAATTGTCTATACTACTCTATGCTTTGTTATCAGCACCACAACTACATTCCACGCAAATCTGAAACATAAAGTACCATTTAATATTAGATTATATGCATAGGAAAAAGAATTGGGTTAGTGTAGAAGAAAGGAACAAAGTGTGGGTGGGAAATATGGTTCCACTCTCATTCAAGTAAAATAGATAGAAGCCCAGTCACAAATAAAATCCATTCCCCAGCATTGCTGGCAGGTGTTGGTAAAACACGGTTGGCCTATGATATACATTTAAAAGGCCTTTATCTGCTAAGTATGTGAGAAGTTAAAGCGATTTTCCTTATTAAGAGATTTGCCTTTGAACTTAAGTTAACATTCAGCATGGAAAAAATCTCAATTTCCATAGAAATTTTCCAAATACTTATATCTTCACAACTAAAAGTGATAGAAGCAAAATTTTAAATCTCACATAGTCAGCACAAATACTGTCAAATGGCTAAGTGTCCAGGGTGCTAATTAGAGTGAATATTGTACATGTTTGATCCAAAAATGAAGTTTTCTTTGGTGTTATCGACCTAAAATTACCTTGAACCTGACCTTTGACCCTGTTCCTGACCTCCAATTACAATAATAACCATACCAATGGATTTGTCTTCCCAAAAATAGTTGGCCCTTTTTCTGACTATGTGAGATTTGGTATCATTTGTGATTCGAGGCCAACTGGTTCAAAAGATAGCTTTTTCGGAGTACCGCAGCGATTTTGGCAGCCATCTTGGATTTCTCGGAATGTCCAAGGATATTCTCTTGTTATCCACCAGATATTCATTATAGAGGTCTAAATGAATCAGAATCCAATGAGAAAAAAACTTTCCGTGCAGGGTATAGTTATCTGGCAACCTGACTAAAGTTTATCGGTGAAAAGACCAACATATAGATCCAAAAATAATGTTATAGATTCTCTGAATTTGCAACAAAGTTTGTTCAAATTGAGGAAGTAGCTTTTCACGTATGAGTGCAAGTGGTATCTCATCTGCTTCCACAGCAAGACTTTCCGCAGATTATGTGCAAAAGGCACAGCTCTTTTCAATGCATTTTGCTATGTCCTTGAGTAATACTTTCAGAAAGGAGTAGACTTCCCAGATTTATGTGTGAAAACATTGATGCTCCCTTCCTTGCTACAGCACAAGGTTGTAATGACTGTAGGGATTTGTCTCAGATTGTGATATTAAATGCTACATGATCTTTTGTCATTTGTTCCATGTATTTTGGTAAGATTCCTTACCTTCTTTATACAGAAATAAAGCCTTCTCCTCACTGAATTGTATACTTCTTCATGTCTTAAGACTGCCGAGTTCTGGCGGTCAAAGTATTCATCTCTTCAACGAATGATGCAGTGTACAAAAATGGGTGTGAAAAGGTATACATAGAGCATTAACAGGATTGCAGTTAGTATATGTATGACAATAAGATGGACATGAAGGCACAAATTAGAAAAATGTGCAAAAAAGTGTACTACCTATCTGTCATCAGACACTGTCTAGACGAAAAGACAGCAATTACTCTGACCCACGCGTTTGTAACATCTACTCTGGATTATGGAAATGACCTTTTAGCAGGTCTACCTAAATCAGAAATAAAAAGTTGCAATATGTACAGATCAGGAAGTTTGATCGTATATCAAAAAAACTGAAAGAACTTCACTGGCTACCTGTACATGCTAGAATTGATTTTAAAGTTCTTCTAATGACCTGGAAGGCACTAAATGGTAAGGCCTCCCTTACCTTCGTGATATATTGGCAATAAAGCAAGGAGAAAGAAACCTTACATCTAATGATGGTACTTACCTCTATGTTCCTAGGACTCACCTAAAAACAATAGGGGATAGGGCCTTCTCATCCATTGGCCCCAGGCTATGGAATGACCTTCCTATTCACATTAGATCAAGTACTTCAGTTGCTTCTTTTAAGAAGAGACTTAAAATACATCTATTCAGGAAACATGTTCTGAATAAAGTGCTATGAACACATTTTATCTGGTATCAGCGCTATAGAAATCTTATTATTATAATTATTATAATTATTATTATTATTATTATTATTATTATTATTATTATTATTATTATGACTGAAGGTTGGAATGATGTAAATGTTTGTCAGCAGAATAGCAAAACTACATCTGTTACATAAAACTTAAATATTTCACAAGGAACAACAATTTTGATGAACTTGCTAATGACAAATCAGTTGGCAGCTTTGCAAATATCGATCTTGTTTTAAAGAAATCTTTAATATGACAGTGGACATTATTCACTCACTGAATGATGGAGCTGTCATTCTGGATTAGATAAAACATGATAATGAATATTTTATAATTCCTATCATACATTTATAAAAAAACAATGTGGTTTTATATCAGGCAGCAAGGATTCACTCACTCAGCAAAAAAACTGGAGCAGGTGGTGATGCAATAGAACAGCTTACTAGTTTGGAGAAGAGGATTTTGGGGATCATAGGGGAAGTAGCATACAGAGGTAAATATATTATCTGCATGCTGAAATTGAACTTACTTAATTTACTTATGCCTTACATTAATAGTAAATATATGAGCATATTGTTAGCAAAATGTATCATATTTCAATGCATGTAACATCAAGAATTATAAATCTTATTTAAGGTGTACCAGGTGGTGTTGATATTGGAGAGCAAGGTATGTATTCAAATATGGCTTTTAAGTAAACATTGTGCAGTATGTTTATTTTATCCTTTGTATAATGTGGTATTGATAATACTTCATATATAACATTTTTATGCATGGTAATTTTAGCTATGTTGACTATGTCAGCAAAGCTTCTGCAGTGATGGGGAGAAATTTACTGTCATTCTGTCTATCAACTTTGATCTTCTCCTCTGAAACTACCGGCTGGAGTTAAGATGTATTTTCAGGGGACAAATTCTATCCATTTTCCAATAGGCTCAGATTGGTTTTTTTCCATTTTGCTGTGACTTTTTTTCTTCAGAAATTTAAATATCTATCTTTGAGTTGTAATGGAGTCTGTAATTTTGAATGACATTACAAATAGCCAATGAAGTAACAAGTTTGGGCCAAATTCAATATATAACATGCATTTTCATTGGTCACAATTATCATCTGCTAAAGTCTGCACTGGGATAGGATTAAAATGATAATTTATGAAGTATTAACAGTGTTCATTTTCAATGTGTGTACCCAAGAGGTGATTTTCATGACACCAACAAGCATCATTCCCACATCGAGCATGACATCAACAAGCACCATTCCCACATCGAGCACCACCATCTTTCCTACATCAATCAACACCATCATTTCCACATTGAGTACTGACATTCCCACACCAAGTACCAGTATCAATCCCCCCTCAAGCACCAATCTCACCCCGAGCTCCAGCGTCAACTCCACATGCACCAAGTCAAAGGTCCAAACTAAAAAACGTAAACTAGGTGAGTAATAACAATTCTATATCTTAAAATGATTTATTGTCCCTAGTTAGATATGGAATATTATCAATTTGTAATCATTTTGATTCTGACCAAAATGGACAATTTTACATTAGGCTACATGCATTGACTTTGTTTTATATATATATCACAATACATAACAGGATAAGTATATATTTTTATGTCAGGTTGTTCAACACCTATATTTCTTTGTAGGCACTCTAAAAATTGCTTTAGTTAAAAAAAGAGCTATTTAGTGTCTGTTACAGTGTAAATCATTATCATTATTATAAATATTATGATAATTCAATTACAGTTCAAGATAACATAACAAATACCGCCTTCAGACTCCAGCAGGAAATGCTGGATGAGATCAGGGGTCTGAGGGGAGACATTCAAGGACTTGTAGATGTTTTATCAAAAAACCCAGTTTGAAATAGTCAACTGACTCGCTCTATTGAAATATAGAATAAAGCTCAGTTGAAAAAAATATAAAATTATAAAACATTTTCTTCCAGACGTGAATTTGGTTTGGTACAGGTGGAACTGTGCTAAATTTGGTACTCTTAGAGGAAATTATAAAAAAATCCAGGAAGACATCAGTTCTCTTCTCAATGCCATGCCTCTAGACTTAAAAAAGATAACAGCAACCATGGACAATATTTCCAAAGGTTTGAAAGAGTATCTCAAGGATCTGTTCAAAAAGAAACATACAGCAGCAACACATGCTTTGGTAGGTTGTTAAATGGATTAAGCAGTGATTTTGAAAATTATGCATAAGCATCATAAATTAATGAAGATGTATCTAAATATTGTTTTGGTTGATGCATTCCAGTAAATGTTTGTAAAACCTTTACAGAACAGGAACGTAATTTATAGCCCCCTTTTGAAAGCACACTTCTTTCTTGGCGTCATTTTTATTGGAGTGTGATCATAGAGGCAATGAAAGGTAAAATGACATAACAAAATTTATTGTCCTATAGATAGGATTGAGGTCAAACAAAGTTCACGCTACCCGTGTTTACCCGTCACATGCAGCTTATGGCTGAGGCAGATCTCTCCTGGGAGTGCAACTTGTCTTATAGCAACTTACCTTTTTACTCTAAATAATGTTGAAAGTGATGTAAAACCCCAAACAAACAAACATGATGTTCATATGTGGCTAAGCTTTCATTACACCAAATTGTAGAATTGATGCTTAATACCTTTAAAAATTGTGAAATGGTATTTTTACATTATACATTATACAAGTTATTTAAGTAGATTATCCAACAATAAGGTCATACAACTTTATGGACAAAGAATATCATTTGCAATGTATATGCATTATATATATATATTACTTTTCTACTGATAAAATTAAAGCAACACTTTTGTGTCATATATGCAAATTACTTGAGGGAACAGTGCTGCTATAATATGAATCATATACATTGGGCTGTAGATGATCATGATGAGTGACGAGAGAAGAAAAACAAAGCCCTATGCACAACTAGTACAGTATATTCCATACAAGTCTTTGAGAGACCAACACATACAGGATTTGGTGACCCCCGTGAAGAGGATTATGGTTAATCTTAAAATGGAGGTTGTTGGCAAGTACTATTATTCGAATTGAACATGAAATAACTTAATTTTGTTAGAGGTCCTGCTTCACATAAAAGGGAAGCAATTTATATCAAGTATTTAACCCAAATTCCAATTGCTGTCTTTTTATTCCCCTCTTCTGTTCTCTCTTTCTTGTTAATATCACGGATATGTAATGAATCCAAATTACAGGGCAGGTGACGGATGGTGAATTTAGTACACTGTGCACACATGGAGAATATGGTGCATCACACACATATCAGCTAATCTGAGATGCCAGCTGTGAGCCATATGGGAAAAGAAACTTTGATAGAGATGGCAACACTTCCCACCAGTAGGTCTTCGAATTTGAGGGTTAATATGACATGTTTTCTTTTTAGAGACATTTTTTAACTCTGGCAAGACCAAAATCTACAAAATAATAAACATCATGGTATATCAATAAATGTTAATAAATAGTAATAAATATATATATCCATTCTAATCCAAACATATAGGACAGTGTAAAAATATTTGTTCACTTTCAGTTGACTTACATGGTACGAGAGAGAATAATATCTTTCCACAGAGCACTCTCCTTGAAGTGTACAACTTACAACTGAAGGGTTGCACATTTGAGGGGAGTGTTCGAAAGGTGAGGGCATCCCAGGTACCACAAGGGTACACATCACACACCTGGCGCCCCAGGTGCTCAGACACTCTTTTGGATGTGCTGAGATCTTTAGCTGCAACTTTTGTGTACCGCCGAGAAGTAAAAAGCCTGTTGGAGAAAGAGAACAAAAATTTTGTTCATCATCTTTATGTGCCCGAAAACGATATCGTCACAAAAAAATGAATTTCATGAGAGGTCAGTTTATAGACTCCAGCTTTGCTCCAATATGTCACAAAATATTTAATGATTTAAGAATAAAGTATATGAATGTAACAATAAAGAAAAGTCATGGTAAGTATGTAGAGCACTTAATACTCTTCATCATTAAGTGAAATTTTAAACTAACATGAAAACCTTTCATGGAGACATTTTTCTGTATAAGAAAGTTCTTGTTTCCCTTCAAATGAAAATCTTGTCCACCACATTCAAATCTTCAACAATGAGAGTGCAAGGTAATTTTTTGTATTGAAATAACTGCAAAAACTATTTCAGCTTTAAATGTATCAAATGCTACCAGATTGATTTTTCATTTGGTCTTGTATTTAATTGGGTACTGCTTGTCCACTTTGCTGAGTAAACATTAAATATAAATTTGTGGCATTAGAATAATAATAGTAAACACAAACTTGAGGAATGTGTCCATGAGGTCAGAAATTTCCTTATATCTAATAAGATGAAGATAAATGATGGAAAGACAGAGATGCTCATATGTACTGACAAGTACAATACTGCAACCCGCAGTAGTATCCCGGACACAATCAGAGTTGGTAGCTCTGATTTTGCCCCTAGTGAGTCAGTGGTTGATCTGGGTATCACATTTGACTCCAACATGGACATGAAGGCTCAGATCAGAAGAATGTGTCAGAAGGGCTATTATCACATCAGGAACCTAGCAGCCATTAGACATTGTCTAGACGAGAAGACGGCTGTTACACTTACCCATGCTTTTGTTACATCTACCCTGGATTATGGTAATGGCCTGCTTGCTGGTCTCCCTAAAACGGACATTAGAAAGCTGCAATACCTCCAAAACTCCGCAGCACGTGTAGTAGGAAAAATTAGGAAATTCGATCACATTTCAGGAAAACTACGGGAATTGCACTGGCTTCCTGTACATGCGAGAATAGACTTTAAAATCCTTCTCCTAACCTGGAAGGCCTTAAATGGTAAGGCTCCGCCTTACTTGCGAGATCTACTCCAAATTAAAGATGGGGATCGATGTCTAAGATCCAACGATGGCACCCATCTACAAGTACCTAAGACTAGGCTAAGGACATTAGGGGACAGGGCCTTTTCATCTGCCGGCCCTAGACTTTGGAACTCCTTGCCTACTGAAATTAGGACAAGCACCTCAGTCTCCTCATTCAAGAATAGACTGAAAACTCATCTCTTCAGGACGCATGTCTTGAACACAGCGCTATGAACAGACCTTGTCTGGTATCAGCGCTATACAAAATTTATTATTATTATTATTATTATCTCAACAATTTTACATTTGATGACAAATTTACTATTATATTCAGGGGTCTGTGCAATTCAGGGTGTTGCTTTCATCTCACTGCTATTTATTCATCTCACTGCTAATTACATTTTATGCCAAAAACCTACAAGCCTTAAAAACCGATGATGGAAATGTTTTTCTCCCATAGCCAAACTTCATTTGGTTTTACATTGATGGAGGAAAGAATTTCAGTAAATGGCATAAGTTTATTTATATTGTGAAGATTATTTTCAAAAATTCAATATCCTTTAATATCATGTACTGCAAAATAATCATCTGTTGCTATTAAACCACTATTTTTTATTTTTCATGGTAGAGAATTTGCAAAGCGCCTGGATCCACATCTTGGATTTGTCTTCTGGACATCAAAAACCCGGTATAATGTAGAGGATCCAGATTTTCATGATGAGAAAAATGTAAACCTCAGTTTCTTACAAAACAGCCTAACGATGATAACAATCATCCTCAATTTTAGTAAGTATAACATGATTCTGTGTTAACCTTATTAAAATATTACGTTACCATCATAAAAATCATTCAAGCCACTCTATATTGAGATCTGTTTATATATACTGTAGATAGATTACACAAAGTAAAAAGAAATAATAGAGAAGATGCAAGCATTTTTGTTGCTGGAAGATGTCTTCTACCATCTCTTCACAAAGCCAGCATCAGGCAAAGGTTGCACAAACCTGTTACTGGTCTGCCAGACATACCAGAGGAAGTATCACAATACTTAGGTACTTTTTTATTATGCCTTAGCAGTTATATTTAAAAATAGTAATTTTTTAAAAGTTTCGAATATCCATCCACATGGAGAATTTGTACAATTCACAATACTGAATACATTTTTCACATATCCAGAACAAGAATCATCCCACCAACAAACATCTCTTACTGCAGTTGGGTCAAGTAAGTTTAAATGAATACTTTTGAATATTCTTATTTGTGATAAAAACATTATCTTGTGTAAATATATAATTTTATCTATCTTAAAATGATTTTTATTTTTTTATTTTATGGGGTATCCTTTGCAGAACTCTCTCCTCCCCATTTATTACAAGCCTTCACAGTGCTACAAAGGGCAATTTTACCAGCCTCAAGACATTGTGGATACAGTGTCAAGTACTGGATGGCAACAATGTATGTACAGTTGAATGGAACAAGTCATACCGAAACATTTTAAATGCACCACTGTCCTTACCATGTTTTCATATAACTCTTTTTCTCTCTCCTTTTGTAGAGTGTTTGCCTTCAGACCAAAGGATTTCCACTTTGAATCCTTGTTAGTTACTTTCAAGTACCATGGACAGACATTGTCTGCGCTATTTAAAAACTATTAAGAAATGCAGCATTATTTTTATAATATGCTTCCCTCAACAAAAGGTCTTGAATACCTATGGCCACATCTTGACTAAAGAGTATGCTGGTTTGGTGGCAATTGAAACCCATGCAGGCCAATTTTTGCAACTTGGACAACTTTTACATATTGCTGCAGTAAGTTGCTTATATTTTATTATATATTTTAAATTATATAGAATCACAGATATTTTTACGACTATTATATATTTTGAATTATATAGAATCACAGAAACTTTTATGACTTTTCTTGAAGACCTGATCAAGTAGATCATCAACACAAATGGTTGTCCTTTTGATCAACACAGGAGGTCACTGGGTTATCCTTTTGGCATTTCCAAGAAAGGGTAAAGTACTATATCTAGATCCCAAACCAACTGTACAAACACGGCCACCAAACCATTACTTTAATCTTTGGAGGTATGTTATTAGGTACACTACAGATTAATATAAGTAAAATATTGGGAGGTCATAATTATCTACACCATCCTTTCCAATGAAAGGGACAATCTCACAGACAACTAAATCAGTTGCTAATTCATCCTAAACCTTAAACCCATCTTTACATGTTCATGACAAACATTGGCAAACAATACTCTATTCTGACATCAGTTTCAGGTCTAAAACTTATTACAATTATACACATTATATACTTCTAGACAATTGTTTCAGACACTAGCCCTCTAGCCCTAACGTGAAATAATGTATGAAAGCTTTGATAAAATCAATGTAACTCACTTTGTTGTATTTATGTTGTGTCCTGCACGTGTCTTTTATTGCATCACAAATTTTGACAAAATAAAGTTGGTCAATGTGAAGTTGAAAATGACTCCTCCAGTTGAGAAAGTAGTTCCAAGTTTTGTTTCTCTTAATATTTATTTCTATATGCACAAACCTTTGTATTAAGGGTGAAATATATCATAATTCATCAATATGAGTACAATTTAAGAAAAAAAAGTAAGACGGACAGTTACATGAAAATTGGTGGATGTGGTGAGCCAGCACCAAAAGGCACTTTGTACAGAGGTGATAGGTTCACCAAGTTGCCCTCTGGTGGAGTTTGATTCAATGCCTGAGGTCGAGCTTGTTTAGTAGAGAAACTTCAATATGATGGGCAGTGCATGGTGTTTCTAGAAACAGTGGATTTCAAGTCTATTTTGCCAATGGCTTTGGGTATAGATGAAATTTGGGACTAATCTGATTGTTTTACATTCTTATACACAATACGCTAAACTTCAAAAAGGGGAAAAGTCAAAATGTACAACTTGTTTCAAGATTTCAAAGTTGTATTATAATTTTTTAATACTCAAAAGATTAATTCTGATCATTCAGATTAGCTAGAAATTTAATTTTGAAAATATCTAATGTGGCCATATACACTTTGATGCATTTTGCAAGCTCAGATTTGCAGGCTACAAAACCATGTCATTTTTTTAAATATAAATTTGAAGTGCAACATTTGTTGCAATTTAAATTGAAATATTAATTAATAATGATACATCTATAAAATATGCATAAAAATTTTTTCTATCATGCCTCAAATTTGGAGAATTCTAGCCTTTAAAGTAACATTGTTAAAAAATAATCATGTCAGTTTTGCATGTTTCTTGATTATTGACACATTTTAACACAGGAATGTGACCCAGTTTACGATTGCATAACAAGGGGTAATTCCTGACTTGGGGGCAAAAATATTACCAAAAACATTATAATATCATAAAATTTACACTATAAGACACTGTTACACTGTAACGAAATTTGTTAAATTTTGTGATGATTTTCATAGGATTTTGATGCCTTCTGTGAGACATGAAAAAGTTATATAACAGAACCACCCAAATTGGTTCAGAATTGACTACCACCCAGATTGGTTCAGAGTTCTCCCACCCCTGAAAATACTGCCAAGGCTGCCATTTTCTTTTATTCACAAACCTTCAAAGTAATCAAAGGTCATTTCACCCTGACAAATATGTTTAAAGTATTTTTGTTGTATGTACCCAATTGCACATATACAGTAATTACCGTATTTACTCGTGTATAAAACGAGGTTTTTTTCCAAAAACTCTTAGTTAATATTTAGGGGGTCGTCTTATACACGAGAGCAGTCTTATACTCGAGTATTTACGGTAAAACGTAAATACGGTAAAACGTAAATACTATGTTATATTTTCGAAATAACGAATATCAGACGTCGCAGATTGATTTTAATTGCGTTTTAAATGATAAATAAAGGTATTTACCCAATATTATCACGATGATTTACGGCCGATGGAGTGCTATAATAATTAAAAGCGATATAATTAATATCTTTGGCTTAAAATACACAAAGAAATATTCTACCACGTGTTATAGTTTTGACGCTAAGATCAAGGACGTCACGTACATCGTGTTATGTTTTCGATGTGCGGAACACAGTAAATTTGATGTGCGGCAACACGAAGAGAAGCCAGGGATCCATCGTTGCGCAATATATTAAATTTTTCAATGCGAGTTGATACACTCCATTTGTTTTCGCGCCAAAAATAAGAGCAAAACAAAGTGTTTCGAAATAATATTGGGTAAATACCTTTATTTATCATTTAAAACGTAATTAAAATCGATCCGTTACGTCACTCCCGCTTACAACCTCGTATTGCGTAATGCATGTTAAATGATTGGATGGTTTTGTTCTGTTCTTGACCTGCAAAGCGCATTTGTGATAATATTGGGTAAATACCTTTATTTATCATTTAAAACGCAATTAAAATCGACCCGCTACGTCTGATATCCGTTATTTCGAAAATACGAACATCGTATTTACGTTTTACCGTATTTACTCGTGTATAAGACTGCTAAGATCTTATATTGTAAGCATATTTAAGTTTCACTTTTAAAATGACCGCCAAGCTTCAGCTGAAGCTTGAATGGTAGCAGAGCCGATATGTCAAGAAAAACCAACTCGTCTTATATTCGGAAATTGGTTTTTTTAAAGCAAAATAACCTCAATTTTGGGGGTTCGTCTTATACACGAGTCGTCTTATACACGAGTAAATACGGTAGTACATGGTGCTATATAGTGAAAATATAAGGTGACATAATAAATCTTGAAATTGACAGATTTGTTTTCAATTTCTTTTTAGTATTAATGTTTTTCTGTGCAGTATTCTATATATTTTCATAAACTAATCCCCCAATATTTGTGGTCACAAAAAAAATCACAATTCTCAGAGCAGATGTTCTTTTGTGGATTTCAGACAGATAGCCTGTATGAATTTCACATTTAAGATCATACATTGTTTTCAGATACCTTAAACCAGTCTCAACTGTGAACATGTGTTTGCTGATTTGAAAAAAGGGTTAAAATCCCGGGGGGGGGGGGGGGGGGGGGGGGGGGTTACTTTCATAGTCAGTGTTACCGGGGAAACTGGGCTAAATAGGGTCCTTTTCGCTGATATTTTCCCTAAGACAGGTTAAGATATTTCATAATTTTCCCTAAAACAGGATACTGCTTTCCAATTTTTGCCTAAAACAGGGATCACAATCCCTTTTCCAAATCTCCCAATTCAGAGCATGTTTGTCACCTTCATCCTAATCCAGGTTTGATTGTTATGAACCTTGTTTATGCTGAGGGTCCATACAGAGACTGGATTGGTGTTAAGAATTATACTATTTTTACACACATCTCAATCCTAAATTTCCCCAAGTTATTTTTTTAAGTTCCACCCACTGACTACCTATGTCATTTTTGCATGTTTCTTGATTATTGACACATTTTAACACAGGAATGTGACCCTGTTTACGATTGCATAACAAGGGGTAATTCCTGACTTGGGGGCAAAAATATTACCAAAAAAACATTATATCATAAAATTTACACTATAAGACACTGTTACACACTCATCTGTAACGAAATTTGTTAAATTTTGTGATGATTTTCATAGGATTTTGATGCCTTTTGTGAGACATGAAAAAGTTATATAACAGAACCACCCAGATTGGTTCAGAATTGACTACCACCCAGATTGGTTCAGAGCTCTCCCACACCTGAAAATACTGCCAAGGCTGCCATTTTCTTTTATTCACAAACCTTCAAAGTAATCAAAGGTCATTTCACCCTGACAAATATGTTTAAAGTATTTTTGTTGTATGTACCCAATTGCACATATACAGTAATTAGTACATGGTGCTATATAGTGAAAATATAAGGCGACATGGTATGGAAGACTGCAGATAGTGAATAGCTCTTCAGAACCAGAAGCTAATGACATGAAAGAATATTAGCTTGTCTAACCCAGAAGAGGCTCAAAGTGTGAAATCACTATTTGACATCATTCTAGCACTATTCAAAAGAAAATGCTGTCATTTAAGTGTAACTACTCACAAATATAAAATGCAACTCATATAATCCCTTTTGCAGTAAAAAGAAATGTTTAGGTTTTAAATGCTTTAGAAAACAATCAATTGAACTTCACTATTGGAAAAGTAACACATTTAATCTTACCACTCTAATATATTGAAATAAGTAAATGTAATAAATTGCTTTGATGTTAGGCTTATTGTTTAATGAGATATTACACTGAAACACACTGAATTACAGGTTTACTCCTGACTCATCTTTCATTATATGACTGTGTATGCCATGGGAAGAGTAAACATTTAAAACATGATCATTAGTTTTCCAATGCATTTATTAATATTATGTTGCACTTTCTTTACAAATATATAAATATAAATATTATTTTGAAGATATACCTTTAAATATTGAGAAACATATATAGACTGCTTTCAACTCATCCAAAAATACTGCTTCACACAAGCAATTATCTGAATAATGATTGGTCAAATTTACTTCCATACATTAAGATCCATGATGATGGTATAAGCCATCCATTGGACTGACTTGCTCCTTTTGTCTCCTTTGCTTTCTACAAAGTCAAAACAGATATCAGTAACTTTTCATGACTTACTTAGATAACTTCAAAACGTTGATTCAAGGATACAATATATGTTTTATCTTATCATGCTGATGAAGTTAAATAAATATATTTCTCTGTTTAGCAAGTCTCGTTCTGTTTTGATTGATATTGGATTTATAAATGTTAAATATCTTACCTTAAGATCAATCCAATTTTTCCAGCTATTAACATATGTGGCTAAATTGATTGCATCAAAAGCATTATCCCCCTCTGCACAGAACAACAACACCACAGTTGCTGATAAACCTGCCTTCTCACTGAAAAAAAAACAGCAAACATTGATCTTTTTTAAGATACTGAACATGCTTCTCTTTGAGGATGCTCTATATTTGTACTTTTAAATTGAAGTCATTTAAAAATGAAAAATACCAAATAATGAAAAATTACTACATCCAGGAATTTAGAATTGCTGGTTTTATCTTACTTTCTCATTATATAAATCATATTCACCATTCAACATATAATCCCTTTGCGATACCTCCACCAGGAATGAAGATGTCCTGGCCACATTCCCCAGATCCTCTATTGTCTATGTTGGTTCGCCTCTCAAGTTCTACCCAATTGAGGTCTTCACGAATGTTTTTTCCCTCTTGAGAATGTAGCTTTTGCGTCATTAAATATCTCAACTGAGTTCTACAAAAAAATCACATCATACTGATTTTGTTGTTTGAAATGATAAATGACAATTTGACAAACATAAAATTGTAAAACCTGAAATGCCAGCTGACTGTTGTGAGGATATTGGTCACATTCTGCAAAGGTTGTACCGTTGTATATTGGTATTCAAATTCCAAATTATTTCTTATTTTACCCTTACCCTGTTAATTGACTGTCTAATCTTTCATGGGAGTGACAGCTACTCAGGATGATAGTTTGTGAGAAATGAGAATCCTGTATCCATGACATCAACTTTTCTATATACTGCTGCCTCTTTCCCTACAACCACAGAAACATGGTTAACTACACATATTTCTCACTGAAAGCAAGGTTTCAAAGTGGTCAATCGATTTATGTGGTGTTCGAAATAACTAGAGATGATAAAAGTAGGATTCCAAACTCTCTATGCAGTGAATTGCAATTGCTCTACTCACAAAGTACTTTTATTATTATTACTATCTAAAAAAACTAAAGCTACAGCACGTGCATTTGTCTGTCTCTTGAGCATTACTAAACCCTCTAAATATAGATAGCTTGTTTTGACAAAATGTTTGCTGTTCTTTTTAAAATCTATATTGAAGTATTATTAATCGAAGAAATTTTCTTTACCTTAACTAATGGTGATCTCTGTTGTATCACTACCAGTTTAAGCTGTGCACTTTCATAAACTAAAATCATGAATGAAAAAAGAAATGACATTTTTTCTTCTTACCACATTTTACATTACTGATGGGTTTCCATTTTCCTTATTTTCGTTTGATGAAAGAATATCTTAGAATTGTAAAATCATGGTTAAAATTAAGGAAGCTATAAACTATTTGACTATTTGGGAACCCATGCCAGTTGGCTATGCCCACCTCTTAATTTTTACAGAAAGTATTGTACCCACCTTCAGCTGCAGTGACAAGGTTGCATGTGTTTGTGTCAACTTTGGCATATGGGTCATTACCAATCACTGGCAGGAAGCTGTCGTCATACAGATATCCCACACAGTCCATCCCCAGAGTGGCCACCAGCAGATCTGCACACAACTGGCCTACATTCCCCACACATACTGCTGGCTAATACATGCAATAAATCAACAAGCAAAATAATAACAAAATAATAAAAATGTCAATTACCACAAATGTACTCAGGGCTTGGCCAAGCAGACATGAACATCAGTCATAAATATCAAAGTCAGGAAAAACAGTGTATGTCTTACTTCATTCAATAGAGGATATATTCCCATTTGTAAAACAGTTTTAATTTTTATTTTATCTTCACTAGATAAAAAATTACAATGATTTAAGTGAAATGGTAATTAACACATTAATGACAGGTCTCGGATGATTTTTTTTTTCAAGTTCTGTCATAAAAAATATTATGTTTACAAAAGCCACTAGGAACATGCTAATATGTGTTTGTGAAGGTTCTAGGACTCCAAAACAAAATGACCTAAAATAATTCTATGTTTTAACTGAAATTATGATATTTTTAAAGAAAATAAAAATGCATATGTTGTCATTCCGTTACCTGTCATTCCGTTACCAAAAATACATAATTTTTTTATTTACTACAACTTTTCCTTTGAGTTGAAAGTTTAAACTTTCCATAAGTAAGGCTTATAACATCTAGTTTTAAGGACAATAGCCATTTTGTAGAAAATTTATTGTTATACAGATTTTAAAGGGCAATATAAATGTGTCATTCCGTTACCGGTAACGGAATGACAATTGTTTTGGAAATCTAATATCAAAGTTATCATCAAATTTTCAAGTTAAAATGTGTTTTAATTGTTGCTGAATGCCTTTACCCAATGAGATGTACCATTTTACTTTAATTTGGATGCAAATGAGATAATGGGAATGACATATTAGCTCTATTGTGACCCTAAGATTGTGACATCACGCTCGGCTTTAATTCATGAATCTTCTGTCAGTCTAGTGTTACATAACATAATATATTATAAGAAGTCATTCTATTCCATGTATACAGGCAGACTAGTTTGTATGAATTGTCATACTTCTGGTATTTTCCTAGACAACATTTGAAAATATTCAAGTTACCTAGAAAAGCTTTCTTCGATATTGCAAACTTGGTTACTTCTGACTCCAATATGGTATGTTTGTCATTTATGTCTCTTAGAAGACACACAGGATATCTTGAGTACAAACACTAATAGGGGAATAGCCTGGTATATTATGAGTACAGATACCAATAGGGGAATAACTGAGCACTAAGCATATATTTCTAAGTCAGATGTGGCCATGTGTACATAACAATGTAGGGGGATACATCATAGGAGGAAGCAAACCACCTGTAAGCCTTGCTTGACTTGGGGACAGATCTAGAGCAGAAGAAGCCAGTGCTGTATGTATTGTGGGCATCTGTTAAGGCTGTTCCTGGAACACAAGGTGTACATTGTGTCTGTACACTTGAACCTGGAGTAGTTACTGTGTCCAGCTACTCCCAGAAATGTGGACAGGTTTATCTTCTTGTGCCACAAGTTGGGAACATTGTACCTGCTGACCCTCACAATGTAAGTCTGAACACTGGTGACAATGGTGACAGTGGTGTTTCAGTGACAGTTCAGGGAGGGAAGTGGTATGGTATATACTGGGAGCCAACAGATTATTGGTACCTGGGACAGGCTCTCAGACAAGATGGCACTTTTCATTCCTGCAGCAAAAACACCAAGATGTTAAAAGGTTTAAGGTTGTGAAGGACTTGGTCTGTGTCAGTAAATACTGTGTTTTAGTGGAGGTGGAAGCACCAGCTCCCACCAGTTCAACAAGGACTGGGCTCCTGAAGCTAACAGATTTTGATTACAGTAGTGTGATTACAGGCCAAAGATGAGTGATTAGCACTAACTCATTAGCCAAATAAGAACTGTAATAGACATGTTCATGAACATGCAATCAACCTCCATTTGATGTGTTTCACAAACATGTAGATATTAACATATTTCTATGATGTAAATAATTCTTGTAAATGGAAATGGCCTTCTTGTTATTTTAACAGGTATTGGGTATAATTGTTCCCTTTTCCAGGTAACATGTATCAGATGCTTATATTTCATGCACAATATGTTTGAATTAATGGTTTAAAGCAATCCTCTGAGATATTCTGACATAAAAATGTAGGGAAAACAAACTCTTTGGATGATGCACAATTCTGTCATTCCGTTACTTTTTCAATATGTCATTCCGTTACCATACTATTTAGTCTGCTACAACCAAAGGAAAACTTATTTTGCCACAATTTTTGGCTATATGGTAGTTTAATAGGTTGTTCAAAGGACCATTAACATATGATTAAGGAAATCTTAATGGAACTGCAAAATTAATAATTTTTTATACATACACCTAAAACTGCGGTATATTTCTGTCATTCCGTTACCGAAAATATAATTGCATATTTTCATATGAAAATACAAAGTTTCATTTTTTTTCAATTCATGATATTAAAATAACCATTTAAACTTTTAAATAACAGTTTCAATTGTTCATTTAAGTTAATTTTGAAAAAAGTTATAGCTAAATGAAGGTTGCTGTACCACCATCTTGTCATTCCGTTACCGCTTGGCCAACTTCCTCACACTTATTTATCTCATAGAATCTATCATTTTAATACTTTTATATATATCAATTTCCTGAGCTCAATCTTTCTGATCCAACAAGTGATAACTTACCACAACAAGGGTATAATTTGTCCAGTCCTTGGTATCTTTATTAATGGGGACATACATGTTTGAGATGAAACTGGAAATAAAATCACCATTTGAAAGATTATGGTGTGTGACAAATGCTATTGAAAGCACAGCTGTGATTTGTAAGAATCCATGTGTGTTAGAATTCTGCTAATCAGGGATTAGTTCAGACTTATTTGGTGGACATGCTCGGGTTAAAAAGTGTTGAAAATAAGGGACCAATCAGAAATTTTTGCCTGAATTAGGGCATTTTTTTAAAATTTGGAGCATTGAGAGGAAACCTAGTCTTTGATAAAGCCTTTGATGTTTTGCTTCTTGTAATGCCTTATAATATTTTGAAGTTTAAAGAAATATAAGAATATATTGTCTTCATCACAAAATACTTCAAGTTCAACTTCAAATTTTTGAACTGATACTGATAATTTATGATGAAGATGGACTGAAAGGAACATTTTCCCTTTTCCTAAGTTTAGGAATTGGTAAAAAGGGTGTCCCTTGAGTGACCCACAATACTGGGGCGAAAGGGTAAAGCAATGGTGTCTAGGTATAGGTGTAGTATTCATTTGAATCATAATTCATGTACAACATGTACATTACTGGTCATTAGTAACCCATCCAGCGTCTCAATTCCCAATTATCGTTAATAACAAAACCATCACACAAACGGTAAGACACAAATAACATTCTCTTTGTAAATAACAAACTCTTATCGATTTGATTCACATGTGTGAATCAAGTTAAATGACACTTATATATATAAACTTCAAAGCGTGAAATCGGAACAAAATCTTGTGGACTGAACTCTACCTTGATCGGCTGAATGACTTTCCACTTTCTAGAGAGCTCTCTACCAGTTGCAACGGTTTTGGTGCATCGCTTCTCTCCCACACGTTTTGCAAATACGATTCAATTTAATTGAGTGAAAACTAACTAAAATATATTCATGCGAATAATGCATTTAATTAAGAATTTGGATGCATGCCATGCAAGTAACGTTATTTCAGAGTTACTATGTAGGTGATGTTTTTCACCTACTGTTATCACCTCTTATACAGAGAACATTTTGCTTGTGAGAAAACGAGAACTTTGCCTGGCGATTAATATTCGACTCAAATAAATTCCATTACCATATTCCAATACTGTTTCACAAATTTATGTGCATGAAATTACAAAACTGCTCGACTTATCTTAGCAAGGTGCCATTTAAGATCATAGTCAACATGAAAATGAAATAGATAAATTGTCTTCATAAAAATATCATGATGGAATGCTGATTAAGAAAACTTATATTATATGGACACTTATAGCAATCCAAATGGTTGGACAAGGATTGTCAACTTAATAAAATCATTCTTTTCTTTTCATCTTTTTTTTCTCACTCTTTTCAAGTAAAACTTATCCATTGACTTATGCTTGTAGTAGGACATGAAAAAAAGTGAATACAATTTATTCTGCATAAAATGAAACTGAAATGATTAAAAGGCCACAATATTTTAAAATGGACCTTCTATCTTTGGCTTTATTCTCTTTAACTGTGCACTCCTTTATTTCTGCAATGTGAAATGTTATATTCCAAGTGTTGCAGTAATGATTCCTGCAATCATGTCTCAATCCCATTTTGTGGCTTATAATTATAGAAAATACAAACAAATACACTTTTAATTGTCATTTATTTACATAAAAATTATGATACAAGACACTTCAATATGACCCAGCTCACTTGTAATGCTCTTTTAATAAATCATCGTATAGATCATTCTTTCGATCTTTACCTCATGATGCCACATGATTGTATTTATTTTGATGTAAAACTGTCCTATTATAGCTCATCTATTGTTATGCAATCTGGCTCAAGAGAATAACGTACTGATGATAATAATTCGCCAGAATTAAGGTGTGTGAAAAAAAAAATTATTCATTTAATTTCTATTTTCACAAGGTAAATGCTCAATATAATTGCAAACTTTAAAGTCATTGGTTTGAAAAAAAAAATATTGTTTCTTATAAATTGTTTACACTGATAAAAAAAAATATATTGGCATTTACTTCAAACATAGTATTTTTCATTCAATCCTCAGCATGTGTAATAACAAAGCTATTTGTGAAGAGATCTATTTCAGATGTTGGACTGCATAATGAGCAGGCTATTCTATTCTGTACAAATTATCCTAATAATAATAATAAATTCAGACCTATATACATATGCAAAAAAAAAACATCCTTCATGTGGAAAAATACTATGTATTTTTGCCCTTTGATGCTATTTTCTTTTTGCCCTTTGTCGGGTCATAAGAGTAAGTTTTCACTAATGGCCCTGTTCCTGCCTCCTTGAATCTAGCAGCATCAGCCCTTTGTCTGTCTTCAACCTGTGCCATTAGTTTGGAGTTGGACCATGCTGAAATCGCAAAATACAAATATAACTTATCGATTCCATAAAATCAAAATATTTTAAGACTTTGCATTAACGTCAAGTGTTTGATTGTTAAAATCGTGAAGATGGATGGAGGCAAACAAAAATGTTAATAACTGCATGTTAATGGAAGCAATAAAACATTAAACATACTTTCTTTGAATCCTTCAACAAATTTCTTTTTCTTTGGCTGTTTGGACATGTCATGCTTGATCATCACTGGAATGCTAAAGAATTCCCGCACCTGGGGAATCTTTAAAAATAATACTTGTCCAAGGGAGAAAACATTGGAGGTGAACCAGTAACACAACATGGCCTGCAAAAAATATCAACCAATCATTCATTTAATGGGAAATTCTGTTCTTTGCATGTAATATCACTCCGATTTTAGAAAGTGAAATAATTGAATATTTTTTGTGAAAAATATGAAAGTCTCATATGAAATTGAATCAAAATTATTTCGACAGAGATAAAAACATTTAGTTATAAAAACTGTTGTCAAAAATTTTGTCAAAAAATAATAGTTTTCACAATGACTTTTCTGAAAGCTTGGCAGTTTGGAGCACAAGAATGCACTCCATATTCTGTCTAAAATAGAATGAAGTTTTTATATTAACTGTATATCAATAGAGATGCTTACTGCTGGAAAGTTGATCATGAAAGGTGTTATAAATATTGGCATGGCTCGGAACACCCACTTCATTGTGTGTCCCATCTGACCTGCTTTCATACCATCAACTCCAAGCTGCAAATGAAATTCTCAACATTAATTTTATCATTCAAAACAAAATCAAACCCTTACATAGATCACAATGTTGCTTTCTGTTTTGGTCATATTTATTATGGGACAGCATTTCTAGTTATTACTTCTACTATCTATGTTCATTATTAGCTCATAACATGGAGAAATACAAAGCTCTATGGCAGCTGATTAAAGGGGACTTAAATTATTCCAAAATACAGTAGTTTCTCTATTTGACACCTGTCAGAGACATTGCACATCATTGCCGAGTGTTGTTGCCAGATAATGTAAACTATTTTTTCATAATTTGTTGGTGTTCTATATCATAGGAAGCAATTTTTTTGGAAATTCATGTTATTATTCATTCCCATTCTTAATAAAATATAGAAAATATTAGGTTAATCTGCTTTTAAGTATATAGTAAAAGGAGATAGCATCCAAAGCATCAGTTCTACCACTAGAGGGCACTGCAGCACACTACTTGATGCTGTGACAACTGAGATATGGCTGAGTGCCAAATTGCACCAGTGTTGTGAAATACCACCTCATGTTTGCTTATATTGATCTGGGGCAGTTCCTAACCAATTCAAATCAAATGATTTGCAGCAATTGACCAAACCTTTGGGCAAAAACAGCTTTCCCTCAAACCTCAAGGTGGGAAGTCGGGAATAAATAAGGTGAGAACAATTAATTGACAAGTTCAATATCCATATCTTTCCTGCAAATCATTATTTTTTTCCTAATGATATGAGCAAGGACGTGTAACTAAATTAATGACAAAGCATCATGACAAATGTTTGGCAAGTTGATAGAGAATTGTAAAAGCCTGTTGCCATCCAGTTATATATTTTCAAAAAACAATGATATTTTATTATTCCATACAAATTTACAAGCTTGAAATACCTAAGCTAAATATATCACAATTTACTATTTCTAGCATCAGTCTTTATCAACATGGCAAACTCTAGCTGCTTTAATTTTGAAATCTTTATTATGAAGTTCTTTCAATTTATCAAAAGCTTAACATTCCCTTAGATTTGCTAATAAAAATGTCTTGTACTTGTTTGATAATTTATCTTGTGCTTCTTTCAGGGTTTACCAAAACTTACACTTACACCTCTTTTGGTCAGTGTATGTTCCGTTGTCATGGAGATATACATGTGTTACTTCATGATGCTGTCATAAGGTGTCAGCACCTGCTTATTGAACGCTATCTAGTCCAGGGCGCTGATGTGAATGCAAAAGATGCATGCAGATTTGGGCATACACCGCTGCACAAAGCAGCCACTAAGGGGTAAAGCTATCTTATTCCTGTGTAATTCATGAACTACATTAAAAATTATAAATATCAATGAGAATAATGAATGCACATACAGCACATTGAGATAATTCGGTCCCTCTAAAAACCAGATCAGCATGTTAAACATAGGCATCAGAGATGCATCAACCCTCAGCCCTGGTAACTCATTGCACAACATTCGCTCCACACAATATTTGTGAACAAAACGTCACTGCACCAAGGCAAATTGATGCAGGGGTAAAAAACCCATAAAATCTACTTCCTTTGATAGCTTAGGTGGGTCAAGTATCATGAAACTGTCATCATTTACTCTAGAATTATTGATATGGGCCTGTGACCTTGAAAAGCAGGTTAAGGTCACCGTCCATCAAACTCATGTGGAGTCTTCCCAGATTCTTATGTGTCAATTTTCATGAAGCTGCCATCATTTGTTCTTAAGTTATCACGATGACAAGGATGATTTCACATAATTGTCCCTGTGACCTTGAAAAGTAGGTGAAGGTCATGTTCCATCAAGAGAAGTCTGAGGTCTTCACCAGATGCTTGTGTGTGTCAAATCTCATAAAGCTGCCATCATTCGTTCTTGAGTTATTGCGATTCTTGGGATTTCACATAATTGTCCCTGTGACCTTGAAAAATAGGTCAAGGTCGCCGTCCACCGAACTAGTCCGAGGTTTTCACCAGATGCTTATGCGTGTAAAGTTTCATGAAGCTGCCATCATTTGTTCTTGAGTTATCATGATGACAAGGATGATTTCACATAATTATCCCTGTGACCTTGAAAAGTAGGTAAAGGTCATGTTTCAAAGAAAAAATTCTGAGGTCTTCACCAGATGCTTGTGTGTGTCAAATCTCATAAAGCTGCCATCATTCGTTCTTGAGTTATTGCGATTCTTGGGATTTCACATAATTGTCCATGACCTTGAAAAATAGGTCAAGGTCGCCATCCATCGAACTCATTCGAGGTTTTCACCAGATGCATATGTGTGTCAAGTTTCATGAAGCTGCCATCATTTGTTCTCGAGTTATCGCGATGACAAGATGATTTCACATAATTGTCCCTGTGACCTTGAAAAGTAGGTGAAGGTCATGTTTCATAGAAAAAATTCTGAGGTCTTCACCAGATACTTATGTGTGTCAAATCTAATAAAGCTACCATTATTCGTTCTTGAGTTATTTTGATTCTTGGGATTTCACATAATTGTCCCTGTGACCTTGAAAAATAGGTCAAGGTCGCCGTCCATCGAACTCGTCCGAGGTTTTCACCAGATGCATGTGTGTCATTTGTTCTCGAGTTATCACGATGACAAGATGATTTCACATAATTGTCCCTGTGACCTTGAAATCAGGTGAAGGTCATGTTCCATCAACGGAAGTCTGAGGTCTTCACCAGATACTTATGTGTGTCAAATCTAATAAAGCTACCATTATTTGTTCTTGAGTTATTGTGATTCTTGGGATTTCACGTAATTGTCCCTGTGACCTTGAAAAATAGGTCAAGGTCGCTGTCCACCAAACTAGTCTGAGGTTTTCACCAGATGCTTATGCGTGTAAAGTTTCATGAAGCTGCCATCATTTGTTCTTAAGTTATCACGATGACAAGGATGATTTCACATAATTGTCCCTGTGACCTTGAAATCAGGTGAAGGTCATGTTCCATCAAGAGAAGTCTGAGGTCTTCACCAGATGCTTGTGTGTGTCAAATCTCATAAAGCTGCCATCATTCGTTCTTGAGTTATTGCGATTCTTGGGATTTCACATAATTGTCCCTGTGACCTTGAAAAATAGGTCAAGGTCGCTGTCCACCAAACTAGTCCGAGGTTTTCACCAGATGCTTATGCGTGTAAAGTTTCATGAAGCTGCCATCATTTGTTCTTGAGTTATCATGATGACAAGGATGATTTCACATAATTATCCCTGTGACCTTGAAAAGTAGGTAAAGGTCATGTTTCAAAGAAAAAATTCTGAGGTCTTCACCAGATGCTTGTGTGTGTCAAATCTCATAAAGCTGCCATCATTCGTTCTTGAGTTATTGCGATTCTTGGGATTTCACATAATTGTCCATGACCTTGAAAAATAGGTCAAGGTCGCCATCCATCGAACTCATTCGAGGTTTTCACCAGATGCATATGTGTGTCAAGTTTCATGAAGCTGCCATCATTTGTTCTCGAGTTATTGCGATGACAAGATGATTTCACATAATTGTCCCTGTGACCTTGAAAAGTAGGTGAAGGTCATGTTTCATAGAAAAAATTCTGAGGTCTTCACCAGATACTTATGTGTGTCAAATCTAATAAAGCTACCATTATTCGTTCTTGAGTTATTGTGATTCTTGGGATTTCACATAATTCTCCCTGTGACCTTGAAAAATAGGTCAAGGTCGCCGTCCATCGAACTAGTCCGAGGTTTTCACCAGATGCATATGTGTGTCAAGTTTCATGAAGCTGCCATCATTTGTTCTCGAGTTATCGCGATGACAAGATGATTTCACATAATTGTCCCTGTGACCTTGAAATCAGGTGAAGGTCATGTTCCATCAACGGAAGTCTGAGGTCTTCACCAGATGCTTGTGTGTGTCAAATCTCATAAAGCTGCCATCATTCGTTCTTGAGTTATTGCGATTCTTGGGATTTCACATAATTGTCCATGACCTTGAAAAATAGATCAAGGTCGCCATCCATCGAACTCATTCGAGGTTTTCACCAGATGCATATGTGTGTCAAGTTTCATGAAGCTGCCATCATTTGTTCTCGAGTTATCGCGATGACAAGATGATTTCACATATTTGTCCCTGTGACCTTGAAAAGTAGGTGAAGGTCATGTTTCATAGAAAAAATTCTGAGGTCTTCACCAGATACTTATGTGTGTCAAATCTAATAAAGCTACCATTATTCGTTCTTGAGTTATTGTGATTCTTGGGATTTCACATAATTGTCCCTGTGACCTTGAAAAATAGGTCAAGGTCGCCGTCCATCGAACTCGTCCGAGGTTTTCACCAGATGCATATGTGTGTCAAGTTTCATGAAGCTGCCATCATTTGTTCTCGAGTTATCGCGATGACAAGATTATTTCACATAATTGTCCCTGTGACCTTGAAAAGTAGGTGAAGGTCATGGTTCATAGAAAAAATTCTGAGGTCTTCACCAGATACTTATGTGTGTCAAATCTCATAAAGCTACCATTATTCGTTCTTGAGTTATTGTGATTCTTGGGATTTCACATAATTGTTCCTGTGACCTTGAAAAATAGGTCAAGGTCGCCGTCCATCAAACTTGTCCGAGGTTTTCACCAGATGCATATGTGTGTAAAGTTTCATGAAGCTGCCATCATTTGTTCTTGAGTTATCGCGATGACAAGGATGTTCGCTACAGACATACATACATACATACATACATACAGACATACATACATACATACATACATACATACATACATACCCACGCCAGGAGTACTGCAATACCCTCAGCCTGATTACATCAGGGGCTGAGGGTAAAAATCATAATTAACATTATGGTGTTGCAACTTGTTTCTTGTGCTTAAACAGATCCTTGTGCGCAAAGATATAATATGATCCGCAGGCAGCTAAACTGCAAATTTTGATTGAAAACAATTCTGTTTAAAAAAAATCATTACAGCAAGTTTAAAGTTTACAGATGAAAAAATTTCAGTAAAAAAATATTTCATATCAACTGAAGAATTATCTACTTTTTCATTGTTATGGATTTCTTCTAGATGCACTGGATGTGTGAGAATTCTTTTGCACTATGGAAGTGAGGTAAATACTGGCGATGTCTTAGGCCAGAGCCCCCTGGTGTTGGCGATCTATAACAGGCATTGGTCAGTGGCAAGGATCCTCATTCAGCATGGATGTCGCATTGAGCTCAATAAAATCTTGTGTCAGGACCTACCTGACAGTGGTGAGTTTTTTTTATCCGACACAATTTCTTTTTACAACACTGATCACAAGAAACATGAATATTCAACATAAATCAAATGACACGTCAGGATATATGTTTCAATTACGTTTTCTATTTCTAAATATCAGTATGTACATTAAAATTAAGCATGTAACATTCTTAAGCTTTCTATCTATTTCGAATCTGTAAATTAACACCTTTCCTACCTATTATTTGGCTTTTATCAAATTATAAATTAATTTTTGAGCTTAAAGCAGATCAAACCAGATCAAAAACCAAGTTGAAAATCAAATCTGGACTTCCAAGTACAAACATAAGCATACATACATAAAAGTTACATTTAAAAAGTACCATGACAAGGTTTCTCTCCCTAAATTGTGGATATAAATATTTCAGCTCTGTCTCTATTTTGTCTTTGTGCCTTTCTTTCAGAGGAGGAGTTTTTGTTGTGTCATGGGGCCATTCCCGCAGACCCATTAATGCTGTCAGGTCCAGCCTCCCCGTCACTCACCAGAGTAAAGCAATATCTGCTTTCAAAGGGTATGGAAATTGAGGGAGAGCAGCTTCAAAAAATACTCAAAAAAATACAGAAAAGCGATACGTCCATTCGAATTATCATGATTATGCTTCTTGTGTCCAATTACAAGGCTGTGAGTTCTACTCTGACCTCTCCATGCCTCGCCAAACATCCTAAACTAGTTGTTGAGCTCCGCCAGATGAGACGCAATCCGACTAGCCTACAAGATGCGTGTCGCGCTAAAATTGTGAGAGCAACATGGCCACCAGGGAAGCAAGGAATTAATCGGTTGAATCTACCCACCACCATCAAGCACTTCCTGTGCTTTTCAGACTTCCCTGATAAAGAGTGAGGTCCAAGCTGATTAAACTTATGGATTATTCGATGAAAATTTATGTATGAAATTTTAATAAAATATCGTACCCGAGAAGAAAAAAAATTCTGTTCTTTTTTATAGATAAAATATACAGATCTTGATTTACAAGTAACGGTTAAATATAATATTAATTCACATGACTTGCAATGAATAGCTATTATATCTAAAACAGTGGGCTAATTATGAGGAAGATTGTTTATTAAAGTGTCAGGCATAAATAAAAAAAATTCTGACATTCAAAAAAATTGTCTGACAAGCCAAGCAGTGGCACTAGCTAAGCCAATACTGCACAAAATGTAATGTCTATGGCAGTCAAGGAAGTAAGGCAATCTGGCATGCCCCTTTTCAAGTGTAAATTGTTTCAAGTGTAAAAAGTGGGTCAAAAGTAATCCCTAAATTTTATAAGTGATCGTTACATTGTGTTGTATTTCACATCCGTAAATTGTGTCAAAGTGATCCTATATTGTTTCCAACAGATTTTTTTATATATAGCCAATCATTAATGGTCATGGTGATGAAATACCAGCTTAGCACCTTAGTGATGAACAAAGTGGTCATTGTGATGAAATATGAGCAAGGTTGTCATGGTGATGAAATATCAGCTTACCTCTATAGTGATGAGCAAGGTTGTCATGGTGATGAAATGTCAGCTTACCACTATAGTAATGAGCAAGGTTGTCATGGTGATGAGATTTCAGCTTACCACTATAGTGATGAGCAATGTTGCCATGGTGATGAAATATCAGCTTACCTCTATAGTGATGAGCAAGGTTGTCATGGTGATGAAATGTCAGCTTACCACTATAGTAATGAGCAAGGTTGTCATGGTGATGAGATTTCAGCTTACCACTATAGTGATGAGCAAGGTTGTCATGGTGATGAAATTTCAGCTTACCACTGTAGTGATGAGCAAGGTTGTCATGGTGATGAAATGTCAGCTTACCTCTATAGTGATGAGCAAGGTTGTCATGGTGATGAAATATCAGCTTACCTCTATAGTGATGAGCAAGGTTGTCATGGTGATGAAATATCAGCTTACCTCTATAGTGATGAGCAAGGTTGTCATGGTGATGAAATATCAGCTTACCTCTATAGTGATGAGCAAGGTTGTCATGGTGATGAAATTTCAGCTTACTACTATAGTGATGAGCAAGGTTGTCATGGTGATGAAATATCAGCTTACCTCTATAGTGATGAGCAAGGTTGTCATGGTGATGAAATGTCAGCTTACCTCTATAGTGATGAGCAAGGTTGTCATGGTGATGAAATATCAGCTTACCTCTATAGTGATGAGCAAGGTTGTCATGGTGATGAAATATCAGCTTACCTCTATAGTGATGATCAAGGTTGTCATGGTGATGAAATATCAGTTTACCACTATAGTGATTAGCAAGGTCGTCATGGTGATGAAATATCAGCTTACCTCTATGGTGATGAGCAAGGTTGTCATGGTGATGAAATATCAGCTTACCACTATGGTGATGAGCAAGGTTGTCATGGTGATGACATTTCAGCTTACCACTTTAGTGATGATCAAGGTTGTCATGGTGATAAAATATCAGTTTACCACTATAGTGATTAGCAAGGTTGTCATGGTGATGAAATATCAGCTTACCTCTATAGTGATGAGCAAGGTTGTCATGGTGATGAAATGTGAGCCTTACCTCTATAGTGATGATCAAGGTTGTCATGGTGATGAAATATCAGCTTACCACTATGGTGATGATCAAGGTTGTGATGGTGATGAAATATCAGCTTACCTTTAGAGTGATGAGCAAGGTTGTCATAGTGATGAAATTTCAGCTTACCACTATAGAGATGGGCAAGGTTGTCATGGTGATGAAATGTCAGCTTACCTCTATAGTGATGAGCAAGGTTGTCATGGTGATGAAATGTTAGTTTACCTCTATAGTGATGAGCAAGGTTGTCATGGTGATGAAATATCAGCTTACCAATATAGTGATGAGCAAGGTTGTCATGGTGATGAAATATCAGCCTTACCTCTATAGTGATGAGCAAGGTTGTCATGGTGAAGAAATGTCAGCTTACCTCTATAGTGATGAGCAAGGTTGTCATGGTGATGAAATGTCAGCTTACCTCTATAGTGATGATCAAGGTTGTCATGGTGATGAAATGTCAGCTTACCTCTATAGTGATGATCAAGGTTGTCATGGTGATGAAATGTCAGCTTACCTCTATAGTGATGATCAAGGTTGTCATGGTGATGAAATATCAGCTTACCTCTATAGTGATGAGCAAGGTTGTCATAGTGATGAAATTTCAGCTTACCACTATAGTAATGAGCAAGGTCGTCATGGTGATGAAATTTCAGCTTACCTCTATAGTGATGAGCAAGGTTGTCATGGTGATGAAATATCAGCTTACCTCTATAGTGATGAGCAAGGTTGTCATGGTGATGAAATATCAGCTTACCTCTATAGTGATGAGCAAGGTTGTCATGGTGATGAAATATCAGCTTACCTCTATAGTGATGAGCAAGGTTGTCATAGTGATGAAATTTCAGCTTACCACTATAGTGATGAGCAAGGTTGTCATGGTGATGAAATGTCAGCTTACCTCTATAGTGATGAGCAAGGTTGTCATGGTGATGAAATGTCAGCTTACCTCTATAGTGATGATCAAGGTTGTCATGGTGATGAAATATCAGCTTACCTCTATAGTGATGAGCAAGGTTGTCATAGTGATGAAATTTCAGCTTACCTCTATAGTGATGAGCAAGGTTGTCATGGTGATAAAATATCAGTTTACCACTATAGTGATAAGAAAGGTTGTCATGGTGATGAAATATCAGCTTACCTCTATAGTGATGAGCAAGGTTGTCATGGTGATGAAATATCAGCCTTACCTCTATAGTGATGAGCAAGGTTGTCATGGTGATGAAATATCAGCCTTACCTCTATAGTGATGAGCAAGGTGGTCATGGTGAGGATGGGCATGAGATATATGGGGTCAGGAACGGTCAGATCCACGAACCACAGCAGCCCTCCAGTAGTCATGCTCTCCACCGGAAGATTAGCCATCTGACGCAGACCCACAAACACAGACACAAATATCGGCATCTGAAACACACATTATATTCATGAAATTAAAATAGTTTGAAGGCAACATGACTGTTGAGATAATCATTGATGCAATTTCAACAAAAAAAATATTAGACCAGGAAGTACCATTTTAAAAAATCCTAAAATGTATTTGTTATGTGAATTTTGCTAATTTTAAGCTTGTTAAAGGCCTGTGCAGAGATATCTTGTCTAATCCCCTCCCTTATTCAAAATCTACTGGCTCATTACATAAAACAATCGGCCAATTCCGGATCTCCATCTTGCCCAATGAAAATGGCAATTCACAAAAAATTTAATCATTACGAAAAAAACCAAAAAAAACCATGATGATTAGCCACAAATGCACTTTGGAAATATTTTCAACAACTTTGCAGGGTCACTGGGCTAATGCTTACATGTTAAACCCTGAAACAGGTGTTTGAAACCAAACTGGTCAAGTAATTGATAACAAGTAGAACAGACTGTGAGTGCTTGAATACCTACCTGAGCCATTGGCACCAGCATACTGCGTGCAGGAGATATTCCGTTCCTCTTGCTGTAATCCATCAGCTCATGTCCGGCCCGAGCAGCTGTCCACAACAAACGTACAATCAAACCAGCTGGCAAACTTTCATGTATATCAACATTGCTGCTGTCAGCAAAAAACAGAGTAGGTCTCCATATTTCACTTAGCATTTGTTATATATCAGACGTTATTCAAATTTAGCCATGAAAGGAATGAGACAAACTATGTTCGAAAACCATGCCTCACAGCAGTAGAAACTCTTTGTATTAAAAAGACTGAGATCACATTTTTCTTAATATCTAGAATGCTATATAATGACTGTCTAATAGATGTTTTTTGCAACATTTCACACTTTAAGTAAGACCATAAAATGAATCTAGTGAAGCAGCAATAAAATTGTAAGCTTTTTCCCATCAAATTCGGACAGTAACAGTTCTCTACTTGCCCCAATTCTAAATATTGATTTCTTACTCAAACAATTTTAGGTGCATATTTATAGTGTTTAATGTGACCAGTCAAGCACTCAAAAAATGTTTCTAACGTCTGATATTGTCTCCCCCCCCCCTTAACACCTCCACCCCACCCCAGCCCTTCCACTTTACCCACCTTCTAAGGGGTTTCCCTCCATTCTGACCTTTGTGAACCTTTCTTGTAGACGTTGTATTGTGGGCATATGGTTGTGCATCTTGGCTGCATTGCGCTGAGATAAGATGACAAGAGGAAACACACACAGGCGAACTACTATTGTACCTGTGAGGATAAAAACATGATCTCGTCTCAGAGGAAACACACACAGGCGAACTACTATTGTACCTGTGAGGATATAAACAACGACATGAGCTCGTCTCAGTGTATGTAGTGCTTGTTCATTTAGCTGTTATCTATAAAATTTTACAACCATTCCATTACAGTTTATCTTTTAATCTTGATAATCAAGTTCAATATATATTTACTAATTTGCGGAATTAAACATTATGTCTCATTTTTGCTGTGGATTTGCTGCATCTAATATAGTACAGACCCTACACATTTGAAAACAGCCTTCAGAAAAATAATAAAATATATATTTGCTTAAATTTGGTTAGAATTGACAAAAGAGAGCATCTGCCTGTTGTGTCAAATTTCCGTCATCTTTTCACCAGAAGCACAACCGTACTTTATCTCAGCCTGACAATTTATTCTGTGATTTTTGGAGGTAATGATAATGTATGACTGACCAGCAACGATAGCACCCCACCAGGGTAAGTCAGCAGCAACATGCAGGGTTTCCAGTGCGGTCTGGACGAAGCCTGCCGGGGTATAGTTACACAGTCCCAGGCTGCTGAGGGTGGCTTCTCCCAGGGCGTTCAGGTCCACTGCCTCCGGTACGGCTGGAGTCGGTAGTGGAGGCAAATCTGGGATATATCCTTCGGGTATTTCCTACACATAAACACATTAAAATAACATTTACTCACAAAACCTTTGGTTATTTTTTAAAGTTCCACATTCTTTGTGCCAATATACATCAGAGCAATCAGTGAAACTTTGGATAACTTTCTAGATATTGTTCAACTCAAAATTAAAATACATAGCTACAGTGGATTCTGCTGCAATGTCAATTTGGATAAAGATAAAATGTTTGTGCAAACCTTGGGCATAACTGACGAAGCTGCTTCCCCTGTTGAACTGTTCCATCTCACTCCTGCTGCTCCACAGAGGGCGTACGTGTGTCTACCAAAACTAGAGTCTATACATTTTCCTGGGACGACACATAATGATGTGTTTGGTCTAATTGATGAGAGTGTCTTTCGTAAATTCCTCCCACAACATGTGTGCAAACTCTCTCGTAATAATGAATTCTGAAAACACATAAATACATTGTTGACATAATAATAATAATAAACTTTTTGTCATATTTAGATTTCAAGGCCACTCAAATTGCATATTCAAAATCATCATTGGGCCTATTAAGTGACTACCCCGAATATCATTAGGGAGGGAGTTCCATAAACGAATAGGCCCTACCCCCCTCAGTCTTCAGGTGAATAAACAGAACTACAAGATAAGTTCTGCAGATATTGCAGTTATCTTATGTCTGACCCAGGAAGGTATGCGAGAAGACCATTGTCATAATCAAGGGTAGACGTGAGGAAGGCATCAGTATGGGTCTCAGTGGCCTTGTCATCTAGACATCGTCTAATGGCAGCAATAATTCTTATGGGGTAGTGTCCTTTCTTACACATTTTATTTGTATCTTCATGTCCATATAAGAGTCAAGAGTGATTCCCAAATCAACTATTGATTCATTAGGTAAGAGGTCAGTATCACTAAATCTGACAGTAGTTACGTCATTTTCAGCAGTAGTATTGCACACGTCAGCACAGATCAGCTTTTCAGTCTTGCCATCATTTATGTTCATGTTATTAGATGTCAGATAGGACCTGACCCTAAACATTTTCCAAGACATTTTCTTGAGGTGTCTATAAGGTGTCTACTCATGTGATCCAGGGAGATGTGGATCTGGGTATCATCTACATAAATATGATATTGTAGACCATACTTAGCAATGATATCAGCATGAGGAGACATGTATACTGTGAAGAGGACCCAGGACTGATCCTTGTGGGACTCCATACCCGAGCTGCTTTACAGAGGATCTACCAGGATGTGTTCCAACCTTGACACATTGTTTCCTGTCCATCAGGCATAAACTCAGACATTCTTTCATTCATGAGAACTTAAGATGTCAAAAGATATGCAAGTATATCAATTATGTATGGATCATAGATCAGACTAGATGTTATTCACATTTAAATGTTTTAGGTTTTGGTTCATTGTTTGGTTTCTGTTTTATAAGGGATTATGAGGCTCTTCTGTAATTCATTTCTTGATTCTATGTGAGATGGCAAAAATGGTAGAGTTTAGTTTGGTTTATATCCTGGACAAAATATTGGCTTCACTTCAACATCAAATGAGGGTAAATTTCCAGCAAAGTAATTTGTTTTCAAGTTACATCATTAAGTACATGAGATCATCAGGAATAATTGTCACTAATGGCCTTGTTTTTATGAAAAAACCTCCCATGGTGACACATGGTAATGAAGTGACACATGACACTGAAGTAACACATGAAGTGACAAATGTCAATGATGTACAGCCAACGCCAACAGAGCTGCGGACGACAACAGAGCTGTGGTTCAGTTTATTGATTGATTACCGAAGTGTATCACACCATTTGACTTTGTTTGTACATGCAAGTGTCACAGTCAGAAAACAACTTGGTGTGAATATTTTCGAAAGTGCAGATGCACTAATAAGACTTTGAAAATGAAACTGCAGCTCTGTTGTCGTCTGCAGCTCTGTCGTCGGCTGTAACACATGAAGTTACACATGACAGTGAAGTAACAAATATAGCGCTGATACCAGACAAGACTGTTCATAGCGCTGGAAGTAACACATGACAATGGAATAACACATGGCAGTGAAAGTAACACATGACAAGAATCTCTGGACAGAAACAAACACAAATCAGATTCATAATGTTGAGAATCTCAACCCAGAATTATGCATGATAGAACTAAGCTTGGAATCCCAATCTGCATAATTGCAGCATTTATATCTTTCATGGAAACCTTACAGCAATTTTTAATTTTCAATTAGTTGTCTGCCCACTTATAAACAACATTGTGAAAAGCTAAAATATGTAGATTTTTAAGTTAGAAATACTAAAAATCTTGGTTTTAAGTTAAGATTTTTAGGTATCAGTACAGCTCAAAGTGCTTTTTTCCCACAGGCTATAAAGTTTAGAATGAAACAATAATGAAAGAATGTGTTAAAAAATTTAAATAATTTTGTTTCCAAAAATTATAAATCTCTTCTTTATTGAGTGTCACAATTTTTGTCTGAAAAAAATCCTTTAATTTTAGCCAATTTTTTGGACCAATTATTGCTTTAATACTGTATTTAAATAATGTGCAGAACAAACAGAACATTTTTTTGTGAAAATACAGGCAAGAGATGTATGTAGGTATATTTATTTTATTATCCTTTAAAAACTACAAAAAAAATCTATTCCACCAAGGTTTTCACATAACAAATAATAAACTTGATGATGGATTGAATGTATATTATAAATATGAGAGTGGTTTTGTCCAATCAAAATGATATGTCCATCCCCACTTTTGTTTAGTGTCTGAACATTTGACCACACCGACTTGTTTGTCATTCAAAACCGTCAAACATGATTCGTTCTTTAACGTTGACATTTGTCTGTTAGAAAATTTCCACCGAGATTGGGAGCAATCACCAAATATTAAATTATTTTCAGAAATTACCAAACATTTATTATCCTCTAAATATTGAAGTTCTGATGCTTTGTTCAGAGCAAAGAACTGTGTCATTTTCAATTTAGAGCAATCTTTTATGACAAATTTATTTTCATGGAATGTGATACAGCCTTTGTCAATGTTGCCATCGATCATGATTTTTTCGTAAAAAACTGCATCATTTGGTGGGTAGGGCATCTCAGGGATGACATTCTGCATGTACCAATCAAAATCATTACATTTCAATCTTTTCTTCATTCGCTTCCGTTCTTCTACTGAAGTCATGTTAACTTCAACATTATAGTGGAAAGCCTGAGCATAGAAGAATTTTTTATAGTTTTCAAAAGTGGTTTCTGCTGCCCTGATGGCATTGTGAAACACAACTTTCCCCGGATCATTTTGGAATGAATAAGGGATTCTTCTTCGGAACATGTGTGCGACTCTGGAGCAAGGGTGTATCTCTGCTCGGCCTCCACACTGCCAAAGCCGAAACGAAAACTCCACATCATCTACTCCCCAAATCTTCATATCCGGATCAAAGAGTCCAATACTGGCAAAGAATTTTCTGTTCAGGGCAAAAGCTCCTGCTGGCATGATGGGGGTGGGGAGGGTGTCTATCTTTGATTTCCGCTCTTTCCTTATGCGTTCTGGCATTTCTTTCCAGTAAAATTCAAAATTCCAGTTGAATCCTCCATGGCTGCCAAAGTAAGCACCCCAAATGTCAAAGTTGTCTGTGTTTATTGTGTCCAATGTAGACATTATGGCTGTTTTTGGATTTTTATTAATTGCACGAATAATTGGTTCTAGCCATTTGCGGTTGACCTCTACATGTGAATCCACATAGGATATAATATCCGCTATTGCATATGATGCTCCTATGATTCGTGCACGTGTTGACCCTTCCCGTTGCACTAAACGAATTATTTTGATCCTCTTATCCACAGCATATGCAGCCTTTTCAAATTCTTCTTGCAGACATGTCATGTCGTCAGTGCTTGCATCATCAACAATAATGATTTCTTTCAGAGCTTCCAGAGCAGAATGTGCCAGGATGCTGTGGATCGTGCGCAAGATTGTTGACAGCGGCTCGTTGTGGAAAGGAATAACCACGCTTACATAAGGAAAAGTGGAATAATCTAGAACCTTGTCAAACTCCTTACACTCTGCAGCTCTTGTGTCCCATATATTTCTGTCTACCGCAAGTTTATTCCCAAAGGTGTCGTTGTAGGAGAAAAACCCTTTACACATCCCCTTCTCAGTCACATATTTAAATCCTTTGCTGTCCACTTTTGCCCACATCTCATACAATCCCTTATGCCGCATATCACTCTCCAATAAAACATCATTGTAGAACATTTCTTTGACCTCCATCACATCACGATCTGCCAGTAAAAAGTCTACATCAAGTGTCTCTCCATTCACTGGAGCTGCTATGTTTTTCATCCATTCCTTCCCCTTAGTCAGTTTATGCATGGCTGCCAGGAAAGTTATACTTCCCACTATCAACTGTATCAAACGAAAATGTGAGCCTCTCAAGCTGTATCTGATACCAACCCTTGTGTGCCGAAGAGAAATACTTCTTTTCCAAGTCATCGTTTCTCTATCAATATTCCACTATATCATTTAGTTTTGTGTTTGGAGCTATGGTTCAATGAGGATGTGTATATACTGCCACATCACCACTATTTTAACAGGAAAATACAGTTATATTTATTGCCTCAGGCAAATTTAGTTTATTGTCATGGTACCATTAAATACTCTCTATTCAGCAACATACAATCAGCATTTACCCTAACATTAACACATGAAAATATTATCATCATGTTATCTGTTATAAAAATCAATATTTCTTTACATTTTCAATCTTAATGAAAAGTGATAATACAGAAATCATATAATTTCAAAGTCTGTCATTTAATATACTGGTTGATTTTGTAACAGTGCCCTCTGGGGAGCTAAAAATGATGAACCCTCAGGTCAATACCTCACAGCTATCTATAGTGTTAAAGGTTGGCATATGATCGAAAGCACTGATGACACAGAAAGTGCACAGGCATTTATATTTTAGATTTAATGGTGAGTGCCTGCTTTGAAGAAATCCCAAAATTCTATCCAATTTGAACTCTTTAAGTAACTTTAAACTGTAACAATAATGATTGAGGTATTGGCAACCAAGATGCACATAGCCTCAACTGTGGTCATATTATTGAAGGGCACCGCACGGACCATCCAAGATTAAATGGCACAGACGCCTTAAATATATGCTAAAAATGTCTTCATCATCTAAGAGACTTCTGTAGGATATCCTATAGACATATGTATCATTTAACATGTTTCTGTTTGAACAGGTAAAATAAAACAAAAACCCTATTTTCACTGTACAATGCCACCTGCAGCCCTAAGATAATCTTAAGATATGACCAAAAAAGACCATCAGCCGGGCATCTTAACTGAGATCAGCACAAAGAGACTGGGGTATAACATGTGCACTTGAGATGATTAGGTTCCCTGCTACCTTGTGTACTTGACATGATTACGTTCCCTGCTACCTTGTGTACCTGACATGATTACGTTCCCTGCTACCTTGTGTACCTGACATGATTACGTTCCCTGCTACCTTGTGTACCTGACATGATTACGTTCCCTGCTACCTTGTGTACCTGACATGATTACGTTCCCTGCTACCTTGTGTACCTGACATGATTACGTTCCCTGCTACCTTGTGTACCTGACATGATTACGTTCCCTGCTACCTTGTGTACTTGACATGATTACGTTCCCTGCTACCTTGTGTACTTGACATGATTACGTTCCCTGCTACCTTGTGTACCTGACATGATTACGTTCCCTGCTACCTTGTGTACTTGACATGATTAGGTTCCCTGCTACCTTGTGTACTTGACATGATGAGGTTCCCTGCTACCTTGTGTACTTGACATGATGAGGTTCCCTGCTACCTTGTGTACTTGACATGATTAGGCTCCCTGCTACCGAGTATACCGGTACTTCATGCTGTGTACTTCACTGCTTGAATCATAAACTTTTAACCTCAGTACTTTTTTGAGCATATTGAATAATCATGGTCAGAAATTATTTTAATATTACATTATTTCAGAAAAATGGTCAGTCTTGCCAGAGATATTTAAATACAGAGATTAGAAACAAGCTGAAGTTCTGCATTATCGCTCAGGCGAACCAATCTTGCTACACCACGGTAAATACTTCATGTAGCCCTATAACACGGACCTAGATCTGGATTCACAGACTTATGGACTTGACTTTTTTCAAGAAATTTTGACAAGAACTACTTACTTATCACATATCTATGTTAATCATACATCAATGAAATCAAGAAAGGAAGAATTTGTATGATAAATGCAAAACTATTTATCGCTGATCCGCAACAGTTGCAGGTCTGAGTTGGATGGTGCAACATGCTGACACCTAGTGGCAGACCTGTTGTTTCCAATCTCTGGTCTTGCCAATCAAAAAAATTTAAACAGGCTAATCCATTGAATTCTAGTGGAGTCAGCTCCACAGTGAAGTCAGTCGCACTGTGGGTAGGCTAACTTGGCCCCCAGAGAAGCTGACCTGGTCACTCTGTAACATCTTAATTAACCCCTAAGGGACTAGGCTATCTTAATCTTGTTGACTGGCAGGACAAACCATTTTTTTTCTGGACTAGTGTATCTACATACTAAATTAATAAAATTCATAACCATGGTTATTCAATATGCTTAATAAAGTTCTGGGGTCAAAAGTTAATGATTAAGGCAGTCTGACGTCATTATCATGATTACATTGTAACAAGTTGCAGCCCTTCAGAATGTTACAAATGACGTCATCAAGTCAGAACAATGGGGACATCAACGTCCCTCCCGTCCGTTACCTGTGGTGGACGTTGCCGTCCTTCCCGTCCGTTAGGGGTTAAAACTTTTGAAATCTCCTTCCAGAAAGCTATTTAAGTCTGAAGCCAATGGCTATGGACCCTCGATAGCTGCAAATTTCCTTGATAATCTAGCCATCTATAAATCAGGGGGCTGACTCCTCTCCGGGGACTGGGTTCAGTTTGGGCAAACTTCACTTGTTGTAACCAGTATGTTAGGGGTTAAATCATTAAGACCAAAGAGAACCAAATCAGTTTTTTCTCACTGCACGTGCTGGTCAATGACGTCATATCAATGGTTGGCAGGTGCACGAGGCGATTACGTAACTCAAATATGATGTACTTCAAGTGATGAAACAAGTTTTTCAGGAATTTCTCTCCGTAGAGCATACAGAGCATTATGAACGGTGTGCTTTGGACAGCACACGCAGAATACAAAGACAAAACAATTCCAGAGAAAAATATTCCAAAATATTAAATATATTCCATGTTTTTATCAACTTTCCTGGCTGCAGAAAATTCAGATCACTTTTGTGCCCGGAAGTCAGTCTTCTCACGTGCTTGCTAAATCTTGATTGGTGAGTTAAAAATATTTGAATGTTGTCGGTATTGTTTTGAATGACCTCACGTGAAAATGCATTGTGACGTTTTATAACTCTTTGAGCTACCAATTACTTCCGGGCACCAAAGTGATCTGATTTTTTTTTGTATGCCTTCGGCTGACTTTATAACAAAATAAAGTAACTTTCCTAATATATTTTTGGAATGTCACAATATCGGAACACAAGCTGATACATTTTAGAAGATGGCCAGATACACACTTGAAGAGAGAACAACATCATCTGCCTCCAAAGGTCGGAAAATGCATAGATTTTTGTTTCCTCTCTTGATATCTATCATATTTGTGTTCTCATCGGTATCCCTGCATGTGCGGCAGTGATGCACGAGCCATGAGAGGCTGGAGGCTAATGCGGTTCTCTATAATTAAGACCCAGTCAAAATTCTCTGAATCATTCACATTAGGAGTTATTTCTAGTCTTGGATAGCCTAAATTTAAGATGTTCAATACTATAACTGCCGTAAATTCATGAAATTATAAATATTTGCTATAAATTACTATAAATCAACAGCACTGTCAAACAGCAGTCCACTGTTTCAGAACTTGACAGAAGCTCTGCGCCTGAGGCTGAGGCTGAGTGAGTGGAGATCTTCAAAGTTGTTGTACAAGTAAGATGTGACAATGCTTATAACACCATTTGTGCTACAACAACGGGTCAGAAAATTGTATATATAGCTCAATTATTTTCTATGTATAGATCCAGGTGCCGAATCGGAATTAAAATTACTCACTTGTAAAGATTTTCCGCTGTTTAGAAACCGGCGACCTTTTTGCACATGTTTCATGAAAGCTGCCATTTTTGTTTCTGACCTTTCAAGGCCATTCAAGAATTCTACTAATGACCACCAGAGGTCACATGCTTACGGTGACTTTTATGTGCATTTGTGTGCAAGTGGTTGATGGATGGATGGATGGATGGATGGATCGGCATAGCTGAAATTATAAATTATATATGATATAGATTTATGTTGACTGTTACCTTCCCTTATGAACCTTTTTTTATGTTGTGAGGGTCCATACATACAGGGAGGGGGCTGCAGTTCAGTCAAAGATTTATGATATATATGGGTTCTCTATGCATATGCAAACTCACTGGAAGCAGGCCTGTCTGGCCATGGTCTGGCACATGAAAACCTGGAGCTGACCATGTCTGACACCAAAATATGCCCTAGGATTGGATATCAATAAATAAAAAAAACCTTGCAAATTGATGAATAACATTTAATTTTGACTGAGAGTCTAGATTTGTAAATCATTTTATGAAGCGGTCAATCATGGTACTGCCAATATATTTATATTTACCTAGTGCATATTATGAATGATATACAAAATGTAACTTTAGCTTAAAGCATTCATGAAATCACAGATATGGGACGGGCTATTTTACAGAGATTTGAGGTATGTTTAAAGGAAAAGTGGTCACAAAATTGTGATACAAACAAGTTATCACACTAAAAACAACCAAAATACCTGCCATGATTATTGTGTTTTGCTGGGAGTGTGGTGCATCCAACTATCCATGTACTCATGTGACAACTGTTTTCAGTGATTTGAAAGGGTGTGAGGCCTATTGCAATAAAAAGTCACCGAAGGAAAAAAAAAATGTTTAAATATCAGCAGGCCTTCCAGCATGTCTGACAGTCACTTGATATACCTGACCAATCAGAGCACAATTGTCTGCAATAATGAATAATTGATGAATATTCATAATGAGTAGCTACTGCTCTAAGATCCTTACACTATGTCAGTCCCTGAGGGGTCTGAAACTATACTGTAAATTTAGTTAAAGTCTTAAATTAAAAACATTATTTTTATATATTTTTTCTATTCCCTTAAAAAAAACCTTTTTTCCCCTCGGGGACATGTCCAGAGCTTTATTCTTGCATTCTGCAAACTGCCTATTATCCCTCATCATAGGGGGCACCACTTGTTTTGAGTGGAAAGACATGGGAGCTCTCAATGGCACAAACATGATTCAGTTTGGAAAACTTATATTTTCTATCATATTTTTTTTCTAATTAAGACAGCTATTAACAAAAGGAAAACTGTTCTGAGAACTTCAAACAAAGACTATCGTGTTGTTGCAAAGCAGATATTTACAAAGTCAGCTGCAAAAATAAATTGAAGCTTAATTAATTACATTTTGTCGCTTTGTAAAAATTAATGAGAATCATACTCATGATTTTGCAGTTGATCCAAAACAAATTAAGAGAAACCAAAAAAATTTGGTATTTTAGTCCCACATTAAGTATCTGGCCAAGATGTGGATTTGTTTTTAAAAAACTATCTTATTTTAGCATGTTTAGATGTCCCTGTAAATTTTAGCTTTCTTAATAACTTGAACTGACCATTGCCCTTTCAAACCAAGAGCAATCAAACTTGCCATGAATTTTGTCACATCAGTTAAGCTCATCTTCACAAAACTTTGATGTGCCATATATTGTCTCAGTTTATTTGATGGGATACACTTGTGAAAGCCAGTTTCAAAGCTGTCATATCAGAAAATAGTTGTAAAAGTAAGTGCGTCGGCCGGGAGTCGAACCCGGATCTACTGCTTGGAAGGCAACAATGCTAACCGTTACACCACCGACGCGTATGACCAAATTTGGTACTTAAGTACAAATTTAATGATATGAAAGCAAACCGGAAGTGAATGTGTAGATACGAGCTTCGCGGCACATAGCATTCTGACATTTCAAAATGGCGTCTCAAGAAGCAGGTTTGTAATATTGTTTGGAACAAAATGTTCAAGTTTACTGCAATTTGTTTTTAAAATACCAAAATAAGATGAAGCAATTGTAGGTGAACGCTTTGAATAAATATATTATACAATAGATATGCGGAACATCCTGTTATCTATGCGAATGACATGAAAAATGAGGCCAAAATTCACTGAGTAAAAATGTCAAAACATGTTTTGACAAGAGTCAAGAGTCAAGACATTGAATATTCGCTAATGCATTCCGATCAAATAGCCTTAATCATTCACTGTGAGTTCACTAAGCCCAGCCCAACTTGCCAGCGACTCTTTTCTCCAGATGGAGTAGACCATGACAAGGGCCTCGCAAGCTTGGCTACTGACGTACTGTTATTGAATACCAATGAACTGGGGTTCACTCCCATTCCCAAGTGAACTTGGTCTCGCCTTGGAGTAGAGCTAACGACCATAGGATTCGCACAACCATAGGATTGGCTGATAATTTTGAAATTGTCTTGTGTACACAAAATAAATAGAACATTGAATTTTTTGCACTGAAAAGTTGATTCGAATAATATGAATAAATTGTTATGAAAATTGCACCCATTGACACCGATTTTGACACAATGTGCACATGCGTGAGTACCAGTTTGTTACAAAAGTATACAATTTGGCGCTGCTCTGTCAGTTCTTGGCTGATTTACATCATTGACACCTCAATATTGAGCTCTTGAGCTCTTCTATTCAAATATGCAAGTCAGATGATCGATATATTAATTTTCATCTTTTGACATAAAAGATACAGTGACCGGCAACTGTCCGAAACCGGCAGATTAAACTCGGACATTTTTAACTCGGTCAAATATCGAGTAAAACTGTGCTGTACTAATTGCAATTGAGCTGAATACAGTGCCTCACACGTCATCTTGTTATTCCTATTCCTTTCAAAACGTTCAAAGTGTTTATTTGTTTTCACGGCACAACTGATTGAGTCGCTGTCAAATGACGTCAGAAGTGGTGACGTAACCAACATCACCATATTACTCAATGGAAACTCGGACAGTTTGCCGGTTTGCTGAATGCGTGAAAATAATGCTATTTCTGTTAATATTGAACGGGTATCACTAAAACTCCACAGACCATTAAAGTCGAAGATCTTCTTTCGATGTGAGCAGTTTTTACACAGTTTTTAAAGGTGTTGTGAAAATCGGGAGTGAAAAACATGAAAGTGTCCGGATTTAGCTGCCGGTCACTGTAGTTCAGTGTGCGAAGGCTAAGATCGTATGCGCAAAGGTGTGACCTTGACTCGTAAATCTTGCAAGAATATTACATACGTTCCTCGCTTTGTAAGATTAATTAATGTCAATTGTTACTGGTGGGTATACCCCACTGTACCACACATAATGTACTAACCATGTTTGTGTTGGATAATATTATGACTGACAAAGACCAAAATGCGTGAAATTGACAGTTGTTGGACCTAATTATGAATAGAGGCACAACAACGCAACATCAAAAGGGACGTCATAGGGACGACGTCATTATGATGACGCCATATGGGTGCAAGACATGAAAGTTATGATGTAATTAATCAAAATTATGGAAATGAGTTTAAAATTACCGTTATTACGACAGATACTGAGGAAACCACATGTTTTATTGCTATTTTTGTCTTTCCAGTTTATTTTTAGTTATTAGCGCAAATATTGGCAGGTTAGAAAAATATACCATGTTGTTCAGTGAAAAAATACTATTAGAAAATATAAGTTACGTACCTGCTAAAATATGCACCATCAGAAATAATTTGACTTAAAAAATGTTATGTCTTCATTTAAAATCAATAAGATATAACAACAACAAAAATGCAACAAAAAATAAAAGATTTGGAATAAACCTTTTTTTTTCAGAATATTTATTATTGAAGCAATCAGAACAGGAATGCACAGATTTATTTCAAGTAATTTTGAGTGGATGGTATTTTAAGCCTCAAAAGAGGAACTATTCTGAATTTTTCTCATAAAGTAAGAAACCAAAATGTGGTATGATACTTATACCAATATAAAACATTGGCCAATTTTTTTTTTTTAGAATATAAATGTTCAATTTTCCACTGTTCTGAAGTCGGAAACTATGATTGGATCAACAGATTTTGAATCCATTGAGTAAAATTATGGGTAGCCATGACACCATAGCTCAAATAATGGCCGTCACGCCTCTATACATAATTACTCCAAGGTCTCGTCATCGCTAGGTGAACCCAGAAAATAACAGTGAAGTTGGACCTGCCTAGGTGAACCTGGCCCCCAGGAGAAGTCAGCTCGGTCAATCTCTAACATCTCAAAACTGACTGCCTAGCCCTCTCTACTGGCCTCAGTGCCTTTACAAACCTGCGGTAGCTGGCGATGAATACATGTGTAGTTGTGGAATGGTGATCCCAGCCCTGACTTCTCTTGGAGAGGGGGTTTGGTTTACTTGGATGCCTTCACTTGTTACTGTACTAATACATCTCCCTGTAACTTAAGTCTTAACCACTAATGAACAGGAATGACTTCATCATCCCCACCACTTGCATATCATTTTGACTAAAAGAGGTGTTTCCTTTTTTCCGAGCTGTTACAAATCATAGATACTCAGAAAACACAAAGACAAAGAGCATGGCGGAGTAAAAAAAAAAAACAGTTACTTCTCTTCAATAGTAAATCATTGATTGTGATATTGACAAATATTCCACCTTTTTGAAGATATATTTCTTGTTTTTTTATTCAGAGTTTGAACCCATGGAATTTGAAGAGGAACAGCTTGCAATGTCAACGTCAAATCTAGCAGACACCAAGTTTGATGAGACAATAGGACATATTGAGGACATAATTATGGGTAAGCACAACTCCATTCTCAAAGGATAAATAGAATGCATGGTCACATTGCATCAACCATGTCAGTCAAAAATATATCAAGTCCAAAATATCAGGAATATTGTTATTAGTAATCACATCTGTCCATCTGTTTTGTGTCTTTCCGTCTCACCACACTAATGCGACTATGCTCTATTAAGTTCTGCATTTTATTTTTATTTGTTCCTTCTGAGCATCTGTGAAATTATGGGTTGTAAATGGCAACATACAAGTTATTTTAGGCCATATGCATTTGTGCAATGATAACTTTTGACAAATTGGAGCTTTTCATGGTTTTATGATGTGATCAGCTTTTTCAAACATCAAATGTAATGGCAGCAAAGCAAATTAAATCTAGATAGGCCTTATAGATTCAAAGATTTTTTGAATATCAGTAGTAGACAAATAGCTAATCAGTAACATTTTTCTGCTGTTAAACTAATACAGATTGTCTGAAATGATGCAATATATATTTTCATTTTTGCAGAGGAAGAATTCCAGATGATGCAAAATGAATTCTTGGAAAAATATTGGCAAGAATTTGAAGACACTGAGGAAAACAAGTTCATCTATACAGATGTACATAAAGAATATGTATGTAAATATTGCAGAATTTTGATTATTTATGAAATTAAAGGTATTGTAACTTTTTTGTTAAAATTCATAGGGCTAATGACTGCCCATTTTTTGCATTTTGGTCTTTGTCAATCATTTATATTGAACAACGAAACATGGTCAGTTAATTATATGTGTGCTCAAGTGGGCTCTATCCATCAGAAACACATGACATTACTTAATCTTATAATGCGATGACCATGTATTATAATCTAACAAGATTGACAAGTCAGTGCCACATCTTTGCGCACATGATCAAAGTCTTTTTGCACTGATGTCTCTTCGAAGTTGAAAGCATAATTGAAGAGAGGAGCTTAATACCTAAATTTTGAGCAGTCAATGATGTAAATCGGCCAAGAACTGACAGAGCAGCGCCAAATTGTATTTTTTGTAACAAGCTGGTACTTGCGCATTGTAAAGTAATCGGAGTCAATGGGTGCAATTTTCATGACAATTCATTCATACCATTTATATAAACTTTTATATGCCAAAAATTACATATCAACTTTTATATGACAAAAAATACAATGTTCCATTTGTTGTGTATTTACAAGACAATTTCATAATTATCAGCCAATCCTATGATTATGTAAATCCTATGGCTGCTAGCTCAACATATATATGACCATAAATGAGTTTTAATAGAAATAATAAATACCCTACATATTACAAGTGCATTGAAATATAGTTTGCTCCCATAAACAGGTCACTTTAATTTTCTACTTACAGATTGAGTTAATAGAAAAGCACATCCTAGAGCAGCTTAATCAACGTATGGATGGCTTTTCAGAAGCAGAATTTAGTGAACAGTTACTGTAAGTTGAGTAGGAGTGATTTCCTTTGCTTATGTCTTATAAAGTGTCAGGATCAACTGAGAGACATCCTCTTGAATATTGAATTAAAGGGAATTATACTCAACAAATATCAAATTGCTGCGTATATATCAAATAGTTGGAATATAATATTTGTATATGGATACCAAGGCATTGCAAATTATTTCTATATGTGTTTGTCACACTAGTTAAGAACAAATGAGGGCCAGCCAGGTCAAAGCCAAGGTGTAATAGCACATCAGGGGTGCAAATGTCTAAGTGATATATAATCTGGCAAAATACACTAGCATACCTTCATGCTAATATAAGCTCATCTGTGCCAGCAGTAGCAAGGCACTGCCAGGCTGTATGCTAGATATGTAGGGCTTTAGGCAGTGTAAACAAACTGCTATAGTCATACAAGCTAGCATAAACTAGCACTGCTGACTATTTGCACACAGGATGTGAAATAGGTCAGTAGGTCAATTGTTTTCCATTTTAAAGGTAAGAGATGAAGGAATTCAACCTGACTAAAATCTCAGTAAATGTGTGTGCATTACTGCAAAGTCTTTAGAATTAGTCTATGCATGAACATTTTCTTTTTGTTTTTAAGGTGTAGGAAAGATGAATTGGAAGGAGAAGTATTTGAAATTCTGCTGACTTTCAGTGACTTTATGGCATTTAAAGAAATGTTCCTTGATTACAGATTAGTAAGTATTACTGACTTTGTAATATTCATTATTATGCAGAATAGAAATACATTTTTCTCCTGCTTTCATTATTAACAATTTGCCATTTCATGTAATGTTGCTGTGGTGTTATTTCAGGAAAAGGAAGGCCAGACTGTTGATCTGAGCAGTGGACTGACCGTTAAACATTTAGAATCAGGACCACCAGTAGGAGCTGGTGGTGATTTACAACTTGGCCAACTACCGATGTGATATGCCTAGGACTTGCTACATCCGTCCATCTATCGTTCATCATATCTTTACCATTCCATTATGGGACCAGCTTTGTAGCTCTTCTTGCAGCCTTCTTTTATCACCCAACAGATTATTTCTATACCGTTCCATCATAGGACAAGCCTTAAAGCTTTTCAAGTGGATCTTTAGCACTGACTCAAAGTCATATCAATATTTTGAACAAGGAATCCATGTAGATAAACAATAAATTAAGTCAGTTCTGATTTATCTGTAGAAAGTTTGAAATATAATTAAGATATAATCTTCTTGAAATTGTTATATTTGCTGTAATTTGCAACATGATATTTTTGGAAAATGAATATCATACTTTTTGTCTTGAATTTTATTCAAGCGTTGACACAAATGTTTGCTACTCATAAAACATTATGCTAAACAAATTAAATATTACAGTAATGTACAGTGACTGAAATAGAATAAACTTGTTTGTTTATATTATAGTCAGTTACTGGCTTTACTGACTAGACTGAATATGTTATGTAAATGTAAAAGAGGGAATCTGGGGAATATGTCAAAGTTTTATTCTGTTTGATATGAGAAGCAAAGGGGGGAATCCAAAGTCTCAGTCTATTTTATTTCCATGCTCATTTTTTCTCTCAGAAAATAACACTACATTGATGCAGACATATATACTGCATTAAACCCTGTCCATATTCCATCCATTTGAAAATGAATCCATTTACAACAATTCCATCCATGACACATGATCAGAAACTTATAGATCAAAGTCACAATTGTGAGCGTAAAAGTTGAAATACAACTTGAACCGCTGATAGCCTTTACATAAGTTTTTTTTACAAGAAATAAGCAGATTTCATGCAAATCTCATTAATTATAAGAACCAAATATATTATAAAATGTCATTTAAAAAGACATTTACATTAATGTTAATTTATTATATTTGTATTAATCCGACAAATGTGATGAGAATAACAGAATATAATCAAAAGGGGATACAACCAAATATGAAATATTTTTCTCTTTGAGAAATCTTTTTCAGAGATAATCCATTTGTGGTAAATTGTTCAATGAAATTGTTTGCTGTGTTAAACACCTTGGAAAATTATGTATTTGGTGCAATTTCCTTTCTTTTCTTATTTTCTCTGTACAATATATAGTACTTGATTTGTCCACTTAGAAATATTTTTCAATGTTTTAAGGTCAAGTAGAAATTTTAGTGCAAATATTATTTACATTTGTTATTATAATAATTTCACATCTAAAAATATAAGTATGGGGAGTACAATGCACAGGAAAGTATTAATTTGTGAAATATTAATGTTCTAGAATATCTAGAGAAATAAAAACCTGATGTGAGGATAGTCCCCTGAAAAAGAACGGATCCTCTCAACAAAATTATAAATATCTTTTGAAAAAATTTAGAAGATAAATGTACCCAATTTTTTTTACAAATGCTGCAAAATTTCTCATGGAAAATATATGAAGTTTGGCAATGATTTTCATATTGAAATTTGAGTTTGCAGAAAGTGTCTCAAGGCACATTTGGTTGATGTTGGGTTACCACTCTGTGTTTAAAAATATATATTTCTATTTTTTCAAAGTATGAAAGTGTAGATGCATGGAGCCAATGTAAACTACCTACACTATAAAATGTTCTCATGTTTACAAAGTGTATGAATAAGGGAATCTGGTCAAACAGAATCATTCACTGAATCTTAAAGTGTACTAGTGGTTGTAATTGATTGTTAGTTGTTGCTTGGTTTTAAAAAATGAAAACATAAACATCATATCTATTATACACACTGATTTAATATATTTATATGTGTTAAATTAATAGCAGAAAGATATCAGTATTTCATTAATGTTTAACTGTTTTGAAACCAAATATTGATTGTATATGTATCATATTACAAATCTCCATCTCACCTGTCCCAATATGCCAATACATTGGCTGACATTACATAATATTTACCGGTATATTCATTATGCAGGAGGAAATGTTACATATAATTTTCTAGTCTATTTTTTTCTGTGACAATCAAATATTTTCTATTTTGTCATAAATATGATTTATGATATCTATATTTACATAATTTATTTTTTCTTGTGCTTTCATTTGATATGAGTGATCAGCAAAGATAAGTGGGTCATATATATTAACTGCGAGTTAATATTTCTCATCCTGAACACTGAGAATGTAAGGTGCTTAAAACAAACTTAGAGAATGTTCTTAACCTATTGAAATGCATTCCTTTGGTTACTTAAAATAGAAATTAAAATATACAATAATAAAATGGCATGTTTGAATATATTCAGAGTTGCTCAGTATCAAGCTGAATTGTGGGATATGTCAGAAAAACCATCCTCTACATGATGATCTACTAAACCAGAGAGATATGTTTGCAGTTGTGTGTATAAATGCTCAATTCTGTGTTGATGTTATATACCTTTTGATTTGGCACCACTGTGAGAGTAGTTTGCAAGTTGTTGTCATTTGTTAGAAACTGTTCAGCAGATTTGTAATCTGTTGGCATTTCACCACAATCGTTGTATTATAATGTGAATAAAATAACATGTATTTTGAAATCATTTGCTGTTTTATGGTCAAACTCTGCTTGCTGTTTCTGTCAACTCTGTTCATCAGTTCCCTTGAAAAATTGAATGGAATTCTTTCATATTATGCACACTGGGATGGCATGGCAGTACAAGGGGTTGGCTGATTTCTTTCCTTTTACACTATATGCATATACATTGTCAAAATAGGCTAGAAATCCACTGTTTCTAGCAACACCACGCACTGCCCAACTCCAGTAGAACTCTACTTCCGGCAACTTACAATCAAACAATTATGTTCCCTTTAAAGGTATTAAGCATCAGTTTTACAATTCGATGAAATTGAAAGCTTAGCCACATATGAACATTATGCACTCCCAGCACAGGTCTGTCTGAGCCATAAGCTGCATGTGACGGGTAAACACGGGTAGAGTGAACTTTGACCTCAATTGAGGCTTAAAGCAGGGTAGCACTGTTTGACGTCATTCTGGCATTATTCAAAGGACAATAACTTTGATGACGTCATAAGCATATTGCATACACTTATGTCATTTTACCTTTCAGTGCCTCTATGGTCACACTCCACATAAAAATGACGGCAAGAAAGAAGTGCTTTCATAAAGGGGCAATAGATTAGGGTCTTATTAAAATAGAATTAACAGGCAAACATGGGGATGCATCAAAATAGACATCATTTATCACCAATATGTGAATTGTAATGTTTTTTTTTTCTTCAAAATCGGTGCTTAATCTCTAAATCAAAATAAGATGTCAGTCCTGTCAGAAAATATTTTAGTTTTTTCTTGATCTCAGCATCATTTCGCCATTGTTTATGAGTTTGCACAGAGGTGAAAATGGGTAAGTTTATTCACAGGAGTGACTGCAAAGAAAAGAATCTCCACAACAAAGTGGTGCTTCTGAAGTCAAATGATGTTTGTCCATTTGCTTTTCCATGACGTTATCACTTTGACTCTTCTTGATATCGGATAAAAAACTGAAGAAAAAAACATGAGTTTGTGTTTAGATACATTATGATTGGGAAAGACAGTGGCATGGGCCAAAACTGCAACAGTGAATCACTGGAGGTCGGAGTTCATTTAGTAGGGAAACTTCAATATGTTGGGCAGTGCATGATGTTTTTAGAAACCGTGATTATAAGTCTCTTTTGACAATGAATATGGGTATAGCAAGACAGGATTGGATGAGTTCGATGAGAGACCAGAGACCTTAGTTAAGGTCCTACATGCCCATTTCACTGATAAACTGTTTATTGGATAACTTTGAAAAAAGTTATTAATTAGTTCATATTCAGCATGAAGGTTACTCTCTTGATAATTTTGTATGACTTTGATGATGGTTGACCTTGGGCAATTTTCAAGGTCAGCCTCGCCCTTTATTTTAAATTTTACCAACATTTTTGGTTATTTTTTTAACCTTAATTAGAATACATTCATGAATTTTATCATGAATTATATAGATATATATATATAATATATAAGAAACCATGGCAAACAGATATGCATCCAACACCTGGTTCACCCAGTGTCTCATTCTACTAGCCTAAATGCAGAATCAGATAGAGACAGGAATAAACCAGCATGGAGTCGATAGAGTCCATCATTAGCCTGTGTTTTGGTATTTCTGAACAAAGATTTAGAATTCAACTCTTCTAAATTTAAACATTTGCAATGGAGACTGGTAGGGGGCCTATGGTCGATTTTCATTTTGTATCAGTGTTTTTGACATTACTAGCAAATGAAATGGATTTGTTACTTTTGTGGTTCAGTTGCATTTGATATGGACCTCCATCTGATCCCATGTTTTGGGCTTTAAGTTCTAGACTACTAACCATGTATTACCACCACCCCTCCCCCAAACCAAAAACAAACAAAAAAAACAAAAAAAAACAAACAAACTACCATATTTACAAGTATAACATTTTATTTATTACATTTTTGAAAATTTATATTCCTTTCACTTAGGGTATCATTCTGATTTCTTTCTGTATTTCTCTTATTAATCCCTATGTACAACATATATACAAATGAATGAATGGAATTTGGCAGTAGGTGCAAGTAGATCCAAGTGCAAATTCCTTGAACACAAAATCACTTAATATAAATTATCCCGAGGCAAATGTCTATAAATAAATTACCAATAGATCTTTTTCTCTTTTGGATAAATCCTTTGATGATGATATTCACATAATAACAAATTTTGAGTTAAATTAAAAAAGTTTAGTTCATGAGGACTTCCATTTGTACAAGTCTAGCATTCGTGTCCCCTGGCATTCTATATGGAATCATTCCTGCAAATGTGATCAAGGCTCTAGCCTGCGACCTCAAATAGTTGATGTACTGCAAATAAAATCAAACACATAATAAAATATAGAGTGAAATAGATACTATCAACAACTTGTAAATCACACTTCAATACAAGACATGAATTATTGCAATTTATGTATAATTTTTACCGTTTCTTTTCCTCCGTCTTCTTTTCTCTGTGGCAGTCCCTTGAGAGCTAAAGGACTCTGTGTTGTTCCTGAACTTCTAGTTTTTTTATACTGAGTGTGTAGTATGCTCATTGTAGCGAGGAGAATCTCTGGTAAACTTCGCCGAATCTGCAAGTTACAAAGATTACTTTTATATATACATTGCTTGCTATCTCCCCAGAGACTCTAACAGTAATAATTTTCAATAACAATACTATTTAATCCCTTCTTCCGCAATAAAGACAAGCATTCACATACCTCATCTGTGTAATGTCTGAAGGCTGTTACTTTCTGGTCAACCAGATCAGCTGAGAATGGTAGCAACTTCAGATCTTGTATGACCTTTAACATATTTAGAAAATTGTTTTAAATCATTCTGATATTAAATGTAATAATAAATTTCACCATATCAATTTTCAAACTGTAATGAAGATTATCCACACCACAAATTATATGTTAAAAGCCTGAACAAAAATGATTTGTATAATAAAAATTTGCAAGACCCAAGACTAAAGAAGTGGACTCACTGTGTAAGCCTGATCAAGCTTCCCTGTGTGGTACAGATCAAAGAATGTGATGAGGTCCAATAATAAATAGAATGTACTGGTGGTATGTCTGCTCCCTTCATGGCCAAGTGAGCGATACCTGAAATACATTCTCATGCTTTAATTATATCCAAATGAGGTTTCTCTTAACAGGAAAATATAATATTGATTTAAATTTCATAAGCAAATGATTTCCATCATTAACGCAATGAGGTGAATACAATTTTTAGAGATGTAGTATAGCATTGTAATATTGTACCTCTGAGCGATATTAACTGCCAGATTATGTAATCTGTCCTTTGTAGATTGAGGAGCTGGGGGCTGGGTTAACACTTGTGTCACAAGCTTATTCATAAGCTCTAATACTTTGTCATGTTTCTGAAAAAAAAATAAAATAAAAATAATGAACTCCATTAGATTCAACAACATTTTCCAATATCATATGAGAAAAAAAAGTGAATTTAATAACTCAACATTATTGAGAAATCTTAATGAAACTCAACTAATCATATAACCAAGAAAAAACAATTAACCAAGGTATGGATTTTTCTCACCTGAGCAAGGTCATACAATTTCACAGCATCTTCAAACTGTCCTTTGTTTTCTGTATCCTTTGCCACCAATTCTATGATTTTTTGTGTGTTCCCATGAAATTTGTCTATGGCCCCAGGCTACAAAATATCCAACAAAAAATATGAAGTCCTCAACACATCAACCAATACCGAATGAAAAGTTAAAGTTAGAGCAAAATTAACTGATATTTTCTTAAACTGTAATTATAAACTCCCCAAAGGCAGTTACCTTTCTGCTTCCATCTTTGCACAGCTGTCCTAGAAGCATTTCAAACTCTCTTGTTTCTAGTACAAGCTCACTCACACATGACATGAACAGATTCACCCCTTGTGTTGTCTTTAGCTCCCTGTAATATATCATTTTCATAATAATTAAAACTTCTCACAAAACAGATGCAAAAGTATCTGAGGAAATATTACCCCCCCCCCCTTTAAAACTATGTCATAATCAATGATTATCTGTTATGATTTAGCAATAGAAATAAAGCGAACCTGAGGAAGTAGAAGTACTGCAGTGCTTCTCTGGGGTCGGTGGATTCAAACTTCCTGGTGTACATCATGATGAGTCTGGCAAAGTTAATTCTACGCAGTGGCGGTGGATCTGTTGTGTCTTTGCTCACTGTTGATACAAAAAAATTCAATGTACCTACAATCTGTATTTCATTGCAAAAGTATGATGCAAACATTGTGTATTAGACTTGGAGCAAGGGAAGCTTGGACTCACCCAGCTGAGCCTGAATGCTGTGGGGGAGGAGTAACATTGTGTATTAGACTTGGAGCAAGGGAAGCTTTGACTCACCCAGCTGAGCCTGAATGCTGTGGGGGAGGAGTAACATTGTGTATTAGACTTGGAGCAAGGGAAGCTTTGACTCACCCAGCTGAGCCTGAATGCTGTGGGGGAGGAGTAACATTGTGTATTAGACTTGGAGCAAGGGAAGCTTGGACTCACCCAGCTGAGCCTGAATGCTGTGAGGGAGGAGTAACATTGTGTATTAGACTTGGAGCAAGGGAAGCTTTGACTCACCCAGCTGAGCCTGAATGCTGTGGGGGAGGAGTAACATTGTGTATTAGACTTGGAGCAAGGGAAGCTTTGACTCACCCAGCTGAGCCTGAATGCTGTGTGGGAGGAGTAACATTGTGTATTAGACTTGGAGCAAGGGAAGCTTTGACTCACCCAGCTGAGCCTGAATGCTGTGGGGGAGGAGTAACATTGTGTATTAGACTTGGAGCAAGGGAAGCTTTGACTCACCCAGCTGAGCCTGAATGCTGTGGGGGAGGAGTAACATTGTGTATTAGACTTGGAGCAAGGGAAGCTTGGACTCACCCAGCTGAGCCTGAATGCTGTGTAGGAGGAGTAACATTGTGTATTAGACCTGGAGCAAGGGAAGCTTTGACTCACCCAGCTGAGCCTGAATGCTGTGGGGGAGGAGTAACATTGTGTATTAGACTTGGAGCAAGGGAAGCTTTGACTCACCCAGCTGAGCCTGAATGCTGTGTAGGAGGAGTAACATTGTGTATTAGACCTGGAGCAAGGGAAGCTTTGACTCACCCAGCTGAGCCTGAATGCTGTGGGGGAGGAGTAACATTGTGTATTAGACTTGGAGCAAGGGAAGCTTTGACTCACCCAGCTGAGCCTGAATGCTGTGAGGGAGGAGTAGCATTGTGTATTAGACTTGGAGCAAGGGGAGCTTGGACTCACCCAGCTGAGCCTGAATGCTGTGTGGGATGAGTAACATTGTGTATTAGACTTGGAGCAAGGGAAACTTTGACTCAACCAGCTGAGCCTGAATGCTGTGTGGGGGGAGTAACATTGTGTATTAGACTTGGAGCAAGGGAAGCTTTGACTCACCCAGCTGAGCCTGAATGCTGTGGGGGAGGAGTAACATTGTGTATTAGACTTGGAGCAAGGGAAGCTTTGACTCACCCAGCTGAGCCTAAATGCTGTGGGGGAGGAGTAACATTGTGTATTAGACTTGGAGCAAGGGAAGCTTTGACTCACCCAGCTGAGCCTGAATGCTGTTGGGGAGGAGTAACATTGTGTATTAGACTTGGAGCAAGGGAAGCTTTGACTCACCCAGCTGAGCCTAAATGCTGTGGGGGAGGAGTAACATTGTGTATTAGACTTGGAGCAAGGGAAGCTTTGACTCACCCAGCTGAGCCTGAATGCTGTGGGGGAGGAGTAACATTGTGTATTAGACTTGGAGCAAGGGAAGCTTTGACTCACCCAGCTGAGCCTGAATGCTGTGGGGGAGGAGTAACATTGTGTATTAGACTTGGAGCAAGGGAAGCTTTGACTCACCCAGCTGAGCCTGAATGCTGTGGGGGAGGAGTAACATTGTGTATTAGACTTGGAGCAAGGGAAGCTTTGACTCACCCAGCTGAGCCTAAATGCTGTGGGGGAGGAGTAAAATTGTGTATTAGACTTGGAGCAAGGGAAGCTTTGACTCACCCAGCTGAGCCTAAATGCTGTGGGGGAGGAGTAACATTGTGTATTAGACTTGGAGCAAGGGAAGCTTTGACTCACCCAGCTGAGCCTGAATGCTGTGGGGGAGGAGTAACATTGTGTATTAGACTTGGAGCAAGGGAAGCTTTGACTCACCCAGCTGAGCCTAAATGCTGTGGGGGAGGAGTAACATTGTGTATTAGACTTGGAGCAAGGGAAGCTTTGACTCACCCAGCTGAGCCTGAATGCTGTGGGGGAGGAGTAACATTGTGTATTAGACTTGGAGCAAGGGAAGCTTTGACTCACCCAGCTGAGCCTGAATGCTGTGTGGGGGAGGAGTAACATTGTGTATTAGACTTGGAGCAAGGGAAGCTTTGACTCACCCAGCTGAGCCTGAATGCTGTGTGGGAGGAGTAACATTGTGTATTAGACTTGGAGCAAGGGAAGCTTTGACTCACCCAGCTGAGCCTAAATGCTGTGGGGGAGGAGTAACATTGTGTATTAGACTTGGAGCAAGGGAAGCTTTGACTCACCCAGCTGAGCCTAAATGCTGTGGGGGAGGAGTAACATTGTGTATTAGACTTGGAGCAAGGGAAGCTTTGACTCACCCAGCTGAGCCTGAATGCTGTGGGGGAGGAGTAACATTGTGTATTAGACTTGGAGCAAGGGAAGCTTTGACTCACCCAGCTGAGCCTGAATGCTGTGTGGGGGAGGAGTAACATTGTGTATTAGACTTGGAGCAAGGGAAGCTTTGACTCACCCAGCTGAGCCTGAATGCTGTGTGGGAGGAGTAACATTGTGTATTAGACTTGGAGCAAGGGAAGCTTTGACTCACCCAGCTGAGCCTGAATGCTGTGGGGGAGGAGTAACATTGTGTATTAGACTTGGAGCAAGGGAAGCTTTGACTCACCCAGCTGAGCCTGAATGCTGTGTGGGAGGAGTAACATTGTGTATTAGACTTGGAGCAAGGGAAGCTTTGACTCACCCAGCTGAGCCTAAATGCTGTGTGGGAGGAGTAACATTGTGTATTAGACTTGGAGCAAGGGAAGCTTTGACTCACCCAGCTGAGCCTGAATGCTGTGGGGGAGGAGTAACATTGTGTATTAGACTTGGAGCAAGGGAAGCTTTGACTCACCCAGCTGAGCCTAAATGCTGTTGGGGAGGAGTAACATTGTGTATTAGACTTGGAGCCAGGGAAGCTTTGACTCACCCAGCTGAGCCTGAATGCTGTGGGGGAGGAGTAACATTGTGTATTAGACTTGGAGCAAGGGAAGCTTTGACTCACCCAGCTGAGCCTGAATGCTGTGTGGGAGGAGTAACATTGTGTATTAGACTTGGAGCAAGGGAAGCTTTGACTCACCCAGCTGAGCATGAGTGCTGTGTGGGAGGAGTAACATTGTGTATTAGACTTGGAGCAAGGGAAGCTTTGACTCACCCAGCTGAGCCTGAATGCTGTGGGGGAGGAGTAACATTGTGTATTAGACTTGGAGCCAGGGAAGCTTTGACTCACCCAGCTGAGCCTGAATGCTGTGAGGGAGGAGTAACATTGTGTATTAGACTTGGAGCAAGGGAAGCTTTGACTCACCCAGCTGAGCCTGAATGCTGTGGGGGAGGAGTAACATTGTGTATTAGACTTGGAGCAAGGGAAGCTTTGACTCACCCAGCTGAGCCTGAATGCTGTGGGGGAGGAGTAACATTGTGTATTAGACTTGGAGCAAGGGAAGCTTTGACTCACCCAGCTGAGCCTGAATGCTGTGTGGGAGGAGTAACATTGTGTATTAGACTTGGAGCAAGGGAAGCTTTGACTCACCCAGCTGAGCCTGAATGCTGTGGGGGAGGAGTAGCATCTTCAGTTCATACAGCACCAGGGCAACATGTACAGCATGGCATCGCAGCCTCTCTATCCTGGCTAGGAACTCAATAGCTGCCTCAAACTGAGCCGTCAGCAGCAACACTTGGAAGTACAGGAACGGCTGCTGATAGGCACTGAAGTGGGTCTCACCTGAAACAGCATTGGATTAACACCCAGAATGTCTTTGATGTTAGGGTTAAAAAAAAACCAAAAAAAAAAAAAAAAAAACAAACTATTTTTTGGAATCATGGCATGGCCCTGGAAAAAGGACAGTCTGTTCATGTTTTTTTTTCTTTTTGTTTTTTAAAATTCTGATGAGTAATACTGAAAGTGTTATTACAAAATAATCAAAATGTTATTCTCCAATCTTCGACAGGTTTTAATTTCCTCATTTTATTGCTTTTATTATATATTTTTAATTATAATTATTTCATTATCCTAAACTGTCAATGTGATGCCTGTAACATTAAGGCACATGCAAAAGGTTGAAGAATTTTTTAACATGGCATATTTTAACAAAGTCGGGTTACAAGATTCTAATTTGATTTCCTCTGCCTCAGACATTTTTTACTTATTTTTTTCCTACAAGAACAATATTACAATAATGCCACAGTTCACTATGTAATAATAAAATCACATTGCCATGCCCACTAACACATTGCCATTAGATATTAGACATATTTTGATAAACATTATAAAAATTGACCTCTGTGATCAAAATAAATATTCAAATTAGAATATGAAGCAATATTTGAATGTTTACCATATTCTTCAAGCAGCATTGTCTGCAGCTGGGGCAGCGTGAGTCTGTCAGGGTTGCTGCTGTCATCATCATCGAAACTAAGATGGCACAACTTGAGCCACAGGTAATCATCTATCTTGTCTGCTATCTCCGAGTGATCTCCTTTAGGGTCACATCTCCCTATCAAACAATACACTGCCCTGAAATGCAAGCAAAATTCCTCCTTCATTAACATTATAAAAAGTGGTTCCAATTTATTTTTTAAATTTCTCCAGATGTCTTTCTACTCTGCTAAAAAGAGGTAGTTGATCCTGTACCTACCTCTGCCTCTACTGCCCTGTCATTGTTTTCACAAGGAATATGAAAAACCCCAGGTTATCAATAAATATACAGATAGGCTCCTCCCCTAATGCACATCATCAGACAAACACGTACCACACTTGTAAGCTACACTTTTACATGGGTAGTTTACATCTTGCCAGTTGTGGAAATAGACAATGAAATTTGGGAAAGTAAGAAAAAATAATCCTCATTCAGTATTAATATTATAATTAGTTAACTCTGGTCTGATTAAAAGCAACAAGAATGAGCGCGACTAGATACCATGTGAAAAATGTTACAAAAGTTGCTGTAATATTCTGTGATGTCAACAATTATAATATACATGGCTAAAGCCAGATTCCTCAATACTATATACGTTGCAGTGGTTGATATCTGACATAATGACCTAGTTCTTTGACACTTGTGTTACAGTCTGTTAAGTGCACATGCACTCTGTTGTATGTTCTAATTTAAAGACACTGTTAAATATCAAGACCCCTGCCCCACCCTCTTTGAGTGTCTGTCTTGTACTAGTTACTGGGCATTCACACACAATGTGCCTATGTGACAGGTTCTGCCTCCTATAGGACATATTTTCCTGCACCAATCGATAAAAATTATTTCAAAAGATGCACTTTGATATGTCCTGCTGCCATTTATGAAAATGCAATTATGGTTTTGACATTTCAAGATGTTATCATTTCTGACGAGAAATGTGTTTGATGTAACAGCCCTATCTCTATCAGTATCAAGCCTGAAACCTCTGATAACAGACAAGAAAAATGCCAAACCCTGTCAAATTGGAAGCAATATACTAAAGTCGATTGTGCTCATTCTTTTCTATATTGGTTTCATTTCGACTATATAAACTTATTAACTTAAGTGCCAATTTATACTGTTCTACCCCTATTTTCTTTCTATTTGGTGCTAACATGTATTTTTTATATATTTATTGCCCATCTGTATATATTCTTCACATAATGTATCAACTATGTTGTTTATACCAACCAATATTGTTTCTACTTATGTTGTTTTCATTTCATAATATTTATTCACAAATGTTTTTCTGTTGTCCTGTGATCACTTTTAATTGGACTGATACATTTAGAGTACATGCTTCCAGAAAGTGAAACTATTCCCAATATCCTCCTGAAAGCAGCAATAAATGGCAGCATGATACTAAAATAAACACTTTGTTTCAAAATTGATTTTAATTAATTCCAAATCACCCAATTATATGCCGGACAAGACTTGCTGGGAAATTCCCCACTAGTTCATATAAAAGGGTACACAACCTCAATATAGCCACACTAGAACACCAAGCCAAGTGTCACCAAGACAAGTGTCACCAAGACAGGTAGCACCAAGACAAGTGTCACCAAGACAGGTAGCACCAAGCCAAGTTTCACCCGGACAATTATCAAGTATCACTCTATCATCATCCAGGTTTGCTGAATTATTTTTATATTTATTTAATAGTAGATGATTTTCATGCGTAAAAAAGTCTGGATTATAGTTGGCACCAATCAGATGCTGGATTAAAGTTGGCACCAATCAGAGCCTGGTTGAATGTTGGCACCAATCAGAGCCTGGTTGAATGCTGGCACCAATCAGAGCCTGGTTGAATGTTGGCACCAATCAGAGCCTGGTTGAATGTTGGCACCAATCTGAGCCTGGTTGAATGTTGGCACCAACCCTCGCCAAAATGGCATCAGAGTGGGCAGAAAATATGAACAGGGGAGACCTGACAGGCATTGTCCTACTTGATCTCCGAAAGGCATTCGACATGGTTGACCACATGCTGTTACTTCGTAAGTTGTCTTTGTATGGAGTAAGTGAGCATGCCCTGAAATGGTTCACATCATACTTAGAAAATCGTTCACAGTATGTTCAGATTAAAAATGTTAAGTCTGAACCCCAGCCTGTCACATCGGGAGTCCCACAGGGGTCCATTCTCGGCCCCTTGCTGTTTATTATTTTTATGAACGACATGGCTTTGGAACCAGAAAAGTCAGATTTAGACATGTATGCTGATGACAGCACACTTGGTGATGCTGATAACCACATTACAAAAGTATAACAGGCTTCCTATCAAGGAGATAAAGATTATAGTGGATGAAAAAGCACTGACCAATGTTACACAAGACAAGCTGCTTGGGGTAATGGTGGACCAGCATCTCTCTTGGAAGGGGCATGTTGACAAAGTTCACAAAACTGTCAGTGTGCTCCTGGCAAGATTCCGCCAGATTAAACCATTTCTTCCAACTGCAGCTCGCATAAAATTCTGTCAGGCCTTTATACTTCCACATTTTGATTATTGCAGTACTGTATGGGGATCGGCTCCTGTGGGTAAATTGTTTAAGCTACAAAAAAGAGCTGCCCGCATGATATACGACTTGCCCACCCAGACAGCCACAAAACCTTTACTACAAAGACTCAAATGGATGTCAGTAATGGAAAGAATTCAATATCGAAAAGCACAAATGGTATACAAATCACTTAATGGCCTCACCCCTGTGTATATGAAAAACATGTTCAAATATGTCCATGAGGTGAATACAAGAACAACAAGGAGTTCTAGTGATAAGACACTTTTGTATCTTCAGAAATGTAACAAACATCTCAAGGTGTATACAGACTCGTTTGCATACTCTGGTGCTTTGATTTGGAATTCCCTGCCAAGTTATGTAAGGGAAGCACAGTCACTCGAAAGTTTTAAACATGAATACATGAAGGGGCATTTATCTAGAAACTGAGATTTTAATGTTTTTAAAGTTTTTAATGTAACTGTGTATATAATATGTACTAACACCTTAGAGGACCATATGGAAGATGAGCTCGCCTCAATATGTATTATCCTCAGAAAATAAAGTCTATTATTATTATTATTATTATTATTATCAGAGCCTGGTTGAATGTTGGCACCAATCAGAGCCTGGTTGAATGTTGGCACCAATCAGAGCCTGGTTGAATGTTGGCACCAATCAGAGCCTGGTTGAATGTTGGCACCAATCAGAGCCTGGCTGAATGCTGGCACCAATCAGAGCCTGGCTGAATGCTGGCACCAATCAGAGCCTGGTTCAATGTTTGTACCAATCAGAGCTTGGTTGAATGCTGGCACCAATCAGAGCCTGGTTGAATGTTGGCACCAATCAGAGCCTGGCTGAATGTTGGCACCAATCAGAGCCTGGTTGAATGTTGGCACCAATCAGAGCCTGGCTGAATGCTGGCACCAATCAGAGCCTGGTTCAATGTTTGTACCAATCAGAGCTTGGTTGAATGCTGGCACCAATCAGAGCCTGGTTGAATGTTGGCACCAATCAGAGCCTGGCTTAATGTTGACACCAATCAGAGCTTGGTTGAATGCTGGCACCAATCTGAGCCTGGTTGAATGTTTGTACCAATCAGAGCTTGGTTGAATGCTGGCACCAATCAGAGCCTGGTTGAATGTTGGCACCAATCAGAGCCTGGCTGAATGTTGGCACCAATCAGAGCCTGGTTGAATGTTGGCACCAATCAGAGCCTGGCTGAATGTTGGCACCAATCAGAGCCTGGTTGAATGTTGGCACCAATCAGAGCCTGGTTGAATGTTGGCACCAATCAGAGCCTGGTTGAATGTTGGCACCAATCAGAGCCTGGTTGAATGTTGGCACCAATCAGAGCCTGGCTTAATGTTGACACCAATCAGAGCTTGGTTGAATGCTGGCACCAATCTGAGCCTGGTTGAATGTTTTCACCAATCAGAGCCTGGGTCAATGTCTAAACCAATCAGACCCTGGATGAATGGATGCCTTACTATCCAGGTTGAATGTTGGTTTCTTGATGGCAAGTAAAACTAAGAAAAAACGTTGAAGTTCACAAATTCCATCAATCCATAAGTTAAGTTTTTATAATCACTAGACCAAACAGCTATATGGTCATGCACAAAAGTGACCCAATAAAGTCACTACATGGCCAATAGATGTGGCTATGTCTTTGAGTATTAATGTCACTGTGTATATTGTGTCAGGATGTTGAGCGGTGGCAGTGTATTTGTTGTGGCCGTGCTGTGACTATATATTGTGTATATATTGTGTCAGGATGTTGAGCGGTGGCAGTGTATTTATTGTGGCCATGCTGTGTATGGGCACCCTGGTGGACCACATATCAGCTGAGGATACCCAAGGTGAATTCTAATAATAACTCTATCTTTTACCAAGTAATTACCGTATTTACTCATGTATAAGACGACTCGTGTATAAGACGAACCCCCAAAATTGAGGTTATTTTGCTTGAAAAAAACCAATTTCCGAATATAAGACGAGTTGGTTTTTCTTGACATATCGTCTCTGCTACCATTCAAGCTTCAGCTGAAGCTTGGCGGTCATTTTAAAAGTGAAACTTAAATATGCTTACGATATAAGATCTTAGCGGTCTTATACACGAGTAAATACGGTAAAACGTAAATACGATGTTCGTATTTTCGAAATAACGGATATCAGACGTAGCCGGTCGATTTTAATTGCGTTTTAAATGATAAATAAAGGTATTTACCCAATATTATTGGTCTATTATTTCGAAACGCTTTGAGAACAGAACAAAACCATCAATCCATTTAAAACGCAATTAAAATCGATCCACGTGTGAAAGCATTTCTGTCAACAAGGGAAGACAAGACTCAAAGCAGTGGAAACAATGACAAAGCAATGCAAAACTGTGAACGCTGATAATTGAAATCAGTGAAAACAAAGTCAAAACAAAGCATTTCGAAATAATATGTTTTAAATGATATATAAAGGTATTTACCCAATATTATCACAAATTATTTTTCGCAAGAATTTCTCCACGATGTAGAACGTAATACGATGTACGTGACGTCCTTAATCTTAGCCTCAAAACCAACACGTGGGAGAATATTTCTTTGTGTATTATAAAGCCAATGATATTCATTATATCGCTTTTATTTATTATTGTTTATATCGATCTTAGCATCAAAACAAAGCGTGTTAAAACACAAAGAAATATACAACCACGTGTAGACAGTAGTCCGCCTGTCCGATATTTGCTTTCACACTAGTATTGCTTAATGCATGTTAAATGAATGGATGGTTTTGTTCTGTTCTTGACCTGCAAAGCGAATTTGTGATAATATTGGGTAAATACCTTTATTTATCATTTAAAATGCAATTAAAATATCAAAACGTAAAAACGATGTCCGTGATGTAGCGGATCGATTGGCCACGTGACTCACAAGTCATGTGATCATTGACTTTGCAGATTTGCAGGAGAATTTCGTTTTAAATGATAAATAAAAGCATATACCCAATATAAACACAAAATACGCTTTGCAGGTCGAGAACAGAACAAAACCATCCATCTATTTAACATGCATTACGCAATACTAGCAATGAAAGCAAATATCGGACAGGCGGACTACTGTCTACACGTGATTAAATAATGAGTTTGCATGTATTTTCCACCAGATGACACTTCTTATCTGATTTATCACCAGGTGGCACAAGGAGAAAATTTTTAGAGGTCATGTGACCCCAAAGTGTCAAGGCCAAAGTGTGTTTACCGACGAGGCAGGTAAAATGCATGTCCATAATGATAATCTGCATTTTTATGATGAATTATCAACATTTATGAGTATTCAAGAAATAAACAGTGTGTACAATAGTCAAAAGAATGATATCTGACAATGTTTCAAAACGCAATTAAAATCGATCCACGTGTGAAAGCATTTCTGTCAAAAAGGGAAGACACGACTCAAAGCAGTGGAAACGCAAAACTGTGAACGCTGATAATTGGAATCAGTGAGAACAAAGTCAAAACAAAGCGTTTTGAAACAATAGACCAATAATATTGGGTAAATACCTTTATTTATCATTTAAAACGCAATTAAAATCAATCTGCTACGTCTGATATTCGTTATTTCGAAAATATGAACATCGTATTTACGTTTTACCGTATTTACGTTTTACCGTAAATACTCGAGTATAAGACTGCTCTCGCGTATAAGACGACCCCCTAAACATTAACTAAGAGTTTTTGGAAAAAAACCTCGTCTTATACACGAGTATATACGGTAACATATCAAGCATATCAAGATATTTTTTTTAACAAAATACTAAAAATATTTTGGATCAATTCTTACATTTCAATTGCATATTTGGCAAAGGTTTCAGAAAAAGAACTAATTTTTTATCATTACTGGTATGGATGCTTGATAATATTTTTCTCTATTTATTCTATTACAGACATGTCTGGTCTCATGAAGGTGATAATGCGCTCACTGGGCAAGACTGAGACATGTGACGCCTACGAGCATACCCGAGCCATGCTTCAGTGGGACCAGGCCATCAATGATGCCAACAACCTCGTCTCACACCTAAACAGTGACAAACCCCATGCAGAGGTAGCAGTGCAGTTCCCTGAGCCTGTACGGAGTGCTGCCTGCCTGTCCCGGTACGGTTCTGTGTACGCTGAGAGGTACGCTCGGGTGTTTGGTCTCCTCACCGACCCCGCCACCACAGTGCGGCCTGGTTGCAAGTTCTGTTGTGGGTGCTGCCACATGTCTGGCTGTGGTGTTTGTTGTAACTGGTAATAACGGCATGATATTGATAGATGCCACAGCAGAGGTGTGTCCCCTTCCCTCCTCCTGCTTATATCAACAGTAATCAAACCATAGCCCGCTTACAGCACTCATATGTTGCTCACTTGGGGAGTATATCTTATTCAGATAAAAAAAAGACTCTATGCAGTAATCAGATGACATAAGGTTTTAAGAACTCCATAGATTGCTACTAGCTATATCAAATAAATAAATTGTTTATCAACATTATCATTAAAACTTTTGTAATTCATTACAAGCATTTCTTTGTGATAAATAAAAAAATTAAGAAAATACAAGTGTTGGAGTGAATAACTGGTGTTCCGTTGCTGAGAGTTGCTGAATTCAGAACAGGCTCAGCTTACCACAATGTTTAATAGTGGGGGAAAAGTGTCTTTCCCACCCAAAAAAATAATATATATACATATGTATATATATATATTGCTGTATTCTCCAGTCCCTGTCCTATTGCTGTATTCCCTGATCCCTGCTGTATTGCTGTATTCCCCCATCGCTGCTCTATTGCTGTATTCCCTGATCCCTGCTGTATTGCTGTATTCCCCCATCGCTGCTCTATTGCTGTATTCCCTGATCCCTGCTCTATTGCTGTATTCCCTGATCCCTGCTCTATTGCTGCATCCCCTGATCCATGCTCTATTGCTGTATTCCCTGATCCGTGCTCTATTGCTGTATTACCTGATCCCTGCTCTATTGCTGCATCCCCTGATCCATGCTCTATTGCTGTATTCCCTGATCCGTGCTGTATTGCTGTATTCATTGATCCCTGCTCTATCTTTGTACAACCTGATCCCTGTCCTATTGCTGTATTCCCTGATCCCTGCTGTATTGCTGTATTCCCCCATCGCTGCTCTATTGCTGTATTCCCTGATCCCTGCTCTATTGCTGTATTCCCTGATCCCTGCTCTATTGCTGCATCCCCTGATCCATGCTCTATTGCTGTATTCCCTGATCCATGCTCTATTGCTGTATTCCCTGATCTGTGCTGTATTGCTGTATTCCTTGATCCCTGCTCTATTGCTGTATTCCCTGATCCCTGCTCTATTGCTGTATTCCCTGATCCGTGCTGTATTGCTGTATTCCCTGATCCCTGCTCTATTGCTGTATTCCCTGATCCCTGCTGTATTGCTGTATTCCCCCATCGCTGCTCTATTGCTGTATTCCCTGATCCCTGCTCTATTGCTGTATTCCCTGATCCCTGCTCTATTGCTGCATCCCCTGATCCATGCTCTATTGCTGTATTCCCTGATCCATGCTCTATTGCTGTATTCCCTGATCTGTGCTGTATTGCTGTATTCCTTGATCCATGCTCTATTGCTGTATTCCTTGATCCCTGCTCTATTGCTGTATTCCCTGATCCATGCTCTATTGCTGTATTCCCTGATCCGTGCTCTATTGCTGTATTCCCTGATCCCTGCTCTATTGCTGCATCCCCTGATCCATGCTGTATTGCTGTATTCCCTGATCTGTGCTGTATTGCTGTATTCCTTGATCCCTGCTCTATTGCTGTATTCCCTGATCCCTGCTCTATTGCTGTATTCCCTGATCCGTGCTGTATTGCTGTATTCATTGATCCCTGCTCTATCTTTGTACAACCTGATCCCTGCTCTATTATTGGACTACCTGATCAGCTAAAAACAATTAACAGCAGTGTCCAGAGTAACAATGGCAGAGTAACAGTGGCAAGAAGTGGCGATCACCACGTGTCTACATTTCAGCATTGCATAAATGGCTTTCTCAGAATAAATATTATAGACAAATCATTAAACTGTGGAAAAAATATTCAAATTTACTGGCAAAAAGGTCATTTTGGGGCATCTATGGATAGTCTAGTGACTCATAATCTCATGGATGCTCAAAAGCCTCATATATAAACCCAGAACCTCATATGACATATTTCCATTAGAGCAGACACAGGACAATCAGACTGATTACTTGGCGGTACCGGCAGATGATTCCTTAGAGGTACTGGCAGTTACCTTACCTCTGAAATACATAATTTCATAATAAGAATATTCATGATCTGCGGTCAGTGGTGGCTGCAGCTTTGGGCAACAGAGGCAGAGGTAGGATTTATTACCTATGTTTAGCAGAGTAATGTCTTTCATGAACGATGTAAAAAATTCATTAAAAAAATTATGATTGCCCACTCAATAGAAAGTTCAGGGCTTGACATACGCACTGGCCCAGTGGCCCGGGGCCACGAGATCCTCTATTCGGGCCAGTGAATGCTCTGTTGTAGTTGCCCAGTTGGGCAACCATATTTTTGGTCTTTTAGTGGCCCAAACTTTCTTGATTTTATTATTCTAATCCTTGATAGATATCATATCACAGTCGATATTTGATTGGGACAAGTATCCCCCACCCAGACACTATACAGCCTTATGTACATTGCTCTTTATTGTATCACATATCTTATTATCCTTAGAAACTTCGGGCCACCACTTCTCATGCTCTGGTGGCCCAACTGGGCAACCAACATTTTTCTCTTTATGTCAAGGCCTGTAAGTTGTGCATTACCTTTTGTATGGGTCGGTACCATTTCTGACGGATCTTCTGTACTGTAAGCGTAGTTTTGTTTCACTGTTGTCTGGGAGCCTCCTTTCATCACTATTCATGTATTCCTGTAGGAAGGTGCGGAAGTCACCCAAGTGCTGCCTAAATATAATAAAGATAAATGAATTAAAATGTTGCTGGCTTGCATAATACCATTGATTATGTCAAGATAAGTATACATTCATTTTATGTGACAATATTCAATCAAATTAAACCAGACACATTAGAATCGCCTGTCACTCTGTGTATTCAACAGAGTAAGGATCGGAATTCTGAGATGCATCTCTTCTACAACATATACTTATCAGGGGAGAAATGAAAGGATGGAAAAAGCCTATTTTCTTTGAGTCACTTCCAAGATGTAGCTTCTCATCGCTAATGATAACTCTATCTATAATAGCTCATAGAAAGAACTCATGGCTCTAAATGTTGACAGACGGATAGAAGGACAGAAAGTGACATCTTAATCTTGCAGACAGTTGTTGTTTGCAAGACAGAAATACAGCAAGATGTATTTATACTCATCTAAGAATAAAGCACTAATGAACAATCAGTCAACACAAGTGAGAGTAACTTGTTTGTAACTTGTTTGTAACGTGATGCTGTACTCACTGTGCTGTTTGGACGACCTGCATGGCAGCTTGTAGATCCCCACATCTGATACAGTAGTACACCATGGCCCACACTGGATGACCCTCCACTACCCCATCCTTAATACAAAGACAGTTTTCCTTAATGCAAAATTTATCTAATTAATTGCTTTTTTTACATAATATATTTGCCAAAATTCTAAAATATCCAATGATCTGCATCATTTGTGTTTAAACTTTAATAAAAAAATATAAAAACAAACTAAAATTTAATGAAATACTTTATCCTTTTTTATCTAATATTTGAAAAGAATCCCAACTAAATAATGTAAAGGATACCTCGAGACCAGGTAGCGTAGTCTGAAGCTTGACATTGAGGAAGCTTCGAACCAAGTGGTATGTTCCAGGGATGCCGCCCAGCTGGGCCTGCTGAAGGTTGCCATAGATTGTTGCAGTGATAAACTTCACATAGCTGACAAAATAACAAAAATAACTATCACTAATAACATGTCAAATGTTGTAATTTATGAAAATGTTCATTTGCTTCTTCTATCACTAAAATGAAGTAAATTTCTGTAATTTTTGAAAATATTGATAAATTTCTTAAACCGTTTAAGTTTGAATACAATAAAACATGAATTCTTGATATGGTCATACCAGACATCTATAAATAATCTTGAGCATACCTCTCCTCAAGGTACTTTCTGGCTTGTTGTACAAATGCCATCTGCATCTTGTGTGAGGTCCTAGCAGAAACCTGATTGCCTTTTGTGGACATTGGTACTTCAGTCATGTGTTTTACCATGCTCCAAAGCTCACAGGCATTCTGAAAAAGTCATTTATATATGTAGCCTTGAAATATATTTAAAAACCTTTGAATTGAATACACATAATTTGGACCAACTGATCTTGAGAAATGGTTGTCCAAGAAGAGCAGATGAATGCAGTTTCACTTTTCACAAACCTGGTGGATATGGAATTACTTTGATACTGCTTGAAACACTTGCATAATAGTTACTTTGATACTGCTTGAAACACTTGCATAATAGTTACTTTGATACTGCTTGAAACACTTGCATAATAGTTACTTTGATACTGCTTGAAACACTTGCATAATAGTTACTTTGATACTGCTTGAAACACTTGCACAATAGTTACTTTGATACTGCTTGAAACACTTGCACAATAGTTACTTTGATATTGCTTGAAACACTTGCATAATAGTTACTTTGATACTACTTCAAACACTTTCATAATAGTTACTTTGATATTGCCTGAAACACTTGCATAATAGTTACTTTGATATTGCTTGAAACACTTGCACAATAGTTACTTTGATATTGCTTGAAACACTTGCACAATAGTTACTTTGATACTGCTTGAAACACTTGCATAATAGTTACTTTGATATTGCTTGAAACACTTGCACAATAGTTACTTTGATACTGCTTGAAACACTTGCATAATAGTTACTTTGATACTACTTCAAACACTTTCATAATAGTTACTTTGATATTGCCTGAAACACTTGCATAATAGTTACTTTGATATTGCTTGAAACACTTGCACAATAGTTACTTTGATACTGCTTGAAACACTTGCATAAGTTACTTTGATACTACTTGAAACATTTGCACAATAGTTACTTTGATACTACTTCAAACACTTGCATAATAGTTACTTTGATATTGCTTGAAACACTTGCATAATAGTTACTTTGATATTGCTTGAAACACTTGCACAATAGTTACTTTGATACTGCTTGAAACATTTGCATAATAGTTACTTTGATACTGCTTGAAACACTTTCATAAGTTACTTTGATACTGCTTGAAACACTTGCACAATAGTTACTTTGATACTGCTTGAAACACTTGCACAATAGTTACTTTGATATTGCTTGAAACACTTGCATATTAGTTACTTTGATATTGCTTGAAACACTTGCACGATAGTTACTTTGATACTGCTTGAAACACTTGCATAATAGTTACTTTGATACTGCTTGAAACACTTGCATAATAGTTACTTTGATACTGCTTGAAACACTTGCACAATAGTTACTTTGATACTGCTTGAAACACTTGCATAATAGTTACTTTGATACTGCTTGAAACACTTGCATAATAGTTACTATAGTTACTTTGATATTGCTTGAAACACTTGCATAATAGTTACTTTGATACTGCTTGAAACACTTGCACAATAGTTACTTTGATACTGCTTGAAACACTTGCATAATAGTTACTTTGATACTGCTTGAAACACTTGCACAATAGTTACTTTGATACTGCTTGAAACACTTGCACAATAGTTACTTTGATACTTGCATAATAGTTACTTTGATACTGCTTGAAACACTTGCATAATAGTTACTTTGATACTGCTTGAAACACTTGCATAATAGTTACTTTGATACTGCTTGAAACACTTGCACAATAGTTACTTTGATACTGCTTGAAACACTTGCACAATAGTTACTTTGATACTGCTTGAAACACTTGCACAATAGTTACTTTGATACTGCTTGAAACACCTGCACAATAGTTACTTTGATACTGCTTGAAACACCTGCACAATAGTTACTTTGATACTGCTTGAAACACCTGCACAATAGTTACTTTGATACTGCTTGAAACACCTGCACAATAGTAAATATAGAATGAATCCATTAATATTGATTGATATCTGTATTGTCTGCTTCTGTCTTACCTTGTCATCAATGGTCTCAGCAACTTGCCCAAACATGTCTACCAGAGTGGGCAAGGCTCCTCCTTGGATGACGTTGTCATTATACACATACACCTAAAATATAACAGAATATCATCTCATAAAGGTAATTATAGAGATCAGCCATATTTCTTTTGATAAATAATTTATATGGTGTCTTTGTAGGATTTAAAACGATTAACATATTGGCAGAGGGCAGTTGATGTGCCATGTGTTGCATGATGAGATGTAGCTCACCTGTCTGGCATAAGCCATCTGTATGTCATCCATAGCACTACGGCCCTGCATCGATATATTGTCTCCCACCATGCTCTGAAACAACACAGATTTTGTTTCTATTAAAATAAACTACGGAAAAATTCTGCTCTTGCAGAAAACAAAAAATTTGGCAACAAAATATTTAGTCCATAATTATTCCCTGAAACATGATACAGTTGTAGGGAAATTGATCATATTGATTATGTTTTGTGGTGACTCCCCGTAGGTACCCCTTTTACAGGTTTGGTTGTCAAGGACTCCCAGTCACAATGAACTCTGACCATTGTGTCTGTAGTCAAGTGGCGTCATACAGAGCCTGTATGACGTCATCTTGAAGGAACGTTGTTTTGGTCAGTTGGCTTTCCACTCTTCTTGGAAGTGCCAGCTCATATTTTGGCTCTCTATTTCTGGTACATATATTTTGGCATAACATTTCTAAATTGAATCTAAATTAGTATCTAAAACTTATCAGGATTTGTATTTTAGTTTATAATTTGGTTACGTTGATTGTTCAATGTTAATCGGTGAAATACGCTGTTTACAGTGTCTCACCGTATCAGTCATATTTACTCTGGGGGGGTCCCATGGTCACCACAAGTCATGTCAATCTGTGTCTGTCGGTATTATTAATGTTCATATTATATATTCCAAGCAGTTGTATATAAAGTAATAAATACAGTGTTTGAATTATAAGTCACATTTGATCTCCGTGTAATTTTATCTCAGGTAGTCACTCTCGGAACAAAACGGGGAGGTCCCTCTAGCCTAAACATTAGCCAATGCACTAGGCCCAGGGATCGCTACACAGTGTTCAAATTAGAATATAGTAAGTTTTTTTTTCCAGCTGGCAGCCTATTTTGTGTTCTTACCTCTGGTTCCTGGGGGAAATCTAGAGCATCGTGGCCAGAGCCAACTAAAGCATTAAGAATCTTCTGCTTCTCTCTCTCCCACTCATTCTCCAAACTCTCCCAGTGATTGCGCTCGGTCTCCTCAAATGTCTGTAAAGTCATTCAACAAAATTTGATTATCTCTGCTCAAAGTTAGATCTAAAATTTGTAAATAACTTCTCATTGAAACAATGAATTATAAACCTTGTTTCTTTGGCTTGCGTTTTAAAATGCTGTGAGTATAATAATTTTCCACTTACATTTTTTCTTGTTTGCTCTATAACAGCTAAAAGAGCATTTTCTCTTTCATTCCTGAGGAAGCCCTGTAAAATATATACATTTGAAATAAACATTGTTTTATTGTTGCTATTGAAAATACTTCCTGAATAATCTTCTTTATGCGTTAAAATTTTCTCATCAACTAAAATAGAGATAGAAATCTGGTGCAGGGGGTAAAATGAGATTACTTACTTGTATATCTGTATCTCTGACAGGTTCCAGAGGTTCAAAAGTCTTCGCGGAACTAAGGCTTTCCAGCTTATGTGACACACGTTGAATATCATAGCCTTGTGAACCAAGCAACAAGGCTCTGAAAGTGGCAAAATCTATAATGTATTACATCCTAATTATTTATGTTTCTAAAAGTTTAATCTCAAAACACAAATGATTAAGTCTACAGTTATGAATAAAGGCATGTTTAGTGAACTAAATAGAGACTGACGCTCTGATGTCGCTGCTGTCTTGTGCCCCCAGTGGAGCCCTAGATGCCATCCTTTGAGCAGCTTCCATGATTTGTGTGAGATTGCGCTCCACACGAGGCAGCTCTCCGCCACTGTCCATGTTGGACGTCAGCTGCTCAGCCTGCTGCACAAGGTCTCCAAACCCTTCCATGTCCATGTCCATCCTATACATGATACAGAGATCACATATGATCAATTAATTAGTCCATTCTATACACAATAGAGATTACACATGATTAGTTGAATTGTCCATCCTTTTCACAATACAGAGATCACACATGATTAGTTAATTTGCCAATCCTATGCACAATAAATACAGGAATTGTTAATATGTCCATTGTACACAAAATAAAGAGGTCATATCACACATGACCAGTTAAATATTTCCAAATCATGTTGGTCCCTTAATGAAGTCAGCCTCTTGGAGAACCTGGCCCTCAGGTGAAAAGTTGACTTGAACTGAAGATATTCTTTCACTTTTATCTGATATTATTTTGCTTTTGGAATAATTTGGAATAATTTGTATTGATTTTCTGTGTAGTGATGGAAAACTGGTGGTAAACTGGTCGGGCATGAGCACTGATACTCATGCTTATTACAGCTATCAGTCACTGTCTACTTCATCTTCAGAAATCAGTTACCGAATGTGACAAGCACAGCCAACAACAGACCTGCAGACAACATTGCATGCAGCTGTTTCATTTTATCAACTGCATGATTGATGTTTATCATATAATATTTGATGATGATGGTACATTTACGTAGCTGACAATCTGATAAGAACATTTTTCAAAGTGCAGATCTATGCACTAAAAGACTTGAAAAATGGAACCGCAGCTCTGCTGTTTTCGGCTATACCCTTGGCCTTGAGATACTCATCATAGTGGCGGAGGGTACACGCGATTGGAACCCGCCGGTGGAAAGCAGCGAATCCGCTGTCCTGCTGGCCTGAACACAATCATCTCCAAAGTGGCACTTTCCGCCAAAAGCGGCAAGTCCATAGAGCAGCGGATTTGTTGGACCGCCATCACTTTCGCCAGCAGATCTGGCGGTATAGCAGCAGTTTTGACAGAAACCGCCGGCTTCAATCGTGTGCACCCTGACTGAGTGCTGTGAATCAGTGACTGAGTCAGTGAGTGGTGTGCATGAAAGTTGAAACCCTTCATCAAATTTGAACTACTGATTGTGTTGACTTGTATCTGTCGACTAGCGGATCTTTTAAGATTTTTTGGTTGGTTTTCACTAGCAGAATATTATAAATTATGAGTGTAAACATAATTATCTGTACTTACTTAACTAAAAAGGGTTTAATTTTCCAAAATGTGCTCGCCGGTTCGTACAGCCGCCAAAACGGAAGTCAAATGTATGACGGCGATCGGAAAAAATCTAATACCAAAAGGAGAAAACGGAACGAAAAGATGTTTAAAATTGTTTTATTATTGTCTTTAGAAATGGAAATCTATACTTAAATAATCTAAAATCATGCATATGGATAGACAAACATTAAAATCATAAGTTATTGCCAAAAAGATAAATCAATAAATAAATTGTTTCCTTTCATTTCATGTGTCATGGTTTTTGTTTTGCCGTAGCCAACATGTCAGCCATCATCGGTGTTTTTAAGCGAGCATTGACCTTCCCAAAAAACTGCTCAAAATCAGTTAACTATATATCATTTGTAGGTAAGTAAACGGAGATAAGACATATTACTAATTGGACACAGTTGGCAAAGTTTTATTCGGATACATTGCAGCTTATAATGTGAACATTGACTTCAAATGAGCGAAAGGACAGTTTCACAATCCCAACTCGAATTTTGGGGGAACTCCCGTTTAAGTCACATTCCTTTCGATACGCACTCCAGTAATCGACCGCTCCCCGCATGTGGCATACGTATCAGGTCTTTGATCGACTTAATATGTAGGCAAAAAATCCATCATTATTTGTTGGTACGGTTGTCACATCTTTGACACATCTTTGGTTGTTTCACAGATTCAGGAATTCACAAATTCCACTGTTCAACTGTTTTCTAGTTCAACTGTGAGTGAGTTTGACCTTTTCAGGCTTTCGTAGCCTATGGCAAAATTGTTCTCGTTATCATGGGGCAACAGCTTTAAAACTGGGAGAGCTTAGTATGTAAATAACCCTGTAAATAATAGTGATTAAAAACCTGAAAAAAAAGTGGTGTATTTATGAGGCTTGTTGTATTCGGCACGTGATGCACGTTCTGTCAGTCAGAGAAACGTCTGACACCTCATATTTTTTGGTGCTTTTGGGGTAAAAAAAGTTTGAAGAGAAATGTTTGCATGTAAGTACAAGATAGCATCAAACCAAGATTTAAATCATAAAACCTTATTATTTAAAAGTTTTAAAAATCACACAACACTGACATTGGTGGGAATCAGTTTGGGTATATTGACGGGTCCATAAATGGATGTTGAAGGGGGTGTTCAATTAAACAAATTTCACATTTATTTTATTCTACCTGGTGAAATATTCTACCTTGTGTTAACAGTAGTCAACCTCCATTTAATAAGTGTATATCATGCACAAATCAGAGAAAATGTTAGTTTAACACTGCTTAAATATGTCATTTTGAAAAGCAGAAGTGATGGGGAGAAGCTCTTATTTTTGGCCAGAAAATGAATAGAGTGCTGCCACAGCATTTTCATTCCCATTGAAATATTAATATATTGCGTAATGATGGATCCCTGAGTCTTCGTATCTACATTTTAAAGATTCCAAACTTATCAATGCATAAAATATCGTTTTATAATCGGAAATTGGCCTTTTCAAGCAAAATAACATAAATTTGGGGGTTCGTCTTATACACAGGGTCGTCCTATATTTGAGTAAATGCAGTAGTTTACTCAGTAAAATTGCTGAAGGACAGTCATCAGGCCTTCAAAAATTATTTCCAAGAAGCATTTTATAATTGCCACAAAATGATATATGCTATTTAAGAACATTAAGAAGTGTATGGCAACCATGATGGTGACATTTTTGTGTTTTCAATATTTACACACTGATTACCCTCAAATTTCAAATTTACAGAAACACAGTTTTTAGTGTCAGAATTTTGTTTGCTTTGTTAGATATATTTGAATATTTTACTGCTCAATAACAGAACCACATTTTCTTATTTTAATAGTTTCTCATTGACAGTTACATTTTAACTTTAAAAACATAAATTAACATGTGAATTAGGTCCTGGTCCTTATTCACATATTTACCTTCATGTAATTCAGACATGACCAATGCATTGCAAACAAAATCTACAGTCTATATCTGATCTCAAATTAAAAATTATAATCTTAAACAATATCTAATTCCAGATATTGTATCATTTAATATTGGATATAGTATAAAACATTTGGTCTGGGCTATTGATGTCTAACTTAGTTTACTAATGGTTGGTCATGTCTGTTTTTTTCAGAGTGAATGGGTTTGTGCTATACAGAAATAAAGTAAAGAAGGCTGTGCATAGAAGGTTCTACATTCCAAATTACACCCAACACTGAACAAAGACAAAAATAGAGTGAATTCAGTGTCAAGCAGGATGGCATCAAATACACGAAAAGAACATGGAGATCCATCCAGATCTGCAGTATTAATGGATTTGCTCATTTCTCTTGTGAGCAAAGGTGAAAGCAAGAAAGTGAACAAGCTTTTAACTTCTGCTAAGAATCAGGAAGAAGTGAAGAATATTGCATGGGATCTGGTACCACAGCTATGTGACCTGCTCACTCATGAGAATCAGGCCAAACACCTGGAGATGGTGGAAACTGTGGCGGGTGTCCTGCTCAAGCTGCCAGACCTATGCAGTCCCAAGGAAATGCTTCTGGTGATGCTAGAGCAGTCCGAGTGCTTCCACAACGATTTGAGGTTTGAGACTCTGCTTCCAGCCATCCAAAAGTGCCTGATAAAGTTACCCAGCAAAAAGTTGCACTCACTGGCCATTTCTGTGGAGACTCTCTATGCCCACGTTCAGACTTGCGTCATCCCAGACGATCATGATCTAGAAACAATGGAACGCTTGTTGCTGCATAATGATTTCAATATGGTTAGAATTAATACAATGACCAAAGCAATTGGAGAGTTTCTTGTACCTTTTATAAAAGAGGTTTCATTCAAGTGTGATGATAAACAACTCAGACAAGCAGAGTACAGACAAGTGCAAGAGTTGATCAGATTTATGATTAAAATGTGTGATCACCCAATGGCCCACATGGATATGTCAATTATTGAAGATGACATTCTTGAGGTGGATAAACTATATCCTGTTTCAAAAAACCTGTCTAAAGAAGAAGGGGAAAAGAGGGTAAAATATATAAGCAGAAGCAGAGAAATAGCCTGTTTCTTTTTGCGCCTTATGGAGGAATTACAACCAAATTTTGTGAAAAGCATTCAAGATATATTAGCATACAATGAAAGAATTGAGCAAAAGAATAAATCGATTGCTAAAAGAAAAGAAAAAAGCCAGGCTGACCTCGACAATGTCATGGATGACACAGATGAATACGAGTATGCAGAAAAGGTCCCAGAACTGGGCCTTAGTGTGTTTGCTTACTTAGCCTTTGGTGAGGAAATGAGTTCAGGGCACCAGCCTGCTGTATATAGACCACAGTATATTCTACAGTTCTGCTGTCCATTTATTGTGATACTCCTCAGCAGGAAAGAGAAGCTGATTGTTTTTAAAGGCCTAAAACTGCTCAAAAGCGTCCTTAAGCAAGTGCCTGACACCCAGCTTGAATCTGCTGTCATGGATAACCAGCAAGTGAAGTCTGTTGTGGACTACATACTAGAAATCATGGGAACTCATCGCTCAAAAGAGATCCGACACTTCGCAGCGAAGTTGTTACCTTGGTGTTTGAAAACATTTGATTACAAGGGGCGCTACAAGTTACTGATTTATGTCTTGAATAGAGCCAGTCATGCTGCAGTGAAAGGTTATTCAATATCTCTGTTAAAAGATGAAATTAACATCAACTTGCAACAGGAAGTGCCTGACGAGCATTTCATTGGCAAATGTGTGGAAAAATTGTTCAATATAGTATTCCAGCTTCCTGATGGGGATGAGACAGATATCATGGAGCACAAGTTTGTCATCATGGGAGCCTTAAATCTATTACGTTTCCTTGTATTGTGTGACAAGCCCTCAGCAAATGCAACTGGTATTTGGACACTGCTACCAAACATTCAGGAATCTTATCTTGAGGTTCTGCAGAGGGGAATTATGTTTTCTCGGGCCCACTATAAGCTGACTTTGAAGAAAGGTGAAGATGAGTACAAGGATATAGTGAGGTCAGAAGCGGAGGCTATCCTCACCTCAGTGACAGCAGATGATCAGGACGTGAATGCAGCCACTGTGAGGCAGCAGCTAGATGCTTTTAAGATGCTCATACCCACCTTTGACATGTTGGAAAGTCTGGTTAGTAGAGTCAATGAACTCATCACGCAGGCGCAGCAACCTGCAGTCACAAACAAGGCCCCACCAAAAGAGGACTAGATAGATGCTCTCGTGATGCTCCTGACAACGTTTAGCATGGTTTGACAGACACTGTCAGTGGATTTGCCATACAATCCACAGGAAGGTCCCAGCTAAGCAGGACTTAATGGCACCAGCAGTTCTTATCCAGATATCAGCACATAACAGAGATCGTGCCACGGGTGCTTAGATATTCATCATGAATGTTCTTGTCTTATAAATGAATATATGCAGTAGCAGTACACATGACTACAGAAATGTGATATGTCCTGTATATTCTATTCTAATTATTTTACTAGTACATTCCCTGTTACTTTGGTGTGATAATGGGTGTGGTATTTTGTGCTTATCTTGCTTATATTGCCTAATGTGTTGCTTTTATTGCACAGAACAATTTACTATTTTTCTTATGTAGAGGCCATATCAATATTTGACGAGAATACCGATGCATTGAGGGGGGCATACCACTTTCTCTTATTATTCATCAAAATTTAGAATATCATTTAAGTCAATATACACATTAAGATGGTATTTACCTATTTTTTTGTTGTGCTTAATTTTGCTGAATATCAAATTATGATTTGTTGAAGGCAGCTTTCTTGAAATTTGGGTATTATTGTGGTATAAGCTTTGTAGGTGTAACTTTTAAATTCAATTGAAATCATAGTAAAAACGCTTTTAGATAAGTCTTAATACAACAGGCATAAAAAATATATTTGGCCTATTTTTCCAAAAATGATGAATTGATGTTTTGTGTTTTTCATTTGAAGTACAAATAATTCATCTGTAAATGAAGATGCAAATAAATATATATTTATAAATATTCCTTTTGAAATTTGTTAATACTAAAAAAAAAACCCATCAAAATCATAATAAAGTGATAAATATATTTCCCTTTCATGCCTTTTTACTTTTTTGATTGCTACATCCCAGTGTCTGTTAAACCTGTTTGAATAAGTGGCCAGTTAATAGCTCACTTTTCCTCTTCATGTTTGGCTCTATCCTCTGATGAAGTGTGGTCATAGAGGAACTGAAAGGTAAAATTATATGACTGGGTGACATTAGCTTTTGTTGACATATCAAAGACATTGTCTTTTAAATAATACAAGAATGATGTCAAACAGAGCTAATCTATTTTGAGCATTTTCTGGGGTCACAAAGAATTCACTCCGTCTGTGTTTACGAGCCATATGCAATGCAGGGATGAGACTACCGGTAATTGCAGAAAGTTCAACATCTGAGTTTAACCATCAAGTCTCTTATGGAAATATTAAATATGTCATAAATTTCATATGTGCATATTCTTTAAATAAACCAAAAAACATTATTGTACGATACCTTTAATTTGATTTCAATTTGATGCTAGTCTTCAGGAAAAATGTTAGATTTGTCAGAAAATTATTTCTGAAGTAACTATTATGTTTTTTTTGTCAAAAGCTCTGGGGACCTTGCCTGTTACCATCCCTTTTGAACCTTTTTTATACTGAGAGGGTCCATACTTGTCAGAGAGAGGGCTGAAACTTAGTCAATGTAGACTCAGTTTCACAAGGATGAAATAACTTATAAAAGAGCATATATAACAGCACTACAGATCTACGACAAATACAATTTACAACATAACTTTTCGGGTGACATACAATCTGAGGGCAATAAGAAATGTTATATCGCTGTCAGATACAGTCTTTTACAAATATCTTTATCTTTTGCATTAACAAGACGTTCAGCTTGATTACTGTTCTTAACATTTATTATTGGGCAAAACATAGACTTTCATAGTCTGGAATTCTTAACTTAACGTCAATCAGTATCGTGCTCTGTCTGTGTGTCCATGGGTCTGTTTGTCAAAATTGTTTTGACATTTTGCTATCTAAGATACAGGCCTCACCTGCATTCCATGAATAAATAGGATGACCTCGACTTGGTCATAGGCTTCAACTTGTAACCAAAATCTTATATTATAACCAAAATCTTCGACATTTTGCTATGACTTGCTATATCTTAAAGGCACTGGCCTACTAATCTACCAATGATTAAGATGTCTGCTGTCCCACTTCTTGTCTACAACAAATAGGCACACACTTTTGTGTGGCTCATATTATGCATATATGAGGTCTTATACCTCAGTCACATTTATTCCAATTTCAGTCACATTTATTCCAACGTTTGTTCCAATTTCCCAAGAGGTGCTTAGGCAATGGATTTTTTTTACAAAATTAGTTGTCAACCTAGAGCACCTTTAGGCTGCCTGATGTCTGGAAAAATGTGCGGTGTCCAGGTGACATGTGGTGTCTGTGTTCGGGTGGCTGTGCAGTGCCCACATCTAATGTGACCACACTCGTGGCAAACAGGACAAAACTTCCGGGCACCTGGGACCTTAGAGGAAGATGAAGTTTACTTCAATAAATTACTACTTGAAATACTTGTATTAAATGTGAATTAGTGTAAATAAAGCATTGTATCATTTTCTAATAAATGATACATCCATTTACACAGATATAAGCATAAAAATAGGATGTTTCGGCCCTAGAAAAGCGACTGAGAAAAAAAATTGAGAATGGCCGAGCGTGCCAGAAAAAAAACAAAAAGAAAATTGGCAAATTTTTGTCTTCCACCACCCTCACCCTGAATGAAAAATGGGTTATGCCTAAATTGATCACATAGGAAATCAATATTAAATGTATGATCTTAAGTCAATTGGGTTTGAGCTTGACACTTAGGATGACACTAAGAAAGACAACAAAATCATGTAAAAAGTTGAAAATACCACTCATCGATTTTCATCTGATTGCTGAATATTGTGATGGGATGTTATACACACAAGGATAAAATGAATTCTTTGTACCTTTTATGCATTCAAAGAAAGTCAATAGATGCATTGTCATTTGTATTTCTTGAACAGAAAATTAATCACATATTGTAATTTTACTTAGCAGGAAGTCGGGGAGTTCATGGTTCTAGGCCACAAAGATGCACATCTCAGGTGGAATCCGAGGCTAGCCAAGAACAGTCCAGGTATCTCTAAGCTCATCATATATAAGTAAAGCTGACATTTTTATATACAGCTGATTCTCAGCGGTTGATAGTTACTGGCCAGGATTCAAACCAGGAATTGGGTCTCAAGGGGAATACCAATTGAGCTTTTTCAGACAGATATATACATGTTTTGCACACAATGTTGTATTACTTTAAACATGAAGTAGGAAATCTTCGTGTAACTTAGATCTGAATCTGAGTAGGTCAAAATGTTTGTCTTTAACTGTAGACAGTATTCCATACATTTTAAAATCAAATGAAGTTGTTGAAAAACATGTTTAATTAATCTAATTTCTTTATAATTTGGTTGCTGTGAGAATTATGCACAGATTCTTCTTATAGAAGTTCTTAATACCTAGCACTTCAGTGTCCTGGTTCAATTAAAAAAGGAAAATAATATATTCACATTTTGTAGGGAAGATCGTGAGGAAGAAGTCCGAGAAGCAATATTCCATGCTGCCCTGCGTCATGTGCCTCAACATGGCTGGACGAAGAAGGCTATTTCTGCTGGTAAGCTTACATTGTTATCCTGTTTACTTATCACAAAAAATAGACTATTATATTTCAGTCAATTTCCAGTATCATTCTGTCCATCTTCAGTTTGTTTATTTTGATAAATTATTATCCAGATGTATAAATACTTCATGCTTTTCAATCTTACCTTTTACCTCACTGTAACCTAAAAGTATTTAATACTTCATTCAGAACCCTTTGTTTGCCTGACAGCTAGTTATTTTGATGTGGCATATTTCTTAGGCAATATTTTCTCAGTGTTCATCTGTACACAAGATTTGTAATATTCATGTTTTTTTCACCCCTCAGCATATTTCTGTTCTAGGTGGACATCTGTATGTCTGTTACCTTTTTTTCTCAATATAAAACCCTTTTTGGTGACATTGATCACCATTTATAGATCATGTGACCCAATCTATGGAATAAATAAATTGACAAAGAATACAGATAGCATTACCATTGATGCAGAATGTCTACTTTTTCCACTGTGACAATAAGCCAAGGGGTCTGTGGTCTTCTAGCAACCTTTACTTTTGACTGCGATCTTGATCCTGAATATTTTATATAGTCCATATTCAAAAGCTACAGAAGTTTAGCCTTGAAATTCAATATTATTCAATATTAAATTAAACCCTGCACCGAGGTTGCCTAACTCAATTTAACATTAAAAAGCATAGAGAAATGAGTTTTTTTTTAAATATAGTATCTGATTTGATCACATGTGGCTTAAAAATATATGACTTTATGACCTTCAACCTTGGAGTACTCTTCATGTCTTTGAGGTTTGTTCATTCAGAAAAAAAAATTCCAAAACTAAAATAATAGCAAACTTCTACCCTGTGAATGTCATATAACTATAAAAAAATATATTTTAGGGGCTGAAGAAGTTGGTCTCCCCGGAGTGGCACATGGAATGTTCCCTCGAGGTGGGATTGACTTAATTAACCATTTATACATCTCCTGTAATGAAGAAGTTGCCCAACAGATGTCAGCACAGAGACAAGCAGAAGAAGAATCGGCGATACCGTAAAGAACAATTTACTTTATCTCCAATATATTTCACAAATTTGAGTATATTGACAGAGAAATTCCCTTTTTTGAATTCACCAGAAAGAACCCATATATTTGGTTTTGATGTCTATAATTATAGATATGAAAATGTTAAAAACGAAAAATATTTTCAGGTTCCGAATCACACCCTTCATCCGGAAGGCTGTTGAGACTCGTTTGCGCATGAATACCCCATACATAGACCAGTGGGCTCAGGTGGGTACCATCTTTTTTCCATCGTTTTTGACATTCTAGCCTCAATTATTAAGCAATCCATTGTATTGTATTGATTTAAATTTTATTTAATTCCAACCCTCGACATGTTTATTGCAGGCGTTGGCAATCATGGCACTGCCACAGAATGCCCTGCAATCGTGGAATAATCTGTCAGACCTGGTGGATGAGATCTGGCATCAGGCTGGAGATAAGTCTGTAGATGTGAGTAGAACCTAATATCCTGCCACAGGGCATCCGAATATTAACCACAGCTGCACTTGAGCTTCATAAAAGATAGTGAATTTAGGATTGCCAATCACAAATGCATTTTAGGGATGAGAGACCAAGCAAACAACACCATCTTTACATGTCCCTTCAGAATGGGGAAAGTCTGTAGTTTTTTATATGATTTTTCCCAGATTAATAACATCATGGCACATGGTATTATTATTGATGCACAATGACGAAGAATGTTCAAATAAAAACATGGTATTTGACTGTTTTAAATGGATAGAATAGTAAATGTCATGAAACATAATAAAAACTTACACTTGACTTTATGTATATTAGGACAAGTGTAAAGAATTCTTAACTAATAAGATACAATGTTTTTTAAGTAATAGATTTCAATGTTTTTTTTTAGATGAATTGGTACACAAAACGTACATCTCTGGCTGCAGTTTACAAGAGCACAGAGTTACATATGCTACAGGACAGATCTGAGGATTACATGGAAACCTGGGACTTCCTGGACAGACGCATGGACAACCTCATCAGCTTCTCAAAGGGCATCAAACAGGTGGGTAAACTCAGGTGTCATGTAGACAGGTGGGTAAACTCAGGTGTGTCTTTTAGACAGGTGGGTAATCTCGGATGTGTCATGTAGACAAGTTGGTATCCAGCGTCAAGCAAGTGGGCAAACTTAGGTGTCATGTGGGCAGGTTGGAATTAAGCATCAGTCCTTGGTTGATAGTTACATCAGCTGATGTCACATCAGCGGACAATGGGAATGAACCTTTGATCTTTTTGGTTGCAAGGTAATTATGACAAAGTGGGACAGAGGTCATATACCATCCTCATCACTCACACAGCACTTTATAGTCTATAATTTCTCAATACAGCTGTTTGTATTCAAATATACTGTAAGCTACTCTACTCTCGCGCTCAAAAGCCTATTGACATTTGAACCATTAATGTAAAAATAGCCTCTGACTTAGCTGCTGCTGGTATTCAAAGATGTGTTGTATACTGTGAAAGGCATTATTCTTAATCTTTAACTGTCTAAAAAATTCGATCAGACAGCAGAACAGACTGCAGCACAGTATAAAAGTTAGTCATGCTTATTATCATTGACACCATAAATATTACAGTGCCTTTTGTAACGGATTTGTCACAAGGTATCTAGTTATTGCTTTTTTGTCAACCAATTTTACAATATTAATTTTTATATTAAAAAGGTGTGAGGAAAATACATTCCTTTCAAGCGTTAATGTTATTGTTGCAGGTACAACAGACAGGAACAATAGTCGGTGAAAATATGTGGAATTTCTGCACATTGGTAAGTGGAGATCTATGGATGAATTTAGGGTTTCTCATTGATAATATTGTTTTCAGATGAGTTTTTTTACAATTATCTAATTATATTTTCAGGGGAGGAACATGATGGGGATGAATGACCGTAACAGATGATAATGCTCTCTTGCCTACTTATTTTTATTTGTCAAAACAATCAGTAAAATGTATTGTAAATGTGTAGACAGATACTGAGACATTGCTAGAAGGAAATGCTTATGTGACTTTGTTTCTTAATTAAGTGATGAAACGTTTCAAAATTGAATGAAACAATCTCATGTGGCTATTAAAAGACTTTTTAATTTGCCATGCTGACCTGTAATTTCTGATCATTATTCACCAAAACTTAGATGGGTATATAAATCTATATAAAATCCTGAATACCCTATGTGTATGTAAATGTAAAAATATAGCATAATTTGTTCTTGTGTAAATAAATTGTAACATACATGTGTAATTCTTTTTATTTAAAACTTACGGTAATGGAATATATAATTTCTTTCATTAAGGTAAATTTTGCATATTTAAGCTTTGAACAGTACTAGCAATAAGTCAATGTGTGTGTAAAATCAAGCTTTCCCCATTGTACACAGAAATTGTGCAGTTTTTTAATGACTTAAATTTGCCAAATTGTTACCCTTGGCCATTTTCAATGGCTGGGGTATAGTTGTCTGTGCCATCTGCCTGTGTAATATTCTTATTTAAAACCCTCAACACTACCGGATAACTTTCGAAATTTCCAAATATATTTTGTTTCATAATTATATTCTGGTATAATTATATTTGGTATTTATAATTATCTTGAAGGGTAGAATTGTAAAATTAAATAATTTATACCTTGCTGCAATGACCTCATCCTGGAAAAAAAGATCAGACTATTTCTCAGCAACTATAAATAGGTAAATTTCCATTATAGAAGGGTACTCCGGGGATAATACCATTAATCTGACCTCTTGCCTTTGCTGCAATGATCTTATAAATTTAACAGAAGGTAATTAAAATGCATTTGACCTTTTGACCTCTGTCACATGACTTTTATGGAACAGCATACGTTTGACTGGTCAAAAATGGATAAAACCTATCAGAACTTAATCTATATAGATGCCTGAGGGTATGTCTTTCCAAAATTGTATTATTTCAAGGAATTAAAAAAAATCTCCCGAAAGATACATGTATGTAGTACTGCAGATGCAGCTCGTTTCACTGGAAGGGATTTCAGGGTCTATTTGAGACATGAATCACATGTATCAATTATTACATATAAAACGAAGATAGGTTTATTTGAAAACCATAAAGATTCCCCCCTCAAAAGTGAAGTGGATGGCCAATAATCATGTGTCAGTAGTAGTTTTGTTGCCAATATTCATTTTCATGTTCATGAGGAATGAATATATATATATATATATACTAGACCAATATATACTAGACCAATATGACTCTGTTGCCAGTTAATTCACACATTTTTTCCCTCGGATACTTAATGATTTGTCTCTGAGAAAGCCATTCATCTATGCAATGTTAAAATGTAGAACAGTGATGATCACCGCTTCCTGTCCTGGTTAACTATGGATACTTCTGTTAATTGTTCTTGTCAACTGCTCTCTGACTGGTCCAAATATGTCTCCTATCATTGTTTCAACTGCTGTGATTGTTCCGTGAACCAGATGTTTCTGTGGCACTCCTAGTATTATTATTAAGATATTTATGACCTGCTTCTTCATTGTGTGCAAAAAGATGTCATTCTCACAGTATTTTAATTTGATCTTTATTAAATATCATGGTACATATATTCCTAACTTCATTCCACATACAAGCACAATTGCCCCATTTATACAAAAAAAGTTTGATTTCAGTTTATATATATATATATATATATATATATATATATATATATATATATATATATATATATATATATATATATATATATATATATATATATATATATATATATATATATTAGTGGTATTTGTCCAGTATATTTGCATATTACAATGAATAAATACACTAGTTTTTTTTCTTCATCCCCATTGAATTCACAACTTGACGCTTCAAGTTTATCATAATGTGTCTCTAGTTCATCTGTAGCAATTGCCATCAGAAATATTTACAGATACAATTTCTTTTTGTTTTTTGTTGCACAGTCCAATCATCTCGGCAATGGAGATTCTTCAATTCATTCCTGGACCATCATTCCATTCACTATTTTCTCAAATGTCCTGCAACATAGGATAAAGAGTATCTTTTTATAACATTTGTTTTTTTAGACATTTTATTCAGTTTGTTTGAATTCTGTGTCAAATTTCTGCTCGCAGTATTCTCATTTTAACACCCCATTAAGTTATCACACCCCAAATGAACTCCTTTTATGCTGCGAGGATCTATACAGGGACTGGAATAAAATAAAAAAATTTAACCAATTTTACACACTTCCAATCCTAAAATTCCTCATTTAATCAGTCCCAGCCACTGACTTTCCCAGTCAGTAAAGCAAGCTTCTTAATCAAAGGAACCAAGATGCACCTACAGGGACAGTCACATAGAGGAGCACATTAGCTCTGCCTTGTTATCACACATTTACTATACAGAACTGCTTGCATGCGCAGTTCAAACCCATGAACTTCAAGATGTGAAAGAAAAGTCCTGACTTTTTAAAGTGAAAATAATAATAAATTTCCTGTTTATCAAATAAAAAAAAAAAAATGTATACACCATTGAGCAAAGACTGTCATGGACCTTAATTTGAACAGATTGAGAGAGGTTGGGAAGACCTGAATTTAGTTATGGGGAGGAAGAAATACAGGATTCACTTACTTTGATGTAATATTTTCTCCTGGTGTATAGAACGGATTACACACCATGTCAACATAACCATTGTGTAATTTTCTAAACATCTGAAAGCAAAATTAAAAAATGCAAAGTTCAACATTCACAATCCTGATGTGTTGATGTCTAGGAATGACTAGAATTATTAATGGCTTTACAGGTAAAGGTATATAAATTAATAAATATTATAAAAGCTTTTCATTTATCTGGAGTTACAATATCTCAGCTTCAATATACTTACATTCTATTTATAAATTACCGGGGTAGGTAGGATTTTTGTCATAAACTTACTTTGCTTTGTAGTTGTCTTAGGTTACAATATCTCGGCACCAATATACTTACATTCTATTAATATATTTTGTAGGATTTTTGTTCTAAACTTACACTTCTTATTTCATTATCTCTTAATATTGTGTTTGATGACTCCACAACGATCACAAATTTTATTTTTGTATTTGTTACATAGCCATAACTGAATGCAGTCAAGGAAAATAATATGAATTCTTATGATTGTACAGTTATTGAAAGAACATTATATAAATGATGCTGAATTATTCTCAGTTTGTGCACAATATTCATAAAGATATGGTTTTATATGACTTATTTTAGTTGTATTCATCTGTACTCCACAAAATCCCATGATATTGAGTTGACCAAATCAAAAAGAATTCCTTGAGGGGAGAAAGAGTACCTAGCTATTGGTCCTCTGAAAGTCCTCTGAAACTAGTCACTCTTATGGAGTGCTAATTCATTGCATACAAACTCCACCAGAGGGCGACATGTCATGCATGGCATATTTTCTCAAGGATAACATTCTTGATTTGTCCATGATGTATGTCCATACCAAATATGAAGAGCCTAACACTCATTGTAAGTGAGACTTTTACAAGCAGACGGGCAAATTTGCCATTCTATTGATTCCCATTGTACAGCATGTCAATCAAAAATGACATAGTCAGTTGTTGTCACTGAACTGAGTTGTGGATTTAATCTTCATGGAAATTCTGTTTAATAAAAGAACTTATATTGTCCTAAAATATCAAAGGATACACTTTGTAATCTTCAGTTGGGTAAAGCAGGCCAAGATAAAGTTCTCGAAGGTCATTGGAGTTTTTTCCTACTGATGAAATTTTTTCTTCAACAACATCCAACGAAGTATGCACTGTGTAGTAGAACTTGAGTTCATTTTCAGGAGATACCGTCTTGATGTAAAGTGGATAATTCTGTAAATAAAAATATCAATAAGATATTAAGGCAAGAACATGTGAGTGCAGTGTTCAGGCTGGCAGATCTCTCAAGTTGGTTCTGGTGGAAGGATCTCAAGAGTCCGAAGGACGAGTGAGATCCTTCCACCAGAACCAACGAGAGAGATCTGTCAGCCTGAACACTGCACGAACCTATGTTCTTGACTTTATCTCATACTTAACTCCAACAGGTAGGTATGAGATAAAGGTTTTGGTTTGATGTCTAATCTATTTAAAGCAAAACAGAAAGGAAAACATTGCAGCATGTGCAGACCTATGTTGTGTTTGTCAAACAACATAAACAATGCCACGTCCCTTTTTAATGACGTCACACTCAATGACGTCATTACAACATATATTTTATTATGTTATGACGCCATTGGGGGTGGGCAGTGTGCCACTCTATATTGTGAGATCCTTCCACCAGAACCAACGTGAGAGATCTGTCAGCCTGAACACTGCACAAACCTATGTTCTTGACTTTATCTCATACTTAACTCCTGCAGATAGGTATGAGATAAAGTTTTGGTTTGATGTCCAATCTATTTAAACAAAACTATGTGGAAAACATTGCATATCATGTGCAGATCTATGTTGTGTGTGTCAAACAAAATAAACAATGCCACGCCCCTTTTTAATGACGTCACACTCAATGACGTCATTACAACATATTTTACTATGTTATGACGTCATTGAGAGGTGGGCATTGTGACTTCATAATTTCGGACTCTTGAGATCCTTCCACCAGAACCAACTTGAGAGTTCTCTCAGCCTGAACACTGCACTGACATGTTCTTGTCTTTAGGTCTGTACTTCTTACAATGTTAACACTGGTCTGGTATATGAACCATCTGCGGAAGATAAATATGAGATAAAGTCAAGAGCATGGGTTCATGCAGTGTTCAGCCTGACAGATCTCTTTTGTTGGTTCTGGTGGAAGGATCTCACTCGTCCTTTGGACCAAAGATGATTTGCAAAAGTAGTTCGGCACATGGGTGATCTGCGAAAGTAGTTCGGCAGAGGGGTGATCTGCGAAAGTAGTTCGGCAGAGGGGTGATCTGCAAAAGAATATCTCACAGGTGCAGAACACCCTCTTGAAGCACCAAGTATGAGATAAAGTTGTCAAACACTGAGGAAATATAAAACATTTTCAAGATCGCCTAGGATATTTTTTTTTGTTTATTTGACATCTACTGGATTGTTCTACACAAAATAGGGGCACATATATAAATGACTTCTTTTCATCTCTGCTCATCTTGTTGCTTGGTAATTTATTTGTGCAGAACATAATGAGGACATTTTGTTGTTGACATTTAACAGTTAAAACTCAAGTCACAGAATATCTTTCTTTGTCTGATACTGCAATATTGTTTTTGTTTTTTGTTTTTTAATATTAATATGTTCACTTGTCTAACCAATACAACAAATTAAATTTAAAACTCCAAACATTATAAGAAACCGGTAAAACTGTACATTGCAGTAAATTCTTCAGACTGAAAATAACTTTAACTACAATCACACAATCAATCATCTTCAAATCCATTTTCAGGAATGCATGAATATTTTATTTTGAGGATTAAATTTTTTTCCGGTAAATTACCTGATCCGCTGCTGTGAAGGTATTCAAGCACATTGAGATAACAAAATCCGGATTACTAAACCTTCTTCTCACAAGTTTTCTGAATTTATATGATCTTGATGATAAAAACCAAAAATGATTAATTCATTGCATCCCCAAGTTAAAGGGTGGACCCACCCACTTTCTAATTTTAATTTTTATCACAGATATACACGAAATGAGTAACACAGGGAATGCTACAAGTCCAATGCAATCTTTGGACCATCAGGTAAATAGCTGTGCAAGATAAAATAACTGACTGGATTGTGTGCTACTGTAGGTTGTAACAGAGACTGCTACTGCCAGACTCCCAAATTTCAATAAGTTACAATGCATTTTGCCATGTCTGTGGTCAGACGACCTGGGAATCCCCAATCAAAAGATGAAATATATTGCAGGAAATTAATTTTCAAGAACTGCTTTGCATTATATAAATAGAAAACATTATTTGTCAATTATAAGTTTACGGTACATTCATATAATAATGCAACAATACACGACTGAATTACCTCTTTGCCAATGACAGCAACACAGACAGCCATCTTTATTTGTGTGACCTACATAATTCTCCAATCAAATTTGTTGTTATAGATTGAATGCAGGAATTCCCTTTTTTGTGTAGAGGAATCGTGACGTCACTTATATCTCCCGCCATTTTGTGGAAAGTCGTCATTTTGCTACAGGAATGGCGAACTTATCGGTGGATAAAGATGCCTTTCAGAGGCGAATGAAACGATTGTACTCGGCTTGGAAGGTAAGAAAATAAGGGTTTAATATAGTTTGAATATAATTACTCAATTATTATGAGGGATACCAAATACTTTCCACGTGACAGAACATCAACAAAACCGGCATGTGATATTTGAAAACATGTCTTATCGACAGTTTCCACTAAAACAACGATTTCCCTTTTGCGATGTTGAAGTCAACTATGTCAAACGGTTACAGATTAAGTTTAAGTTAATAAAGAATTAGTTAAATCCGGTTACATCGCCAGCTTATTGTTTTCTACTGATTTTCTTCATCAGCAGTGTAACCAATTTTGCGTATCTTTTGAAGACTTTTCTAGACAACTTGGCAGTTGGCCCTCAATAATTTGCATGGTCAGTGTCAATGACAGTGTGATCGAGTAATATATCTCCATAGAAAGACTAGTGTATTTTTGAAAATTGCAAAAATAAGTATGCAGTCAATTTGCCTATGTTATTTCTCATCACAAGCTTATAAAGAAAGATCACACCAAAACAGATCATACCTAGACACTTGTCAGCACTATATATAGCCACTTCCAACTGGGCAAGTAATATTGAAAATGGACATGTCCAGAAGTAAAGTTCCCTTGTCCCGAAAAGATAAGATCCTAACTTTTGGTCATTCAAAACCCTATCAGTATCACAATATTACAGTGCCACCCTTTAATCTGGTCACTAATTTAAAGTAGGTGAAATTATTTTGAAATCCTTGAATTTAAATAAGAAATAACTAATTAATTTCTATAGAATTCTTCAAGTGGGTTGATGATGGTGGAAGCTGATGTCACAAGATTGCACTCTATACGCTCCTGTCAGTCTTTACTTGATAATTGTGTGAACTAAATTATCTATTCACCAAGTATGTTCACCTATAAAGGATATGTATGAAAGTTGCTAGGCAGTTTCAGTGGACATAAAAAAAGGACCATCCGTGTCACAGAAAAACACTATCAGTGTACAGTTACAAAATGGGCTTATTGTTATCAGTGGATAGGATTTACAAATCCAGACATATCATTCCTAATTGCAAATGTTTCAGTGTTCCATTATGTTGTCAGAGCTATATAAAAATGGTTATCATGGTTACAATACTCAACCATTGTATCAATGATACATGGTTGATATAAAACTCAACTCTATGATTTAAGATAATAAGAGTTTCTCTGTAAGGTTTATTGGATGTATAACATTATTCTGTCTGGGATTTTAGCACTAGCGGGCACTTTCCAGCAAGTACACCTTCCCTTGATGGTAGCCCGGTTGTCCAGAAGCTATTAAATCGTGATTTTTTTTAGTATTTGTACTTATGTCCATTGGTTATTTGATTAATCTTAAGACTAAATATGAATTGAAGTGCATAAACCTAAAATTTAGTTCACGGATACATGTAATTAATTAAAAAGAACACACATAAAATGTTTTGGGTAGTACACTTTGATTTGGACTAATGCAAATCTCCATTTACGAGCCCAACTCTCTGATAGCCTAAAAGGTATTTGACCTAGCAACATTTGATGCAACCAATGAAGATCATTTCTCAACAAGGTCAGGTGTTGCTGATTAACTTACAAGCCTCTTTGTTAGTATTAAGACTTATATCATGGAATGTACTGTTTCTCAGGAGTAATCTCTCGAATCCCAACGTCACTATGCCTCATATTCAGGAAATTAAGTCCCTGATGTCTCCTGTATCTTTGTGACTCATTAGCACCAAGCAGAAATAAACCCCTTCAACAGACATACATGACCACTCACAAACAAGATGTGGGGCTCTAAGTTGGCCCTAGATTTCTATGAAATATATATAGAAATTATGAAAGAACTTTTGCAAGCCATTGATCATTTGAAAATTTGAATGTGCCAGTTTTTATTACGTTTAAATGTTAATTGAACAAAACAAATGTTTGTCACATTTACCAAGAGAGAGAGACAATCCTGAAACATTCATTGCATTCATTGTTTGTGATGAAATGTTCAAACACAAATCATGCTTCGTGATTGCACATCGCTTTATCCCAGTTTATAATGTGTAGATAAAGGGCAATGTGAGGACAATTTGCCTTAATGTTTCAGAAGGCTAATCCTGATGATGGGATTGGGAAGGCTGATGCTCTCGTAACAGCAGTTGGTGTGGATGAAGATGTTGTCTACTCCAAGTCAACATCAATGCAGGTATGGACTTGAATAATTAAATATTATTATTTAATGTCAATATTATCACTTAATGTCCCATATGTTGTGCAGTGAAAAAAAAATATATTCATCTTGAGAAAAGTTCTTTTTCCCAGTATATACTTGATATTCACCAAATCCAGTAAAACACTTTTTAACAGAACTTTGCAGAGTGTTTCAAAACTTACAAGAAAAAAAGAATTTAAGAAAGAATTTAAAGTCTGTTTTTCCTGTATTTAGCAGGCATCAGAGATATATTCAATAATTTGTAATGAAGATCAGACCCACAATTATTATGATTTACCAGCAACATCACTGATGTAGGCAGCTTTTAAATCCTTTTTACATGATCCACTATTAAATTAGATATTTGGACAGTATAAATAGATCATCTGTCGGCCTGCTGATAAACTTGCAATAAGTAATATTAATAATCTAATTTTGAGACAAACTTCACTATCATTTTCTATGCATGTTGTTGACATATGGATTTTAAGTTTGTCATGGAGAAAATAAAGTTAAATTTTTATCTAAAGTTTAATATTTGCAACAAATTATTTAGTTCTTGGGTTAACAGTTTTGTTTGTTTCTTTTCAGACATGGCTGTTTGGTTATGAGTTGACAGATACTATCATGGTTCTAACCGAGAAGAATGTGTTGTTCCTCGCCAGCAAAAAGAAAATTGAATTTATTAAGCAGGTAGATGTTGGAAAGGAAAATGAGTCTGGAATTCCGCCTTTCAAACTTCTTCCAAGAGATAAACAGGATAAGGACAAGGCTAACTTCCAGAAATTACTTGATGCTATCAAGGAAAGTAAAGATGTAAGTCATATTCATGTATCACCTGGATGTTCTGCTCTCAAAATGGGTTCAATCTGACCCTTCTGGTCAAATTTGATTTGGCCATATTTATCTTGAAATCTGCATGTTATTTTTTGTTATTAATGGATGCACTTTAAATGTGTCTGCAGGGCAAATGCATTGGTGAATTTTCAAAGGATAAGTTTCCAGGAGATTTTATGGATGCATGGAGGTCTGCCCTTGATGGTGCCAACTTTGAAAAGGTGAGATTGTAACTCATTTAAACTTTGTGATAACTGTAATTCATTTAAACTTTGTGATGCATTAGTTCCTTTAAACTTGTGAAGCTTATAAAAAAAAACCTTTCTATTTGTAATAAATGGAAAAGAACAGTGGATGATCTAAATAAATTATTTATATTTATAGGTTGATGTGAGCACGCCTTTAGCTTATGTTATGGCTCCCAAGGAGGATTCAGAAGTGAATATCATCAGAAAGGCCAGCCAAGCTACCATGGATCTCTTCAACAAGTTTGTCAAAGAACAGCTAATGGAAATCATTGATGCTGACAAGGTCTGTCTAACGTGGAGCTATAGCTTCATACATACATATATATATATGTTTTGAAATGATTATGATTCATATTATCATTCTCTTTCTTAAAATTATTTTTGTCAACTTTAATAATTTTATTTGCAGAAAGTGAAACATGCCAAGCTGGCAGACATGGCGGAAGAAGCTCTTCAGAACAAGAAATATGTCTCAGGACTGGACTCATCTCAGCTGGACATGTGCTACCCTCCCATCATACAGAGCGGCGGCAACTATGCTCTCAAGTTCAGTGTAGTCAGGTCAGTTTATAGAACTAATACCTGATTGTACAGAACATTGTTAGTTTATATCTCCTGTGAAAGGTTACAATTTTATGTTTAAAAGATATACCTCCATTGAATTTAGCAAATTACAGAATGATATGTAAAATTTTTCTCTAATTCTAGTGTGAATAATATCCATGTTTCTGCTTACAGTGACAAGAATAATGTACACTTTGGGGCGATTGTGTGCATGCTTGGTGTGAGATACAAATCTTACTGCTCCAACATTGTGCGTACCTTGCTGGTGGACCCCTCTGACAAAGTACAGAAAGACTACAACTTATTACTACAGATACAAGAAGAAATCCTCACCAAACTTCAGCATGGTCAGTAAAATTTATCACTTCCTACTTAATAGATGTTTATACAGTCTGAGTAATTTTTAGGTCACCATTTTCTACGTATTTTTTGGAATGATAATGTTTTGAATTAGCTATTTAACAAATAAGTGAACAACATTCCACCGTTAAAATATTGAAAACAATATTTGTCACAGGGACTAAGCTATCTGAGGTGTATGAAGCTGGAGTTGGCCTTCTGAAGAAAGAAAAGCCACAATACGGCGAGAAGCTCACTAAAAGCTTTGGGTGAGAACAATCAATTACTGGTCCAGCAATTTATATCATGTTTTCTTTATAGAATTTAATTGTCTTCAGCTTTTAAGAAGAATAAAATAATTTAAATCATATATTAGATTTATAAATTGTGTACATGTGTGTTGTAGGTTTGGAATGGGAATAGAATTTCGAGAAGGGTCATTACTAGTTGCAGCAAAGACACAGGCTCCAGCTAAGAAAGGTATAGCAATATCATATTATACTTGAAGGATTTTGTTTTTCTATGGATAGAAAATATAGTTTACTTCATAAAAGCTTACACTTAACTATTTAATGTAATGTATGACGCTCCATGTAAAATATTTTAAACCCCTGCCCAAAATATAAGGGACGCCAAAAGAATTTGTTTTTAGATGACTGACTATTGTCTAAGGGATTATATATATAATTTATTTATCAATGTTTGTAGGAATGATATTCAACATCAGTGTCGGATTGACTGGACTGGAGAACAAAGATGCAAAAGAGAAAGCCAACAAATCCTACTCTCTGTATGTAGGAGACACTGTGATGGTCAATGAGGTAAGTCCCGAGGAAATATTCTCAAGGCAAAAGATAATTTGAGGCATCTCATGATTGATATCCTTGCAGCTGAATTAACCTGTCAGATAAGTCTCCTGTGAACACTAGGCAAGCTCATGCTCATTTCTTATCTATCTCATACTTTGACTATTTATATATATTTATGATGTCCTTAATCACCAATGACCTCACTGGGTTTTTGTGAGTCTTTACATTGAGAACAGTTGAGAGCCGAGGAGGTCACTACTATTATTGGCTCTAACAACAGTCAATTCGTTTTTGTTGTTGAATTGGCAAGATATTTCCAGAAAATGACTATCGAGTAAAAACAATCATTTGAAAACATAAAAATTGTGAACTCCCTATACAAGAATTGGTGATCTAAGAAAATTGTTTAGAATGGGTGATCTGCTAAAATATCTAATTAGCACAGAACACCATGAAGAGGGATTTTTGGTGCAGAACACCAAGTGTGATCTAAAATATATGATTATTAAACATCTATTCTTCCCAATAATTTGAAATGGAATTTTAAATGGAAAATTATATTCAACTTTGTAAAATGCCATAAAGGAATGAACACATCTCTTCAAGGAATAATAAAATAATAAAGTAAGATTTGCATTTTTTAGGGAAGTCCAGCAACTGTGATAACAAGTTCCAAGAAGAAAGTGAAACATATTGGAATTTTTCTCAAGGTATGTACTGATTGCATCTCATCTTGTGGCATTGTGTTATCTCACACAAATGAATTAACTGAATTGATTAGTGTACAGAAAGTTAGTCAGATATTGCTTCTCTTAAGAAGAACACCCTTGAATTATGTTATAGGGTTATACTTTAACTGATGTCATGTTAATCCATTAATTAAACATATAGGTAGATTTACGTTTGCATCAAAATACATAGCAGTTTATTGATTTGATTATATGAATTTTTATTGATGTGATTATATGAAGTGACAAATGGCTCACAAATATCTCATTGAAAAATAAATGATTTAGTTTGAATTGTGAGACATCTCTACTTTAGGATGAGGATGAGGAGGATGACGATGAGGAAGAAGAAGTGAAAGAGGAAGAAAGTCTGGAGATGTATGGCCGTGGGAAGAGAAGTGCTGTGCTGGAGAGCAGAACCAGAGTAAGTGGGCAGCCTTGGACTAAACTTAGATTAAGTCCCTCTAAAAACTAGACCATGGAGCTGTTCAGTCAGTTGTCCTTGGATCTATGTAATTTAAGTTCTTTTTGTTCATGGTATTTATTAGCAAACCTTGTCCATATTAACCAAAATAATGTTTCAGAACATATATATATAAATGTATAAATATATTAGATATTAGATACATTGGAAAGTCACTTCATTTGATCATTATTTTTGTTAATTAGACAGAGGTAACGTCAGAGGATAAAAGACATCAACATCAAAGGGAACTTGCAGAGAAGGTCAACCAAGAAGCTCGCGAGAGGCTGCGTGGAATGAAGGGAGATGTGGAGGAAAAAAAGTAGGCATGATTTACTGGCCTCTTATTGCATGATAAAAGAAAATATTCATCTCTATTTAACACACTGAAGACAATTGATCATGTGAAGATAAGAGTGAGAAATGTGAAGAAGTAAATTTGTTTTGTTTTAATTTCAGAGTGCGGAAGTCTAATGTATCATACAAAAACCATTCACAGGTGCCAAAAGAACCTGAATGTCGCGAACTCAAGATTTATGTTGGTATGTAAGATGGCTATTCTATTAAATGTGTGTTCCATAATCAGTTTGACATACAGAGGCTATGCTTCATTTAAAACAACAACTACTTTCTTTGTTTGAAAAAATATATTAAGTGTTTTTTTAACTGTTATTGTGTTCCAGACAAGAAATATGAGACAATTATCTTGCCCATCTGTGGGACCCCTGCCCCATATCATATCTCCACAATCAAGGTGAGTAATGTGTAAAAAATCAGAATGCAATGCTAGATAAAATAGTGCATTGATAATAAGTATGATGTTGTAAAAAAGAGAAGATCGTGATTAATTTCCTTCGAATGATGTTTATTGTCTCATTAAGAGCAGTGTTGAAATTTAGACTTGATATCTATGCAGAACATCAGCCAGTCTGTAGAAGGTGATTACACATATTTGAGGATCAACTTCTTCCATCCGGGATCAGCTCTTGGCCGTAATGATGGAAATGTGTTCCCAAACCCAGAGGCAACATTCCTTAAGGAAATGTAAGATATCAACTAAATGGAATATTTTCCTCAAATATAATGCTGTTTTAGAGAAAGATTTTTATATATGGCAAAATATTATTTCAAACTTTGATCTATTAAATATGGAAGAAATAACTTGAATGAAACAAGATATATATATATAATTATATGTTATATATTAAGCGCTTAGAGCAGACCTGGTCTGATGTAGCGCTATATAAATCGTTATTATTATTATTATTATTATTTATATGTCTATTTTGAGATGATATAATTTTATTTTTAGCACCTACCGAAGCTCAAACACAAAGGAACCCGGTGAGATTTCAGCCCCATCCTCCAATCTCAACACAGCATTCAGACTCATTAAAGAAGTGCAGAAGAAATTTAAAACAAGAGAGGCAGAGGAGAAGGAGAAAGAAGGAATAGTTAAGCAGGATACACTGGTGGTAAACCCAAACAGAGGAAATCCCAAGCTGAAAGATCTCTACATACGACCCAACATCGTCTCCAAGAGGATCTCAGGAACCCTGGAGGCTCACTCAAATGGTATGCTGCCACTTAGTATCTTCACACTCTCACAAAATGTGGCATGTATGTGTAAAAAAAATGGAGTACTTTTGTACTTTTGAGGTCTATGTTTAATTTTTGGCTTTTGTGATGTTCAGGTTTCCGCTTCACCTCGGTTCGTGGAGATAAGGTGGATATATTGTACAACAATATCAAGCATGCGTTCTTCCAGCCGTGTGACAAGGAAATGGTTATCCTGCTCCACTTCCACCTCAGGGTAAATCTTTGCCTACATACACCTCCCTTGAATCAATCTTAATTATAATTCCTCGTGGAACTATGGCCTTAGTTGGTATCTTAACTTTAAGTGGTTTTAGGAGTGTATAACCATTATAATGTTATTTTATGCTGACATTTGAATATTCCCAAGAGATCACTCCTTCACAGTACTGTTATTGAACTGATTTTTTTATATAGTCTCCATAGATTTCACATAAAATGCATTGCAGAATAAAAATGACATCTGTTGAAATTGTCAGAGAGGCTGAAATAATTTGCTGGATGGTGGTTTGTGTTGTAGCATGCGATCATGTTTGGCAAGAAGAAGCACAATGATGTACAGTTCTACACCGAGGTTGGAGAGATCACCACAGATCTGGGCAAACACCAGCACATGCATGACCGTGATGACCTCCGTGCTGAACAGGTAAACTCCACAAATTAGCCTTAAAACATCTTGCTGACCATCCATCATAAAGATCTGAATGTAAATTTGTAAATGAACTGTGATCTTTTTCTTTGCGTGAGCCTTTGATTGCAAGTTGGGACAAAATTTTCATTCATTCTTATATTTAACCTATTTCAGGCTGAAAGAGAGTTGAGACAGAAATTGAAATCTGCTTTCAAAGGCTTTTGTGAAAAAGTGGAGAACTTGACCAAAGCACAGCTGGAGTTTGACACCCCATTCCGAGAGCTGGGTTTCCATGGTGTGCCCTACCGGAGCACTGTGTTGCTGCAGCCCACCAGTGGATGTCTGGTCAACCTCACAGAATGGGTAGGTCCCACTGCTGACTTTTACCATTAAGTTTCTTTTGGTCGATATTTAAGCAAAAAGAAAACTACATCCAAAAATGTGTGGTGTTTTTAGTTTCATTATTATAAAAGAAACTGACTTTGGAGGTATAGCTTTACTAAAAATGCTAAAATCTTTGCGGATCATCAGTGAACTTTGAACTTTATTTCAGCCCCCATTTGTTGCTAGTTTAGATGAAGTGGAATTGATTCATTTTGAGCGAGTACAGTTCCATCTGAAGAACTTTGACATGGTGATAGTGTTTAAGGACTACAGTCGCAAGCCGCCCATGCTTAATGCCATCCCCATGCAGCAGCTCGACCACGTCAAGGAGTGGCTCAAGTAGGTCAAAATCATATCACAACACAGTGGAAAAACTAAAGACTTGATGAAATAGAATCTGTAATTAAAATCACGGGTAATTTTATGTCTAATATGTATTGTAATACAATTTCAGTTCTTGTGATATTCGGTATTCTGAGGGTATCCAGAGCTTGAATTGGACAAAGATCATGAAGACAATCACAGATGACCCTGAGGGCTTCTTTGACAATGGAGGCTGGACTTTCCTGGATCCTGACACAGGGGTAAGCTACCGATTTTATGAGGCATTGTTGGATATGGGGAGTAGTGTTGCTAAAGTTGAAATATTTATGTTTAAGTGTCAAGTCGTACTTCTTAAACTTGTTTGATAAATGTGTGGGTAACGTCATATCATAATAATGTTATAAGGTTACATTGCTGACTGAGGTTTTGTTATACGCAGGATGATCAAGATGATGAGGATGAGGATGAAGAAGAGGATTCCTATGAACCAACAGATGTCAGCGACGAAGAGGCAAGTAGTGACGAGGACAGCGAGGAGAGTAACTGGTCTGCAGAGGAGGAAGAGGACTCCATATCAGACGAGGATCTAGGGTCAAGTGAGGAATCTGGGAAAGACTGGGATGAGCTGGAGGAGGAAGCCAGGAAAGGTCAGTTCCCTATAATGTTAATACAAACCTGCCACCTAGTGTTAAATTAAAACTAAATCATCCACCAGAGGACAGTACCAACCCCATATCTGTTTGTCCTAAACAGCAACAGCAGGGTAAATTTGAAAATTAGCCTGTTTAAATGGATAGAACAAAAAGAAAATGAATTCAGTTCTCGTGTACGGATGATGATGAGACATGTTAAATACTCCTGAAAAAGTATTGGTCAGTCAAGGATTATTGGGCTTTGTAATTCTATAGTTTGAAGTGTATCAAATATTTTGTTTGTTTTCCAGCTGATGCTGAGGCAGTGTATGAGGATCCCCCATCCTCTGACAGGAGGGGAGGACACAAGCCCTCCAAGCACCACTCGTCATCCTCCAAGCACCACTCGTCATCCTCCAAGCATCACTCGTCACCCTCCAAGCATCACTCATCCTCCAAGCACCACTCGTCATCCTCCAAGCACCACTCATCATCCTCAAAGCACTCTTCAAAACACAGATCCCCCGAGAAGAGGAAGCGGCACCATTCAAGTGGCTCACATCACAGCACACCCAAAAAGAAGAAGTCCAAGCGCTGAGGAAAGCCAACCCTGAAAATGTGTATGGACCAAAATATTGCATTGACGGAGGGTGCAATGAAAATAATACAATTGCAAAACATTCAGTGAGAGAAAAATGCAGATTGAACAAGTTCTGTTTGACAATGCAGATGGCAATAGTTCTGATGAAACTCGCAATTAGCACATGCATGTTGCTCTGGATTTTCCACATAAGATAATAGATTACGAATTCAACCTATTTTGTAATGAATGTTGATTTGTGCTGGATTTTCATATAAGTTATTGTGTCAATCATCTGGTAATAGAATGGTTTTGCTAGATTTGTCTCTTATTATCTTGCTAGATATAACAGCAGTCAAGTAGGAATAATTCCTTGCCAGATTAGATCAATATCGTATTGTATAAAGAAATATATAAAAACTATTTACAGAACTTAGTTTGTTTTCTTTGACCCAATTAATCATTTACTTGTTCATGTCACAGTAACATATTCTTGAAACCCTTGAATGAGAACAGAAATTTGCTGAAGTCCAAAATGCTCATAACAGGGCGGGTAAATTACTCCTTGGTCTGCTTGTTTAGGTGCAGTTTTCAGCTCTTCTGACTGCTTTGAAGTCACAGAGCTTCAGGAGTGGGGAAAATGTCTGTCAACATTTTCTTTAAAAATCTTATCAAAAACTTCCAGTAATATATGTTTCAAATTTTATATTGACGTGAAGATTCAGATTCCATCAAATCTTCATAATAAATACATGGTCCATTGAAATGTCTTGGGTCATAACTGTGCCTCATACTTTTTAGTCGTGGGACCTACACTGATCTTTAATTCAAAATTTGTGTACATGCAACATTTCACAACCACTAAAAGTGAATAAAAGGTATTTCATATCTATTACACATCAACACTATGTCGAGCATCATTTACATTTTTTACAGATTTGATGTGACCTTAACGTTAATATTATTGTGCAGGCCATATTGTATGAACGAGGAACTGGAGATACAGTCAAGCCCCGCCAGTCCATCATGGTCTGTCACACATAATTCTGACGGTTTGATGAAACGGACATCAAATGAATACAAATAAAGAAAGATTAGAATGGTTGCAGCCAAATCACTGTCGGTAATTGATATGCCGGATTATCGGGGGACGGTCCGGCGAGGTCTGACTGTACTACATATTGGGCATGCATGACGACCATAGGGTGTAGTTGTGCACTCAGTTTTTTGTGGATTTTTGGCCCCTGCGCCCATTGACCTTAATGCAGTAACCTTTAAATCACTAATTTTGTGCGTAGCATATCTCAGCAACCACTTCTAGGAGGAACTTCATAATTGGTATGCAAAAATGTCCCAAGATTTATTGAATGAGACAATGGTAGGTTTGGCAGAGGATAACACACTAACAACTGTAGTTATCTTTGATAAGTCAATCTAATTTTCTGTGGTACAAGAATCCCCCATGATACCAAAAAAATATTGCATTCATGAGAGAGAAGCAGGGGATGTGTCAAAATCAGCCAAATGACTTCCCATTACTCCACGCTAATAATATTGAATTACTTTGTTGATATCAAATTTTTCAATGATTTTTGCACAGTTAAAATAAACAAGATATCAATGAATATCGCATCAAAACTGAATTGGTCCTGTTTGGAAAACCATAACCTGTTTGCTCAGTTCATATGTTAAGTCAGCAGAGCTATCAACCCAGGGGTTATGTTTCTTGCTTACATTTGATATTGAAAATTAAAATATATCAAAATAGCTGCAAAAGTTTTTTGTACTTGCATTAGATTATCCACAAATGTGTAAAAAAAAATGATCTCGGATTTGGAGGTAAAGAAAATTCAAGTTCTTGCTTAAATTTTCTTGTTTGAGAGTGTTTTGGTCCTTTACCAGGGTTGGGGCTATTGTGTCTGCTAGTTTGCTGTATCTTATTTGATTTCAATTACAAGCTTACAATTTATAAAACTTCTACACTTTACAAAGGCCCAAAATCATCTTTCTGAAACCTGACCTTGTTTTTTGAGGTTATATAGGCTTCAAAATGTCTCCATCAAAGTTCACAATTAGGATTTTCAAATATGCAATATAACTAGCAATGTTGACATTCTGTTTGTCAACACTGATATTCTATGTTTGGAGTTCTCTACTATTGGTAGGGATCAATCTCATTTCCTTCAGTAGGGCCAGAGTTCAATATGTTACATGTATTTTGATTGACATGTATTTTGATCTGCTCAAGTCTGAGAAAGGATTTATGAGATCATTTATGGAGCAAATAAATTACAGGATTTCCAGAAAGTGTTCACACACTTTGTAAAAGAGCAATGATCAGCAGAGATCTGAGGGCAGGATTTTTCAAGGCCTCTGATTTACTGTATCTTCTCACCTATTCCTATTACACTCACAATTATTAAATCACATGCACTACCTAAAGGCCTACAAGTGGCTTGGACTTTACTAAAATGTTTGTACAATAACTTTACAAAGTATACAGCCCCAATTTTCATTTTCAGCAGCAAAAATGAAGCTATTTTGGGATTTTTGCACACAAATTCTGCAAATTTTGCACACAAATCCTCTTTTATTACTTGAAACTCTGCTGCAATAATTCTAAATTCTGTGGAACAAAGCTGTGCCTGGAATATACAAAAAATTTAATCCATATTTACAACTAACAACATCTCCAATAAGTCAAACTTTTAAAAGTAATTTTAATGTATATTTATTCATTAACTTCTATAAACTTAACATTGTGATATTGTTCAAATGAACAAAAATTACATAATTTACATTCAAAATTACAGTTACTATTTGAATTGTCTGGGCTGATGCCTTACAATATACACTTAATTCCAAATTTGATGATTACTCCCAAAGACATCAGCAAAAATGACTTGATATCCAGAAATTCTATGCACTGTCCATCATATTTAGGGTTCCCTGCGGTGAGAACTTGACCTCTGGCATTTGATTTCCATAGTTCTAACCCACGTCACCATCTATCTCATTAATAATGTTTCAGAACAAAAACCTGTATTTTCTGTAGTGTCCTCAATTTCCATAGTTTTTCTCTATATATTAGACTTGACAACTCGAGATAACATTAAGAAAAGTCAAGTGATGACATCATGGCAACAAAAAGGGGGAAATGGCTTGGGATTGGTGTCACTCCTATGATTAGACTGACTCACTTTTTACCTCAAACTCTTAAACAATGGCAAAATGATGGCAAGATCAAAAAGCAACAAAATTCTTTTTCATACAAGCCATGCAGCTAATATTGAAAGAAACATGGCTTCTTTAAAACCCATTGCCAGATATTTAGTTCTGGAGTCCTAACGTACAGTAGATGTGATGAGCAGTGCATTATATTTCAGGAAGCGCGATTTCAAAAAGTCCATTTTGCTAAAACTCAGTTTAAAACTTATATTAATATCAAAATACTTTGAGAGTGGTTCAAGTAGATCTTGAATAATGTGCACAAGAACAAAATACATTATATCTTGCAAGAAAACATAGCTAGTTTAAACTTTAAAACCATAAATAGTGATTTCTATTTTCAAATATGACAATCCATGCAGACACATGAAATCTGGGAAACTCCTATGTGGAGCTAGTATGAAGAATTATACTGAAAGTAATCTATAATTACAATCTCCACCAGATAGCGATGTTGTGAACTTATCTAAGTCACCTTGCAAGTGTAGAGTAGACAATAATTTAGGCCAATCAAAATGCATGTTACATATTGAATTCCCAACTTTTGTAGTTATCTAGAAGATTCTCATTGGATGATATTTATCAAGTTATTCAAAATGACAACTCAGAGATAGTTATTAGATTCTTTTTCTAATAAAAAAAAAGAAAATATACAAAATTAGTCCCCTGAAAATACTAATAGCTAAGAATTCCATCCAGTAGTTCCAGAGAAGATCAAAGTTGATGGACAGACAGAATGACAGAAATCAATCCCTCTCATAGACATGGTCAGCATAGCTAAAAACCGTGCTGAGCCCACCAAGTCATATACGACAATGTGAAAACTCCAGCTGAGCAGAAAGTCATGTGGTAAACAACCTCAGCTTAGCAGAAAGTCATGTGAATATACCTAATTTGTTGAAACAAATCAAATCAAAGCTAGTTATCTGTAACAATTTCGGAACTATAGAATTGACCCTATATGGAGCAAGTCATGCATGTACCGGTATGTGCCAATATCTTATCAAGAGAACTGTAACTCGGGGGAGAAAGTCGAGTGTGACAGATTCAGAATATCAAAGCAGAACAATTTTGTCCTCCGTGATGCAGATACAATGTTTACATATGTCCTGATGAAAATATTTATGTTGTGTATGATTGTCCACTGATTTTGTTAAATTGCTTTTATATTGAATTTGTTATATTGCTGACAAGACAGACCCAGAATTGTTTCATTCCCAAATTTGTTACATTGATTTTTTGGTTTGTTTTGGGATTCACATCACTTTCAACATTAATTCAGTCATTTTGTGATGAGACCTACTTCTTGCAGATATAGTGCGGCCTCACTGAATTGTCATATTGCAGGTCCTTGACATGACAACCCGTCCAGTCAAAGATTTACAGGGACAACGGGTTAACCCTTTAGCACAGGCCTCAGCTCGTGTGATATTGCATCATGAATTCAATCTCGGCACAGCCAGGGATCGAACCCATGACCTTTGGATCACTACAGAGGAACAGGTGCTGATAAGCTGGCGCTCTAACCAACTGCCCCACAAATTGCCTGTGGCCTATGTTACATTGAAATTGTGATACTAGCAATGTACCTCAGTCAACAAACCTCTATAATTTGGATGTTTCAAATAGTTTCTTCCTGGAAAGATTTGATATTTTATGTATTTTTAGTATCAAGCAAAATAAGGACATATTCAGTGGAGCATGGCCATTCTTCTGGTATGAACTGTAACTGTACTCCTTGCAGCTGATACCAATGACATCTTCAGATATATTCCAACACCCCAAAGTTGCCTGAATAATTACATATCATCTTTGATGATTGATATTAGGACATGAATGCTATCAAAGGTTCTACCTGTAAAAAGTATATTGCAGTTATGAATGGAACTTTGTAGTATCTGTATCAGTGATTAATAAAATTCATCTCTAAACCACCAAATATTCTATTCATTCCTATTTCTTTTTCTACCCTTTTTGACAGATAGAACTCGAGAGTAATGACTATGCATTGTGGATATGAGATGATTGACGGACATCACTGCGGTCTCCATTTGTTATTTACTGTATCGGGGCCTTTGTGAACTGCACTCTCTGACATAACAAGATGGCCAGTAATATTGGCTGTTCTATTTTTAAAATCAATCAAATGATTGGGCTTCCGAAATCTTGACCAGCAGAACAATATATTTATGGATCAGTTATTTTGTGTATGTAATAAATTTGCTTCAACCAGAGACAGAACAATCTCTGGCATTATGTATGGTTTGATTCATCAAACCTACCCGATCTACAGTGACCGTGAGCAGATTAGGCAGAATAAAAGGATTAAAGATTTTACTTTAAAAACTGTGCATTGTATTGTGCATTGTATTTTTCTTATATACCCCAATATACATAATACACATTTGTAAATCTGATGATATAATTTCTAATGGCTGAGGAGTAGGATCTCAGACACTTTTTACATCCCTGGTCCTATCATGTATGTGAATTAAATACTGGCATAGAAAACCATTCTTCAAATGGTTCTTAATTCAATATAATGTTTACGTGGCATGGCTAATCCATGCTTTCTATGGTATGATATAGATACTGCCGTACATGTACTTGGACACCGAGACGAGCTGAGGATATTGATGCATACTAACACTGAGAGCTAATTACTCACATAGAATAAACTGGTCAATTTGCAAACATGATTAGAGTGTGTCAATCACATATATGCATCTAATTTGTTACGTTGTTCTACATCACATTCATTTTTTTATATTTACCGGTACATATGATGGCTAGGTAAATAGAATGACCATTGGTCAACTGAAAATAGTTAACTAGGATGATTACCAGCCCACTGTAATATACAGGTATCCATTGGTGCACTGTAATATACAGGTAACCATTGATGCACTGTAAGATACAGGTAACCATTGATACACTGTAAGATACAGGAAACCATTGATGCACTGTAATATACAGGTAACCATTGGTCCCCTGTAAGATACAGGTAACCATTGGTATGATACAAACAACCATCTGCCCACTGTAAGGTATAGGTAACCATTGGACCACTGTAAGGTATAGGTAACCATTGGACCACTGTAAGGTATAGGTAACCATTGGACCACTGTAAGATACAGGTAACCATCTGCCCACTGTAAGATACAGGCAACCATAGGTCCACTGTAAGATATAGATCTATGTAACCTCACACACTTAGCAAATATTTTGCATGATTCACAAACAAGTCAAATTTAGTCATCTTTTATGTATACTTTACACAACACTGCAATAAGAAAATAGTTACACCGATGAGAGACACATTGCAAAGACAATTAAGATGCAGCCTTCACAAATAAGAGAAGATTTCTTATATCAGGCAGGCATAACCACTGCTCCTGTACCTGAACACAATATCAGAAAGACAAAACTTGACAGGTTTTTGATTATACATCATTATCACAAAATACATTTGTCATTATCACATTCTACATTTAGTGAATAGCCTCAGACAGAGGATTCGGTATCATCGGTGGAACACGGAAACAGCTTAATTATGGCCACTTTAACGAATATCTGAGGTGGAATATAATCAGAGAAAATTCTCATATACAAATTGTAAAGATTTACATGATATTTATTATGACTTAGGATTTTGTATTGCTGATGTCATGGCCGATATTTTGTTTAATTATATCTACAAATCATTTTTTCAATCAATAATAATTGTAATAATTCTGTGCTTAAAATGCAGTTCTTGATATGTGATTGTCATATTCACCTTTTCACAAACCAGAGTGTAAATCAAAGAGCCAGTTTTTGTTTTCACATTTGATCGACACTGATATTTTCAAATGTCCTGGTAGGATATTACACAAGGCAGGTCTGTATGTAATCTATCATGGTGGAACAACAACAGTCTCTGGTGTCAGATTGCAATCATATTGTTAAGCTCACATAATACCTGCTAATTGGGCCTGCAGTCAGACCAAGAAATGACTCAATAGTGGCACAATAAAAATGATTTACTATTATTAGCTTGTTGCTGACCCTTGATGAAAGTGATAGCCCCTATAAGTGGCATGCAGACAATCGCTACCCCATTAGGTAGACTGTATTGTGCTGATGGAACAGACAATGCTTAATCTTCTTTCACAATAAACACAATTCAATTGAGTGTTCCCGTCCCAGATGGAACTTGGCTGTGCCCTGGAGGGTGAGTGATGCTAAGTCATACACAAAAGGTGCACGGTTGAGTGAATGTTCATGGACATTGATTACTGCAGAATTTGTGTGTCTTTTAAATAAGTGTGTCAACAGTGTTGTTTATTACATAGTATTACATGTGACATCTTATGGAGGGTCTATTTGATCACTACTATAGGCTCCATCCTAAAGCGCATCAATAAAGGCTCTACTTGCTATAGCAGCTTATAGTTCCTCTGCTCAAATGCACAGAAATACACCAGGGTAATGAATGTAGATTTGCCATGCCCATGTATCTTAATATTTCTTGGTTCAAGCCTATAATGTACTAATGACTATGAATATATACTAGTTTTGTTCGTGCTTGTATGATGGACAACACTGATTACGACAATCTTCTGGAATATATTTCAATAGCTAAGGTATATACATTTTTAAGTACTATGACCATATTAACTTCTTCAATTAGAAAATGTGTATCACATTCCAGGTATTTTGATAATAAAGTCATTTACAACATATATATATAGAGATATATATGATTCAATTACTATAACACAAATCAACTTGCAACTAGGACTAACGTGTACAATTAATTATTTTTTTCTTGCAGGAAAGAATGCAGAGATTGTAAGAAAAGCCCTTTGTATGCTTTGGTGCCATGTTCTGCACTCATACAGAAATCTATACAACTATTGGTTTAGAATAGAAATATGAGAAGACAGTTTTTATTGCTGTGTCTGGGATTTTTAAGCAATACAGGACAAGTGTCCCCAACCAGATCATACACCCAGTACATATTGTGATCACTAGGAATCCGGTTTCATAATATATTATTAACATTCTATATTTTTCTTTACTATTACATAAGTATATCAGTGGTCAGATTATGATGACATGAGGCACCATGAGCTTGAGTTCTTCTTTTTGACAATACATGTTCTGAAGTTTTCATCATTCTGCACGCATGGTAACATCTTGACAACGGAGTGTTTTTACAACATTACAAATCTTCCTAGAAACTTCCTGATTATTTAGGAATTGGTGTATGTATATTTACAATAATGCCCTGAATATAAGCATGTCTTATCATTGCATATTGTTTGTTTTTCTTTTGGCTACAATTCACCACTATAACTTTTCTTACTAGTTTATATTAAATTCTTAATGATTATTTATTGGTGTTTTATTTGTTTTCTTTCGCTAGCCATGAAATAAAATTCATTGCAACTTACATAAAAACAAAATACACAATTATAAGATTTCAGACACAAAATTTCATTTTTTTCCTATTTGTTTCATCTCAGTTTAATGTAATGTCCAAATTCTCAACACATTGGGAAAATGTAGTAATAGTGCACCAATTAAAATTTCAGACTGTCAAATTAATAGGATACATGTAAATTATATTCAAATAACAAAAAGAAAATAAAATCACACAAAAATATATAAAAATCATAGAATGATATATGGCTAGCACCCTGACATTATGACAATCAAAAGATTGTGACATGCCTTACATATTCCCAGGCTTTGCATGTGACTGCTATACTGGTTTTATAACAATGGTGATCTTGAAAGAATTTCCGTCTGGTCCACTGAGATAAGGAGAGTGGTTTCTGTTGAGCTCTTCATACGGCACAATGTCATCAAAGTTTTGCAGTCGTTGCATGCTGTCGAAAGAGCAGTGGCGTTGTACGACGCGCCGGACGTATTCCACGCTGTCCTGTACGCCCGTGACTAGAACAGAAACATCACACTTGCGATCTTCACCTGTCTTGGACTCGAGAGTCAGACGAACTGTGTTATAAACGGTTCCACAGATCTCCAGGTTTCTCCACAAACCAATTAGTATGCACTTTTGAAAGAGCACACCTTTTGGGAACAAGTCCACATTCCACTCCCAGCAGCGGTTTTCATCCGCCTCGGAGCCACTGACGGGACTAGAGAAGAACAGTGGTCTGATTTCGTGTTGTGGGACTGCTGTGAAATTGTCAATAGAGAACAGTGTTCCCCATGTGTCATTGGTGTAATTTCTAGGTTGGAACTGACTCGATTCTCTACTAATTGAAGCTAAATCTCTGTGCTCCTCCAGTGTTGAAGCATGGAACTTAATCGATTGAGTGGCCTTTTCCAGGTAAAACTCTTGGAACATTCTTGCAAGTGGATCGTCTTCAAGCTGACGAAGCTGAATGGGAGAAACAAATGGGAAACGAATCAGAGACAGAGTTTCCATGACTAGGTCCTTCAGTATGAGGGGAGCTGATAGCAGCTTTGTCTCTTGATGGTTTAGCCACCTCAGAATGCCTTTATACAGGGTGTACTCATCAGGAATAACAAGATCTGAATCTTGCAAAAAACACATCAGAAGATCTTTGTCCATAAGCAAAAAATCTTGTGTGCATATGATTTTATGGAAGTTCCAGCGGATGAACTCAGTGCATGCATACGCTAGCTTGCCATGGTTGCAGAGTCGTCCGTATTGCAGCCAGGAAACAGCGTGGTTGTGCTCAATCACAGATACTATATGGTGACACATATAATCCACACAAATGTCCCTGAGATCACACACGTTGTACTTGTCGGCCAGCATCAGAATCGGGAGCACATTATCGTGTGTCAGATGGATAACACCAGTGTAGAAAAATTTGAGAAAGCATTCAAAAACTGTGATACACTGAGGCTCTTCTTTGAGGACAATTTTAGATCGGTGAGATTCTGGCCACTGTGGATTGGTCAACATAACTCTGAACACATCACTGGAGCAACACAGCACCAACTTATGGGCGTGGAAAATCTTTGTTCCCACAGCCACCTGAATGTCGCTTAGGTCCTGATCATTATACAGAGCTGCTATTCTCTGCATCAACACAATGGAGCCATCCACCTTCTGTCCTTTATCATGGCAGAACAGGCCTGCTGTAATGCCGTGAGTATAGATCTCGGAGGAACCATTAGGACTGACATCAGTTTCTCGCTGACAGAACATGTGGGAGCAGGGTGCAGGACGGGCATGGCGGGATCTGGTGGGAGACGGACTGTGTTCTCTTCTGATTTCATCCAACAATTCTGCTGCAATATCTGAAATTATAATATTCCTAGTCAGTACAAAATAAAAGTCATTATAAAGTATTATCATCAATTCCTCTAGTGTGCTTTCACTTTGATATCAACCCAACAAATGATGTAATAGATGTAATCAACCATGGAATGTGGGATACCTTAGACAAAGGGCTCATAAAAGGGTCAAGACAATTGCCTTTCCAAATTCGTACGTCATACGTTTCATAAAGTTCTCTTTTGTCTTTGTATTGTCTCACTGATTTCAAAACTGTTTTCGGTTTATTGATAAGTGGTGTACTTTTAAAGATATCTTCAAAATAGTGATTTGTTCTTATCAGCTGTCAGTTATTGACTCACACGAAATTTGTAGCGCCACCTATGTGCAACTTCAATTTGCCAGGGTTGCTCACACGGAATATGTTTATTGACAACATGTGATAGATACCAGCTTTGGAATGTTTATGTTTGTCTATTTATATCAGTAACTAAAAATATGATGAAGGTACATGCAGACTTAGTGAAAATTCTCATTTCCAGATTTACCTTCCAGATCACCAGAAACAAGAAAAAGTGGTGCTCTACATGTAACACGGATGGAACAAAAAAACAAAACAAAAATCATGACAAACAAAACAAAAGTTACAACAAACAAAATAAAAATTACAACAAACTTAACAAAAACATTGAATTTGAAATATGAACGAATTTTGTAGCACAACGGTATGCAAAGCTCTGTCTTTTTTGTCTTGATTATGTAAATTCCTCTGATATCGCTCAGGCACAAATCATTGATCAGACTTTTGTTTGTCATTTTTTTTCTAATTGTCCGATTAATACCAAATTTGAACTAGATCTACTCTGGTAATTTTGCACAGCCATGGGCGATGATGCTGTCATCTTGAACTTTTTGTCATCATGCACTTCTCTATCGTTGTTTACATGTTATAGGAATGTATTCATATGTGCACGCATGCGCAAATTGGAGTCTTTTGCATGCACACAACGAACACTCCACAGTGGTGTCAGTATCGGACCATATTGACCATAGAACATAGGCATCAGAGATGCATCAACCCTCAGCCCTGGTAACTCATTGCACAACATTCGCTCCACACAATATTTGTGAACAAAACGTCACTGCACCAAGGCAAATTGATGCAGGGGTAAAAAAACCCATAAAATCTACTTCCTTTGATAGCTTAGGTGTGTCAAGTATCATGAAACTGTCATCATTTACTCTAGAATTATTGAAATGGGCCGGTGACCTTGAAAAGCAGGTTAAGGTCACCGTCCATCAAACTCATCTGAAGTCTTCCCAGATTCTTATGTGTGTCAATTTTCATGAAGCTGCCATTATTTGTTCTTAAGTTATTGCAATGACGTGGATTTGACATGATTGTCCCTGTGACCTTGAAAAGTAGGTAAAGGTCATGTTCCATCAAGAGAAGTCTGAGGTCTTCACCAGATGCTTATGTGTGTCAAGTCTCATAAAGCTGCCATCATTCGTTCTCGAGTTATAGCAATGATAGGGATTTCACATAATTGTACCTGTGACCTTGAAAAGTAGGTGAAGGTCATGTTCCATACAAAAATGTCTGAGGTTTTCATCAGATGCTTATGTGTGTCAAGTTTCATGAAGCTGCCATCATTTGTTCTCGAGTTATCGCGATGACAAGGATGATTTCACATAATTGTCCCTGTGACCTTGAAAAGTAGGTGAAGGTCATGTTCCATCATGAGAAGTCTGAGGTCTTCACCAGATGCTTGTGTGTGTCAAATCTCATAAAGCTGCCATCATTCATTCTTGAGTTATTTCGATTCTTGGGATTTCACATAATTGTCCCTGTGACCTTGAAAAATACGTCAAGGTCGCCGTCCACCGAACTAGTCCGAGGTTTTCAACAGATGCTTATGCGTGTAAAGTTTCATGAAGCTGCCATCATTTGTTCTTGAGTTATCACGATGACAAGGATGATTTCACATAATTGTCCCTGTGACCTTGAAAAGTAGGTGAAGGTCATGTTCCATCATGAGAAGTCTGAGGTCGTCACCAGATGCTTGCGTGTGTCAAATCTCATAAAGCTGCCATCATTCGTTCTTGAGTTATTGCGATTCTTGGGATTTCACAAAATTGTCCGTGACCTTGAAAAATAGGTCAAGGTCGCCGTCCATCAAACTCATCCGAGGTTTTCACCAGATGCTTTTGTGTGTCAAGTTTCATGAAGCTACCATCATTTGTTCTCATATTATTGCGATGACAAGGATGATTTCACATAATTGTCCATGTGACCTTGAAAAGTAGGTGAAGGTTATGTTTTATAGAAACAATTCTGAGGTCTTCACCAGATGCTTATGGGTGTCAAATCTCATAAAGCTGCCATCATTTGTTCTTGAGTTATGCGATTCTTGGGATTTCACATAATTGTCCCTGTGACCTTGAAAAATAGGTCAAGGTCACCGTCCATCGAACTCGTCCGATGTTTTCACCAGATGCTTATATGTGTCAAGTTTCACGAAGCTGCCATCATTTGTTCTCGAGTTATCGCGATGACAAGATGATTTCACATAATTGTCCCTGTGACCTTGAAAAGTAGGTGAAGGTCATGTTTCATAGAAACAATTTCGAGGGCTTCACCAGATGCTTATGCGTGTCAAATCTCATAAAGCTGCCATCATTCGTTCTTGAGTTATTGTGATTCTTGGGATTTCACATAATTGTCCCTGTGACCTTGAAAAATAGGTCAAGGTCGCCGTCCATCGAACTCGTCCGAGGTTTTCACCAGATGCATATGTGTTTCAAGTTTCATGAAGCTGCCATCATTTGTTCTTGAGTTATCGCGATGACAAGGATGTTCGCTACAGACATACATACAGACATACATACATACATACCCACGCCAGGAGTACTGCAATACCCTCAGCCTGATTACATCAGGGGCTGAGGGTAAAAAAGGGCAAATTATGAACCACATGAAATGAATACACATTCCCCATGATCATATACCGATCGCAGAATAATACAGATAGTTTCTTTTTGACAATTATTGCCTGCTGGAAATGATTATCAAAAAGGAACCATCCGTGTTACAAAAATAGAGGGTCCAGTTGATACCGTACATGGGCCTCTGGCCCATGATTTCGGTATATGGTTGCTATGTACATAGGCCCCCTGCCAGTCTCTCCGACCAATGATTAAATATAGTGGAGTTGTACAGATCTGGTTCCGGTAAAGTTGTACAGTTCCGGTGTGTACTTTTCAATGGGGGAAAAAAAACAACATGGAGATCGGCAATCGGCCTATGATACTAGCCCTGGATGACCACATCAGCTACAGCAGAGCTGGGCTGATTGGGGTCATGGATACTCCTTACCATTTTACCAGTCAGTCAGCAGATAATCAAGTTTTCTTTTATACATAATGTATTTCAGGGGAAATCTTGATATCATCTTAAAGAATAAACTAACCTTAAGTGATTCACCTAGATTCGGACACCGGATTTCCTGCCAATACTATACTTGGAGGATTTAATCCATCTGACAAAACTAGTGTCTTCTGCTTTGATATCCAAAATGGTTCCTGTCACAACCAATCCATAAATATGCAGTAGAGACCTCTGGTAAGAGAAAAATGACAGGGAGCAGTCCATAGTTCCAGCAGAGTGACCTTGTCAAACTGCATTGTGAGTGAAGTTATCAACACAGTTTGTGATTCAAATGCATTACTCATTTGCATAGTGATACTTGTAGTCAGTGAGAGGCTCATGGTGAGTTCTTCGGTTAATTTCACTCTTAAGCCTCTAGACTCCTGCTTTAACAAATATTTATTCACAAAGATTTCCCTTTCAAAAATTGACTTCATAATTCACAAAATACCAAATGTTAGTTGATTCTAATGTGTTGGTATTTACATTCAGTTTTTTCTCCATAACTTGACATGAGCTATAATCAGTGTAAAGAAGTTGCATTTAGGTCCACATGTGAGTTGTTTACATGAACTTGTATGACCTGACTGCAGTCCATTCATTCACAAATAGCAAAATTAGTCCATTTCATGGAAACTTCCTTTGGCATTGCTCAGGTCGTAAGTTACCGAATGAGTAAGAATTGATTTCATTGACATACAAATGTCTATCAGCCTGCCACCTGGTGAATAAGTATATCATTTAAATTTACTTTGCAAAAAGAAATTCTGAAACTGATCAAATGTATTGAAATAAGGTGGTAAAATGAGAATAATACTTGCAAGTATTTAATCATTTTCTAGAATCATAAGACAAAATAAGTTCACTTTTTTTGTGAAGTAAACAATCAAACAATTTAATGAATGAATTTTATCTCCCCACCAAAGCTAATGATTACTCCCCAGATCCTATTTTCTGACTTCCTTTCTGGGTTCATGCAGTGGTTTGGCCTTCTTGTCACCATTTTTTAAAATGGCTGAAAAACAAGTCCTTGTTATTGTGAGGATTAATGTGCATAATTAAAGCAATTTATTCATTGAATAATGATGTTCTGATGGTGACGAGCTAGATTGAGGCCAGGGCAACAACATACCTGTTGAGAATAAGACAAAACTGCCATTAAGTAGGTGAAATCAATGATATTCAAATTCCGACCAAGGAAATGATTAACAGTAAACGGAGCTGAATTCACAAGTGAATCCAGCTCCACGGAGTAACTATGATACAACCTTGATCCTCCTCAGATATTTGGCCATTTATGTCTTTGAATTTTGTCTTGAGTTGATATATTAATGAACTTTGACAATGGAATAAAGCATAACATTTTTCTAACACCTAATTTGAAATCTTGAATGAGATGTTTTCTAACCTGCAGCATGGTTCGGAGCCATGTCTCCTCTGCTGGAATGTCTGGACCTGAATGTTTTGGTCCTGTGGCCTAGGGAAAATTTTTCCATGTATTCCCATCTGTCATTTTCGCACTCCTCGTCGTTTCTCTGGATGTTATCCATCTCAATATTTGCATTAGCCATAGCCCTGATTTGCGATTCTATGTTTCAGACTGAAAGAAATCCCTAGAATTAATTTTGGGAGCTGTTATTTTGCATTTCCCTTGCAATAAACACTGAAATCTCAAAATCACAGGAGGCATCCATGTTTAAATGCCCCGGATGAAAACAGAGCACATAATTGGTCTAGAATATCAACTTCCGGTGGATCCATCCCAGCATTCAATGTAACGGCCGCATCATGGCAGACCATACACCAAGTCGACACGAGAAAAGTTTAGGCCTTTTAACTACTAAATTTGTATCACTTTTGCAAGAAGCGAAAGATGGAGTACTAGACCTAAAAGTGGTAAGTGCGTTACTTATTTATTTGGTCCAAGAGGGGCGCGGGTGAAGCCCATATCAGCGAGCACCTGCTCAGCTGGCTTTTGTTTATCTCATTTTCTGGACCAACCAATCAAGATTGAATCTCAACTGCACATGTTGAATCTGCTTGAAAAATCTTTATGTTTATTCTCCAACTTGTAGTGTTACATTTGACACATGGCTGATGACATTTAGACTGTCATTCAGAAAACATCATTTTATATTTAAAACAGGGATTTGTCATGATTTTGATGAGCAAAAGAATTGTATTTGTGTATGCTAAAAGTTGAAGGAAGATGTGTTCACTGAACTGTATCATGCACTTCCTTTCAAATCTAGCGGAATGCTTATTAAAACTGGATTTTTAAAAATATAAATATGACAGTGCCAATAAAATAGATATTTTTTATTTGATCTTTACATAAGGACAGCATTATTACGATCAATTTTGGTGATAAGGCAAGCAATTGTCCTGACATGTTTGCAATGGAGATTGATGACAGAAGCAGGCGACTGTCATGCATGATACGCTTGACTGAAGCTCTAAAGCTGCCATTTGTTAGACAGGTGCAGTATCTCTTGTGCGATTCACTTTAACCATAAGTAATCCCTCTTTTGCAGACTTACAATTTCACCAGCCTTGTGCTGGTTTCAATATTTCAAACTGCACTGAATATCCACACATGTACTCAGTAAACAATAAAATTAAACTATCAATAATTTAAGATTAGTTCAAAACCTTGGTGGAATTAATAGGTGGTTTAAGGAATTGTGCACCTGCTGAGTGGAGGGGTGAGAAGGGGTCATCTGAGGCATATGCATGATAATAATAATTTCTTTCACCTGCCAAAGTGCAGCAAGGGCCACGCACCTGCACTGGATGGTCATTATATCATTGTGACAAACAGGAAACACAAACATGCATGATTAAACATTGAACCAACTCTTGGCAACTTATAATCTGTTTAGTGCCGATATCAATTATTTGATTAAAATAATGGTATTTTAGAACTATAAATAGCCAATTATAGATAAACAACTTGACCATATTGACACAGAAGGGGGCCGGTGTTACACTGTGATCAATTGGTAGTAAAGTGGGGATTGTGTTATTATTTCTAGTCAGTTGTGAATCATTTTTTTCTGTCATCAATATGGTGGTTCAAGCTAATGCCACTGCAGAGTGTGCATCTGTGATTACATATTAAACTCTGATTCACGCATACATGTGCAATAGTTTGTATATGAAAATAAATGTTTTTAAAAGATGAGTAAAGTTAAGAGTCACCAGTAGGCATCAGGTAGGCATCAGGTAGGCATCAGGTAGGCATCAGGTAGGCATCAGGTAGGCATCAGGTAGGCATAACTAACATTTGGCAATCTATTACAAGGGACATTGGGCGAATGGAGTGTGAATATTTCTTACATTTGGTTTGTGCCTTATTGCATCTTTCCATTTCCGTAACATCTCACCATACATCTTACAGTGGGTCATCGACTTTATTAACCCCTAAGGGACTAGGCAATGTCAATTTTGTTGATTAGCTGGATGAACCAATTTTTTTCTGGACTAGTGTATCTACATACTTAATTGATAAAATATATAACCATGGTCATTCATCATGTTCATTATGCTCAATGAAGTGCTGGGGTCACAAGTTCATGTTCCACTCAGTTGCAATTGCAGGTTTCCATCTTGTTTTTTTTTAATGATTAGATTATAGAGAGTTTTTTGTGCTTTTATGATTTTAGTTGTGCAGTTCTGGTGTGTTCTTTTCAATGGGGCAGCATGGTGACCCGCAAACGGCCTATGGGCAATGACAATGCCATCTTGGGTGACGACGATGTCGTCTTGAACTTTTTGTCATCAGGCACTTCTTTATCTTTGTTTACATGTTACAGAAATGTATTGATACGCAGGCACATGCACATATAAGAACCTATTGCATGCACACGACGAACACTCCACAGTGGCATCAGTTGCCTGAACCATATTGATCACAGAAAAAGCCAAATCACAAACCACAGAAATGAATGCACATTCTCCATGATTGTACTAATCACAGAATAACACGGGTATCTCAGCAGTGGAGATCAAAAAGGGACCATCTGTGTTACCAAAAATTACTATTTCATCATTGTTATGTCTGTAATCTGTCATATAGATAAAGATATTGATCATATTGTAGATAAACATGTGTAATTGCTTACCTAGGATTAATTGATTAACTTTTAGGAATAGCTTTTTATTTTGATGAGAACAATTTTCACATTTATTATTCCCATTTAACATTGAAAAACAAGTTGTTGTTTTTTCAAATGTTCATGGATTAAATATCAAGAAAGTGCTAAGTATTGGCCAATAGGACACCTGGGGGAGAAAGGCCAGCACTCTTTGGGGAAAATCTTGTGTTTGAAATGTTATTTACAGAAATATAAGTGCATCAAAATCAAAGTAAATAATAATTTCTTTCAAAAAAATTGGATATTTATACTGATATTTTAAAAGTTTTCAAAATTTGTTTGTCCATAACTATTCTTTTATTGAAAACACTTCATCAAGAATTATCCCTTGGGGTTACCTACTATTTAAAAACAGGTCATATCTTTTAATATTTATCTTTATATATTTCAATATTTTACTCTTTTTTGGGGGGGGGGGGTCTAAGGGGGCAGTTTCAACCTCATTGATACTCTTCACAGGAGTCTCACAGGATTTCAATAAGGGTGGGTTTCCTTCTTTCTGTCTTCTGCCAAGCATTTGTTTAACATATATCGTGGAGGCATCTGATAGAATGCAAAACAAAGATGACAGTGTCATCAAATTTCAAGATGGGGGACCCCCACTTCTTTTGTGCCCATAGTTGTATACTAGTGGGACATCCAACAATCTCAGATTAACATTTCATTTTCATTTTCATTTTCATTTTCAAACATGTTTCTTCTGTGAAGAAACCCATCTCTGGGATGATGAGTCCAGTATCCGATTGCACCCATATTCTTGAAACTACATTGTGTTTATGTGAATATAATTTTTATGGAGTGGCTGACAAGTATACATTCTTTCAGGCTGCTGATACACTTGCTGTCCGTCAGAAGAGAAGGATTTATGACATTACAAATGTGTTAGAAGGAATTGGATTAATAGAAAAGAAATCAAAAAACAGTATTCAGTGGAAGTGAGTAATTTATCATTTTATTTAAAATTTCTGTAATAATTAAAATTTAAAAGAAAACAAGTTTATTTAAAAACAGAAACATAACATGTCTTTCAAAAGTGGTTCGTATAGACAGTTCTCTACTTGATATTTGTGAACGTCAGAAATATCGTATTGTTTAAAGCCATGATGTGACATGTGAGTTTTTCTTGTGCAGGGGAGCTGGTCCCGGATGCAATACTCAGGATGTAACAGATCGACTTATGGTGCTTAAAGATGATATAGATGAGTTGGCAAGGAGAGAACAGGAACTTGATCAACACAAAACATGGGTGCAGCAAAGCATCAAGAATGTCACAGATGATGACACAAACCATCAGTATCCTTAAACAAACAATTAAAACACCAAAATGGGATATTTCAAATATAACTCTTCATTTAGAAACATGAAAGCTTTCATTGAATCTCTCAAACAAATTTTGATTTGTTCAGGATTTTTTCACCTATTCATCATCACTGGTAAATAAATTGTCAAAATCCAGTTTAGAAATTTGAAGGTTTAATTATCCCTTCAGTGAAGGATTTAACAAATTTATATAAAGATTGCTAGGCTAGTTCTGAGCTGGTTTCATAAAAAATACCAGCCTTAATCAAGAATATTTCCATTGCATACTTTCAGTTACTGGAATAAGTAGTGAATGTCTATAATTGTTAATTTCCTTGATGGCAAGTAGTTTGGCATATGTAACACATGATGACATATGTAAATGCTTCAAAGGAGACACATTATTAGCCATCCAGGCCCCATCAGGAACTCAGCTTGAAGTGCCTATACCTGAAGGGGTAAGTACTAAGGACTGCCACTTATCTATACACATGTATAAATACCTATCATATGCATTCACTGCATCAGTAAAGTTTGTCAAAACCTATGAAATGATTTCAAATATTATCATATACATCAAATCTCATATTCATCTATAAGTTGTCAACATCTCAGATTATTGATATCTGCTCTAACATGATATAATAGATAGTTTTCTTAGAATAAGCTCGCCAGTTAATATTAAATTGGAAGATGAAAATTGAAGCCAACCATATTCTTCCTTAAAATCTGATTACTCAAAGTGTTCAGCACGTTATATTTTTTTGAGAATTGTATTTTATTCATAAAATGTATTTTATTGATTTGTGGCTTTATTTGTTTTGACATTACACTAAATTTGTTCATTATGATTTTTCCAGCCACCAAACCAGAAGAAACGATATCAGATCCATCTCAAGTCACACTCTGGCCCGATTTATGTCTTATTGGTGAACAAAGACACAGACACCAATAGTCCCGTCGTGGTACAGGTGCCACCTCCCCAGGATGACCTGGTCATGCAGCAGGCACAGGAGAACCACATGGAAACCCCCAACACACGGCAGAAAGCACACGCCGGAAAGGTCAGCACCTCCCAAACATCAACCCAATCTTATCTCACTGCAGCAATTTTGAATTAAATTTTATTTTTGTTATTTATCACTTGTTTGTTATTTATGTGGAAGATTTGTTTATTTTAGTTTTTGTTTTGGAAAAGGGTTTAATGGTGATGTTTTATATTTGAAGGGAATAAAGCAATCTCCAAAGTCGCCATTACGACAAACACAACAAACAGTTGCTATGGATATATCACCAGCACCAACTGGTCGCATAGCAACCAGATCTTCACCACGGAAAGCTCAGGAACAACAGCAACAATCTGCTCCAATAGGTTAATATAAATCACATTCTAAATCTCTTTCCCTACTTGACCCAAAAACAACATCATCGATTATTATATTCAGATCAAATTGCCAGCAACAGGCTCTTTGTTTCAGACAATAACAAGTTATATTGATATGAAGTTTATTGTATTTGTATTTATATATATATTGTAACATTCTTTGCAGCTCAAACATCCATACCAACATTTGACCCCCTTTTAGACATGAAAACAGAGATGTTGTTTGATCCCAATAAGGACACAACAATGGATGGGGAACTTAGCATTGATGAACTTATGTCTTCTGAAAGTAAGTTTATTATAAAATGTAGCCATAAAATAATCCTTGATGGAACGACATATTTAAAATTTATTTATATTAATGCTATTTGTATATGATATATCACATGAAGAGATTTGTATTAAAACCTTCCTTATATTATTTTTTTTTTTTCATTTCAGTGTTTGCACCATTGTTAAGGTTAAGTCCGCCTCCCAGCGATAGAGATTACTATTTTAACCTAGACGACAGTGAAGGGGTGTGCGATTTGTTTGATGTTCCATTAGTTTAGCATCAGATTGAGACGTTGGATTGTCAATTGTGTTTTATGATGTCAGAGACTTGAATATTTGCTGACACAAGGGGACATGCATCAGTGATGCCAGATGTTCCACAAAGGTAATAATGTTGCCACTGGCCGGAAACTGTGATACCGTGTGCTTGCAGGAGGGCACAAACAAAGCAAATGTCATCATGGTTTCCATGGCAACAGTTTGAAACTGTTGTATGTGGTTACCAAAATCGACCCAAAGTTGCGATGGTTAGACCATCCACTGTCATTGTAAGACTGTTTCTGAATGACATATCATGCGACAGGATACCTCCCACTTCTGCAATTTGAATACATTGTAAATAGCAAGAATATATTCTTCAACAAAATCTGTTTTTTGTGAGCAACCACTTCGGAATTCTACGAGGTCAGAATGGAATAAAGATCAGAGATAGGAGTACAGTATGGCAATCACCTGTCCAAGAGAATGGCCGTCTATTGCTTCAAGAACAACACCACTCACTTACCATGGTGTACAGGCACTAGCAATGTATCCCAACAAACACACACTATCAAAACATGTATTACTCCTTTTTGCAAGTTTCCTGAAACATCCAGTCCTAAGTATAAAAAAAATTCCAATTTTCTCTGTTCACTTATCAAAAATAATCACGCTATTATTATCATTATGCATTTTTTTGTTTATAAATGAAATATGAATGTTGAAGGGTATTGTTGAACACATGTCAAAGGAGATTTTTTCCTTTACCTATAAGGTACTGCTAGGCCAATATCATATATCATGTCACTGTGTTGTTTCTCTGGATGGCAAACAACATGTAAGATATGCAGTGATGAACGTCTTCAGGAAATAACCTAAATTCAGGGGTTTTTTTCAAATGTGAAATTTAAAATGGTCCGAACTCAGTCTGAAACATCCAAAAATGACATTTCTGATCTTCAGGAAATAACCTGAATTCAGGTTTTGTTTTTTTTTAATGTGAAATTTAAAATGGTCTGAACTCAGTCTGAAACATCCAAAAATGACATTTCTGAAAGTGGGTAGGGGTATCTTCAGGTTAATTTTTCAGGGTTTCAGGTTTTTTCCTGAATGCTGACTTTCATCACTGGATATGAAATGAGAGTGTTGTTGTCCTTTATAATCAAGTTCATGAGGACTGTTAATAGTTTGTTCCACATTTTGTTTTACTTTTTTTTCTTATTGTATATTAAAATATCAGGCAGCATGCTTTTTTTAAAGAGATGTTAAATATACATTCAACTGTTTTATTACCAACAAATATGCCTTGGCAGCTAATATCTCCTGCAAATGACTCGTAATCTTTTTAGACACAGGAGGTAAACACATGCAGGGATGCTTATTCGCCATATTTAGACGGAATTCCGTCTTATTCTAAAAAACCTGCCATCTGAAAGCTCTCAAAATGTTATTGCCAATTTCATGAAATCTGTTGGGGAAAATGTAGAAATCATCTTCAAAACAAAATTTTAAACATAAAATTGTGACAGATCACTACCAGACTATTGGTAAAATTACACAGGTGTTTTAATGCTCAAAATCAGTGGAGAACTGCTAGCAAGTTTCTGCTTGTCCTGGATGTCTCATCGCAATAGCAGTCTGGATGCCCAAGTCTATAATTTCATAATAATGCCAGCCTGACTTAACCGGCTCGGGCCCAAAATTAATTGATGCATTTCTTTTTTTTTCTTTACTCAGCATCCCTGCACCTGGCTGTTAATGTTGGTATTAAGGTCTATAATCCACAATGAAACACTGGGACAGACTTATGTTTTTTTGGCTTAAATGTGTTCAAAGTCATGTTATTTGTTAATTTAGCACAGAAAAAGTAAACTTAACCAGCTAGTCTTAAACTTTTATTATTTAAATTGAACCCGTTTTAACTACCGTTAAAACGGGTTCGACTCAGTTATTGCAGCTGGACACCATGTGTGCTGTATGAGAAATACCCCCCACTGACGTCATAGCCTCACTCTCATCCTGGAACCCCCCAGAGCATGCAGAGCCGAAGGCAGTTACGTAAATATACGAGACCACACGAAGTTCTCTCCCGATGCTTCAAACTGATTGTGGATTATAGACCTTAAATGATTAGTATTTTACATGACTAGATTGTCAATTGATATGATTATTCACCCCTATTATGTCCATCTGTACCATCTAAATATGAATGGCTGATCAGGGAAGTTATGGCATCTGAGGTGCTGTGGATGTTACCAAATATTGTCATCTTTATCATCAATATTATTTAGACCTTTTTATCATGTAGAATATGACTCCATATATTTTTTTAAAGTATGATTCAGTTCCTGTTTTACTGATCTGCTCTCCTGCCTGGAATGATGGTGATGAGAAATGGCACTCCCTCATTCGTGCTGTCACAAGAGCCTCTTATCAGGCAATATGAAGGGATGTGGTGTAGATAGGCTTGATAAGATCCTTTTTTTATGATATTTATGTTTATATTTTAATTCCCAAAACAACATTGATGTGTATGATGTTTTCGAACTTAAAGATTAGGCCAGGGGAAAAATGAGTTTTCCTGCTGGTGATAACAGAATGGGGACATGAAAACAGGAGATCACTGCTGCAGATTAACAAAGCTATAATGGACAATTTGAATTTTTTAATAAACATTTTGATTTGTGAAGGAAATTTGATATTATCCTGGCCTCCACCATAATCAGAACATTGTGTTCTCCAGTCACCAATTGGCAAGTCCAGATTCTGGAGAGGTCTGACCTTTTCCCTTTTTGTGCCAAATCCTGTTTGTATGAGATTTATTCAAATATCCAACTCTTTAAGTGATAATTCCTATTTTATATATGATTATATCTGAAGTCTCCCAAAAAGCTTGGTTATTCTTTGGATGATGTTAAATAAAGGAAATGAATAAATTTGACATCAGTCACCAGAGTTAAACCCATTTAAACAGAGTTGAACCCATTTCAATGAGAGCTCCACCAAATTTTTCTTTGGTTGAAATAAAAGTGAGCCTGTATGTTCCACAAACCCCTCCTGATTGCCCATCTGGGCTTGGAGATGGGTGATTGGAGAACATTAAACAGAACATCAATTCTTTCCTGGTCTCGGGCAGAATATTTGAGTTGGGCAGGTGAACAGGGATAAAAGGAGATATGTGCTAAAAAGACCAGGTCAAATCTCTCTTGACTTTACCATGGGGTAATTATTTGTTTATTTGAGAAAGTTTAATAATAAAGACACCATAAAGACCAAGGTCTTTTCTCAGATTTGATTAATTGGTAAAATAAATCATCTTAAAATTTCAAAAGCAATTAAAGTGGCAAGCTCATAAATATTATGAGTATGCATAGAAAAGCAGTCCTGTAATTTGAATGCTTATTTTAAGTTTATTTTGGAAGTTTTATTTGGATAGGATAATATATTACAATAGTCAACTGTGACGATTTTAAAGTAATATTTAATCGTTATCAAACTAGTATATTCCCCGTCTCTTTTACAAGTGCTTGTAGAGCACAGTATATGTTCATATCTAAACTGTTTTTTTGTTATTTTGTTGCTGATTGTGCTGCTCTTAAATCCAAACTTCTGTTGTACATGTATATAGACTTACATACACTGGACAATTATGTTTTCCAGAAAAGCAAAAAAAGCATCCTTTCTCCCCATTATACATTAAAGATATTTTGCTTCAACAGAAAGAAAAAGGTGAAAGAAATTTTGCACAAAAATATGTTTAGTTATATTTAAGTCAACATTTGAATTTTTCACTACATTACTTGGTCTAAAATAAAACAAAATGTCTAGCTTTTTTGTCAGGACATGTATTACAATTTTGCTCAGAATTTAAAAAAAATGAAATCAATATTAATTTAAAAGAAAAATTAATATTATTAAAATGGTATCAGGAAAATAATTTTGGTTATAAATGAAAAAAAGTTTATACTAATATATCCTGTAATTTTTATAACTGCATTGAAAATTGAACAGATATTTACCATTTGAGGCCTCAATCTGAAGAACTGTTTGTTAAACAGTTTAAACTTTTACAACTTCTTTATTTATCTTTGGAGAAAGGTCATTTCATTAGTTTACTGATCACAGGTCACCCATTTGTTTTCAGCACAGAAATTCATCGTTAAGATTGGCCTGGTAGTCTGTCCATACATCCTGGGGGAAAGTTTAGGTTTGCACAGAGATAAATCTGAACTGTGTTTGAGGTCAGAAAGTGCTTATTGGTGTTTGTACAGCTGCATCATAAACAGATTGAAATAAATTGTAATATATATATATATATATTTGTAGCATTAGAGAATAAAATGTTAGAATCTTGGCAAATTTGAATGCCTTTGAATGTTTTTTTTTGTGTTACATAAAATAGATGCAGGACTACCAGAATATCTTTGATAAAACTTTTAATATTAAAGCTCATCAGAATGAAGGGGGAAATGTGCGCCCATGAAGAAGCCTTCTTTCACTTTGATGCAATGCCCAACTTTTACATTTATTTTACACCTTTTAACAAAACAAATGTTTTAAAGAAATTGTAGGGCATTTGTCAGCAAAGCTTACTGTATGTTGCAAAAGGGAGGCATTTTCTGTCATTTTGTATGTCAATCAAACTCGACCTCTTAAATTACCGAGGGGATTTATTTCCAATATTTCCAATATTTATATTAAAAAAGAAAACTGGCAAAGAGCAAATTGCTGATTACATATATTGACAACTGGAACATCTGTGTCCTTTTTTTTACAAAAATACAAAAGTTATTGCAATAAATTTCTGGAAAAAAATAATTTGCAGTAGTGGACTCTGATGTCATATTGGAAAGTGGCGCACTATTTCTGCCATATAAAATGTTCAGCACAGTTTTTCAACCTACTTCAGATTAAACAATTTACAAGAAAATACTTAAATTATATTTGTAATTAATCCTCGGCTATGAGCATGAGAGATATTTTACTGATGAGCTGTTAAATGACAAGTGTTTGGGTGCAGGATACTCTACTGGGCACTGCCATGACAACGCTCATCAGTGCTATACACAACTGTGGAGTAGAATGGCTATGTGAAAAAGATTCCTTTTTCAAGGTCGCGAAGGAAGTTTAAATCGTTCAATAACTCACAGATATCTGCATGTAAAATTTTAATTTCAAGATGATCGCATGTATAACTTACTTATACATATAGTTAATTATTCTTGGAGGTTTATCCTGTTTGGTGACAGGAAATGTTTATTTTCATGAGAAATTATCAATCAAGCTCACTGCACAGATATACAAAAATTATGACTCCGACAATAGGTTATGATGCATTTATTTAATAATAAATTCTGTATATATGGAATGTTGCAACAAGAAATATTTACATATTTGCACTTTCAATATTGCCTTATTTTACATTGCACACATGAAAAAAATGTGTGCAATTGTGCAGTAAAAATATGTAACCTTATAACGAACATAACATAAATTGCAAATATCTTAAAATATAAATATACCATTATAATTTTGTGTTCCTTAAATACCTGCTCAAAGAAATGCATATTTATTGATTCATTAGACATGTCAATCTCAACATAGAAAACAAACTTACTGAAGTGTTTTGAATTATGAATCTTTTTCTATTCCTGAATATCATTTGTGAAAAGAATTTATAAAAAAATGAAATAAACATATGATTCTTTCAATCAAATACAGATTGAAAATCGTTTTTGTAAAAATTAAAAATCAATAATCAAGTGATATTTATGTTATTTGAAACAAATTCAAAGTCAATCAAAAGTAAGAGAGACACTGACAAAAGCTGCATATCATCACAAAATGCTTGTATCTTGTTTAGTGATCAAATAATATCACATGTGTGTGTGTGTGTGTGTGTATGTATGTATGTATGTATGATGTATGCGTGTGTGTGTGTGTATGTATGTGTGTATGTATGTATGTATGTATGTATTTATAGAATGATGAAATATAGAAAAATAGAAGAATCTTGTAATAAAGCTAGCAGAGTAAGACCATTGCTGCTGAAGACATCACTCAGTGGCCAGCCACTGCAGATAACAGTCTCGCCCCCACCTGGCTCCACATCAACAAATAATAAACCCTAACACTTCAATAACGTATCTAAATCTAGACTACAAAACTACCACAAACTCACTTAATTTTAACAATTTGGCAGCCAGGTTTTTAAAGTTAGCAATGCTTATTTTAAAGTTAGCAATGCTTATTTTAGCCAGGTTTTTAAAGTTAGCAATGCTTATTTTAGCCAGGTTTTTAAAGTTAGCAATGCTTATTTTAGCCAGGTTTTTAAAGTTAGCAATGCTTATTTTAGCCAGGTTTTTAAAGTTAGCAATGCTTATTTTAAAGTTAGCAATGCTTATTTTAAAGTTAGCAATGCTTATTTTAAAGTTAGCAATGCTTATTTTGAAGTTAGCAATGCTTATTTTAGCTTGTAGTCTGTTTTGTCTGTGCAATGATCATGCAGAAATCCTTATCCATCTGATGCAAAATTTACATAATAAAAAAAAATAATAATTAAAAATTACAGCTTTGTGTAGAATGCTGTATTGTTTGTGTTTGGACCACATAATGTATGTCGTTCACTGTACATAAAACATTTTATAAGATTAACCATTTAACTACCTGTACATGAATTCTATTCTCCCATCATAAGTTAAGCCTCAGTGTACAAATTGCAAGAAATTGATTTCAAGATTTCGTGTGTATAATGAGCTTTTCGTTTGTTTGTTTGTTTGTTTGTTTTTTCTGGTGAGAGACATCGTAAGTACAATGTTAACATGCTTCTTGCTTTAATGTAGCATTGTGCTGCTAAAAGGTAAACATAATTAATTTTCAAAAAATATTTTTTATTATCAAGAGTGGACTGCCCCTCACATTATTTTCTTTCCATCTTATTTATCGTAATAATCTTATTGCACTCCACTCTTTGATCAGAATATATTTCCATATCAATATCTGCCTGTCCAAACAAAATTGCAAATTTGCGTTGATTGTGTTGATAACTATGAAACATGAAAGAAAGTGCAATATTTTTTTCTTGGAATAAAAATAAATTTCCTGCATTTTGTTCAATTTTGGCAATTATAATGGAGAGAAATACTGAGGTCACATAGGTCCGGCCTACATGGCTGATAAAGAATGCTCAGTTCTGCTGGAGTGATAACAAGAAAAACAGTGTCAATTGTAATGCTGCAACATTTTGACATCATATGAAACATCATTTTGACATGCCATATGAAGCTTAAACAATGCTGAAGTCTTGTGACATCAAGTGTCATCTTTTTGACATACAGTATGAATCTTGAAGAATGATGAAACATTAAGTGACAAATATAGATACTTAAATTTGCTGCGTACATCACGACAAATACTTATTATTTGTAAAGAAATAAGCTTTCTGAATGCACTTCACATATAAAACACTTTTTTTTATCAAACTTCAGACCATGTTCTTTACTTTTTGTCCAGCATTAAGTCTAACCCATGATGACAAATGTAAATTAAAAAGCTATGTATAGAGAAACCACCTAAACGTCCAATGTATTACTTGCAGGTATCAATATAATTAGAATTATCATAGCATTTTACAATTACACATTAAAAGAGTGTCTTTACTTTGATTTTCTTGATACCTCAAATGAAATATAAAAAAGGATATGATTATCTGAGTCTTCCATGGTCATACTCTTAAGAAATATCAGTTATTTTCTTTATTTTGGTACTGTATTATGATTTGTTCCCTTTGTATTAAACAAAAATTGCCTTGTGAATTTCTTCTTCTATGTCTAACTCAGCAGTATAATTCAAAGTCAAATTGAATCATCCATTGAACATTTGGATTTTAAACAAACGTCTAAGACACTGAGAGCAGGCAACTAAATATTATCACAGGATGCTCAAAATCAGGGTTTCACATTCAATGCTGCGGTAATGACTGCAACAGTAGCCCCATCTGGTGAGACAAGCTAGGTGACCCCTAGTGGCAGTTTATTGGATAACACAGGCTTTGCTTCCTTTCTGTTCATCTTTGGCACCTCCTCCGGCAGCTCCGTTGACCTTGGCCTCACCTTTTGCAGTAGCCTCGATCTTCTTGTTTGCAAGAACCTAAGAAGAGAAAATGTGCTCTTCCATTAATCACAAGGAAACATTATGAAAACAATGGATCTCACTGTCGCAAAGTAAACAAAGTTTAAGCCACCAAGGGGTTTGTCATTTAAGACTGATGGAGAGTACAAATTCTGGGTTGCCCTTTTATCACAGAACATTTAAAAAATTTTTAAATGGTCTGTGTGGCATGCTATCAAAAAGACATAAACAGCCAGATGGTTATTCCGATAATTTATGTTTAAAAAAAAACCACATCAGATTTAATACTTATAATTTCTTATAAAAATATGCAAGACTTTTACCAAATTTCAACTGATCTAAATGGGATCACATGGTAATAGTATCTCTCCCCTATCTTTATATGACAAGCCCTTATTGACAACCTCAGATTACACTGAATTGCATGAAAATAAGAATGATAATATTTTGTGATAGATCATATTACTCACATTTATTCTTTTAATTATAAACAGAACTTTTATAAAAATCACCAATATCATTTGAGTACAAATTTCACAATTTAAATATGTGATGCAATGCATTTGGTTTGAAATGATTATGAGTGAGATTTGTGCATGCAAAAAAAAGGTGGAAAAAGAAAAATGTGAAAAGTGCAGACACACATTAGGAATAACATATTTTTTTAATCAGCCTTATTTTTAAATTGCAACACTTTTAAAGAAACCTTATCTTTATAATGATGATTAAATAAACAGTAGGTTCCTGTTAGTCCCTGTTAATCCCTATCCATTAAACTGTGAAATATTAGATGACAATGTTCATTAAATGTTAAAGCCCTGTGTACCAGAAACATTGAGACAAAATAAACACCTTATGATATACTTCTGTACCTGAATCTCAATATATGCTCAGTATATGTGTAACCAAGTAATGCCTGTAGGTTAGGAAATGTTCCATGAGCTCTTGACAGAGTACTTATAGGTCTGATAACAAAATATGACCAGTTTTGTGATCCTGATACACACTGATCCAATGCCAGTAACCGCCTTCCCTGAACATTGATTTTAATATGTACTTCCAGAACTTTGCATTTTACATGGAACAATAACTATGCTGTAGAAATGAGTATGTAACATTTTTTTGTTTGTTGATAAATATGAAAAAATTGTAAAATTGTAAAGAAAAAAATAACTTGTGGAAGCATTTGAATAATGTCACTATGGAATGCAAATGAAAAGTGTTTTTGTATTCACATTGATATTTATCAGATTTCTAGTTTGCAATCCTTTTTATCCAAGATACAGTGTGAAATGTTGGGAAATTACTCCTTATGTGTATGTGATATAGACTCATTCTTGAAAATGCATCCAGGTCATTTTCAATAAATAGATAGGGCAGAAGTTTCCAGTCAGCTCTTTTGGATGACAATGTTTCAAAACATTAAGGAGAGGCCTTTCCTATTAACTGTGCACATGTATATTATAAACTCACCCAAGTGTGTAACTGATGAAGAGGCAACAAGTGACAATTGATCAACCAAACACCAAATAATAGTAATAATGATAAAAATAAAATAATAAGCTAGGCATAGTTAATTTTTTTTAAAATATTCAAGCCCAGGCAAGATATGAATAGATTATTAAGTTGTGTTTTGCTATGCACAGTCCATCTTGCAGTGTATTTCCCACTGTTTTAAGCAGTGAATATAATTATGCATGTGTTTAGCATATCTATACTGCACAATGCAAGTGTTTCCATGTGTACAATTTGACTTCCTTATCCTTGTCTGTATCTGGTAAAGCAGCTAGCCTTTAACATTAGGAGGCAATTGGCAATGCACCAGATGGACTAATGAAAGTGTTGCAAGCAGTCTCCAAGTCCAATATGAAAGTGTTGCAAGCAGTCTTCAAGTCCAATATGAAAGTGTTGCAAGCAGTCTCCAAGTCCAATATGATGCATACACATGAACGCTGCATGACAGACTGTATGACACACTACACTATGCGCTGCAAGATAGACTGCACATATTGAAACAATTTAGGCCTCATACTTTTGTTTTTACTGAATTTGCTGTTTATAAGTATTGAAAGAAATGGTAGCATAATTATTCTTGTTATTCAATACATTATGATGGCAAGTTAAACTTTGGTCTTGGTCTTGGAATTTGAGTACATTTCCTTGTCTATATTATATAAGTTGGTTTCTGATTGGTCAAAAGATAATGCTCTTCAGTACTACCATGGATTCGGCTGCCCTCATTGGTCAGCGAATATGATGTGTGACCGACAGTCATATTCATTATTATTAGGATCATGACCTTTACAAACAGGTATTTCTTTGACATTACCACTTTTTCCAATATCAGACATGAAGCAAATAATCAGGAAAACATTTTGTATATGTTTATAACTATTAACTCAATATAAGCATGGAAAGAGGACTTAGAACCCCAGAGGCCATCAGACCATGAGAGCTGTGCATCAGGGTGCTACACCAAACTTGTCCAGAGTTCATTTAGCCCAAAACTAAAGCATTTCAATTATTTCTTTCATGTCAAAACAAAAAGAAATTATAAATTCATATTTGGCCAAAACAAAAAAGCTATACATTTTTTTATTTAATTTAGAAACAAAGCTTGAAAGCTTTGAAACAATTACCAAGAAAATCGTACCACAGATGATGTTCTGTAATTATGAAATGTGAGTATGCAAGAACTGGGACCACTGAAAAGATCACTTGATAATTCCAGACCAAAGAAAGTAGTCTATGCATATATGGTGATCAAAGGTAGTGAATTTCTGATACCACCAAAGATTTCCAGTGAACAAACAAGAATTATATAAGTGGATGAAAAAATAAATTACTGGTGCTCAACCAAATAGCATCACTTCTTTACATATTCATATTTACATATTATTTCATGGGCTCAGTTTATGCTCAATTCTCTAACAGGGCTCTATCCTATAATAGGGCTCTATCCTATAATAGGGCACTATCCTATAATAGGGCTCTATCCTATAATAGGGCACTATGAGTGCTATAATAAAAAAAATGTTGTTTTTTTTTCTTTTTTTCATCAGAGCGACTCCCGTTCCCATCCCATATGATTGCTTTATAGCGGAAAATCAATCCCAGAATCCCTTTCTATTATTTGTGTTATAAGATTCTTATAATTAACAGATATAATCATGATTATAATATATCTATCTATATGTATATATAGTGCATACACACAACATTTATATGTATTTAAACATAAAGGACCTATGATTGACACATATTGTGCAAACACAGTGTTTTACATGGAAATTGTACGATACAACATGTTTATTTCTTTGGGCACAGACAAACGATGATCAGCTACTTGTTTCCAAATAAAAAATGTTTTAAAAAAAACATATTTTGACTGTTGATCATACTCTGGTAGTAATCTAACCTGAATACTTACTCAAATCAATATTCTAGACCTCTTTGAAGTCCTCTTTGACTTGAATAACCTCAATTCTTGCATTCATAGTAAACATAGTAAACATGCATGGTAGTTCAGCAGCAAATTGGCTGCTGTTCTATGATGGAGGCATGCACCAATCAGGAGTGACCATCTGCACTCATCCCAACATGTATACAGCAAAGGACATGCAAATTACAGGCAGTGACCTTGGAAAGTTTGCGTAGCATTCTGATAAACAAAGTTCTGCTCAAGACGAATGTGTACTCCCATGCATGTAGCTGCACACTGGTTTTATATAAAAAGAAAAAAATCAAGGAGCATTTTTATGACTCTATGTACTATGGATGAAGTGGGAAATTTTAAAAAATGCAGTTTATATTGTCTTGTCATGAAAAAAAAGAGTTAAGTTATATAATTTGTGGCTTTTAACCGGTGTGAGCTACTTTTGGAGCTAGAAACTAAGGCCAACTATCTAAGATTTCTAAAAGAATTTTTCACACTGCAGGGCAAAACACAGTGCCCAACTCAAGCTGCAGCAAGATTAACAGTGGTTATAGAGGTCGCCACTTGAAACAAACAACCCGGTTACATGCACTTGTACAACAACAAAATTCTTACTTCAATTTCAGGATTTATTTTCTTTAATTTACTATAAGACACAATGCCCCCATTTTTTTCAGCATCTCTGGCTAAACTCTCTTCATCCGGTGTAAACACAAACAAACTTATAGTATCCTCCACTTCTTTTGACTTTTTCGACTTTGTTGAATCTTGCTGAAAAATGGTTAAAGATCAAAGCAAAAAAAAAAAAGAAGCTCAAATTAGTGGTCTAGAGGTAACTACAGACCAGCGCCTGATATGGCATCTTGCAACTGGGTGGTTAACGGAAATAATAACAAGCAGGTCCTGAGCGATGTCCGCATAGATACCTATACCTATAATGCAGTGGCTTGTAAACTACCATGCTCAGAGGAAAATGGAGGACATGACATTCAAAGGACTAATCCAAACTGATTGGAGTCACTGACCTATTTACGACATTCACAGAACATCACACATGTTAGCATACAAAACAAAACAATACAGCGCAGTATCACCATATTTTTCACTTTATTATTTAGTAAATTTGAATATTTTCTGTTTGCTTTATTGCCATATAAAAAAAGAAAATATGGTGATACCTGTTGTCATCAACAATATGAATTCAGTCAAAGGTTTTGTTGTTACCTCTTCTGGAATTCATACAATTGATGAGTTTTCAACACTGAACACATTTGCACTATTTGTTTCTGACATGACTGAGGGCAGAACCTGTCCAGATGATTGCAGATTATATGCCCTAAAACATATACCCAGTCTGTACAATTTCCATGTTGATGTTTTTGACACTGGACACAAAAAAACAGAATTCACACATGTTATCTATTTAATTCGGTGGTGCAAAATAAACTATTTATGCAGCATTTTGTGCAATAGGAAATCAATGAATCATGCAGTGCTGCCCTCTTTATGTCATCAGAAACAAGAGAGCAAATCTTATTTGGACAGAGACTGACACTAATTACAATTAACAGAGTCAGGAACATGCAGAACACCTTATGAATACAACATGTCAAGGTCAAACCACTGCAGGCAACAAAATCTGAAATGGTTCCTGGTTAATCTTGGACAACATGTGAAAATATTGTTAAAGTGTTGCCAAGTTAGTGAAGCTATGGTTAGTGCTTACATCGGGACTATTTTGCTGCTGTGCGAGCTTGTGACCCTTAATGATCTGTAATAAGACAAGACACACAGTGATTAGTTCAATCAAACAGACGTGCCCAGGAGCACAAAATCACAAAACAAGGATCTGTGATGGCAAAAAGATGCTGCCATCTGGTGTACAAAGCCACAAATAAAACCCTTTAAGCCCTTTCCCTATCTCTTTGATAGTGGGCCGAGAAAATACAAAATAACATTGATAAGTTTCTGGAAGAAAAACAACATTATTCAAGCAAGCAAAATAAGCAAATTGTTAATTTTCTATTGGTGCGTCACCATGTTGGGAGTTTGATCAGTCACACATACTATTAATTCAATACAGTACCTATTTGCTACCAGGATTTCAGCACTCTATTTATAGTTTGTTCACTTGTGTTTTTCTGAGTCTAATGCTTGCATTGTGGATTGGTGATTTTTATAGAAAAATCCTTCCCTTTAGAGCCGCAACACAAATATTCAACAGTGCATAAAATAATTAAAAACATTTAGGTAAGCAAAGCCCAGCATCAAACAACCGTCAGTTTATATGAATTAGTATTTCAAATGTTATTCATTTGAACAAAGAAACAGAAAATGGGGGAAATATTTATTTTTTTTATTTTGGGAATGGTGAAAGCTGGATTCTAAACTGTAGAAGCAAAGTTCCTCCATGTGAGCAGTAATAGTGAATGTCTTGGCTTATAAATATGCATATTGAAATATGGGGTGTTCTAAGGGTCATAACTGTACAGGTTAGATAAGGGTAGTAACAAGGATACCGAGGCTTTATAGTGAATGATTTGTTGGTCTTTAATTAAATAATTATCAAGAGTTAGATACCTTACATCTTTTAAGGCTATGACATCTTGTCCAGTAAAAACAGAAGCATTATATAATTCTATTGAAACAACTAAAATATCTTAATTGACCTTAATTGACCTTAATTGACCTTAACACCATACAATTTTCCTGGGAATAAGAAAAATGGCCAACATTATGAATGTCCATTGATGAGAGTATTTAGTTTCAATTCCACTCAAGACTTTGTTTGGAAAATGCAAATGGGCCAATCGTAATTACATGCAAATGTTAAGTTTTGCAAAGGAGATAATTGCAGAAGATAATGGTTACTGAAATATGTGTTTTGATTTAAAGTAATATATAAGAGTAGTTCTTGTGGAGGAGTCATTAAGATCTTAAATTAGAATTTTGATACACCCAGTATATTATCTCGTGAAGCCCATCCTCAGAGATACCCCAGTACTTTATCTCATGAAGACTTATCATTCAGATTAACAATGAGGATATTATCTCATGAAGCCCATTCTCAGAGATACCCCAGTACTTTATCTCATGAAGACTTATCATTCAGATTAACAATGAGGATATTATCTCATGGAGACCATTCAACTAGAGATACATTTTGTATATCAAAAACTCTTTCTCTTTATAACACAAGGAAACTGATAGAGAAAACATAAAACAAAGCAAAAAAAGTGTCTTCTATATGTAACTATGCCAAGTTTAATTTTTTTAAATAGTTTTTTAACTGCATCTGTACTAAAACTGAACTAGATGCTTATTAAATTATATTTTAGTTATATGTGAAAATGGGTTGAAGGGTTGTATTATCGTGGGCTCGCATCATGAAATAAGTGTGCCTGGCATTGTTACAAAGCTGACTGTGAAATGAGAAAAATAAGCTTGAGAGAGAGAGAGTGAGAAGTGTCAAGCTTGTGTTAGCCATCTTACTCCTGGTGGTGTTGTTGAGGACGAGGAGGCAAGTTTGTATGCCCTAAGCATCTAAAATGAAATACATAGTCTACTTTTAAGCCAAATTTGTGGTAACAAAATTGTTAATGCTGTATGAGAGTTGGTGCAACAATTTTTTAAATTCTTTTTTTTTTGTATTGTGTCTTTAATGCATCTTTAACAAGATGTTTATAAATGCATTGCTCCTTGATTTAAACTGGGTTTTTTTTAAGAACTTGGGCAAGCCTGCCTTGTAAAATATCTTAATATCTTTAAGCCAAATATGTAAAATATCTTTAATATCTAAGCCAAGTTATGAATATCTATAATATCTAAGCCATGTTATGAATAGTTTTATGCTGAGGCAATTTTCCAGAATTGGGCTAATGGGGATTTTCTCAGCTGAGGATATAACTGTCCAAAGATGTGGTAAAAATCACAATCCTGGAAAATCTATAACACAACAGGTCAAGATATACATCAAATATGAATATATAGTGTCCTATGCATGAGTGTGGAGAAATCTTTCCAATAATTTTTCCAAAGGTCACTGTCTCAAAGTCAGAAGTCAAAATGTAAAATTAACTTTGCATGGTACTTGAAATAATTTTCAATAACATATATAAAGTACCTTTAAATTATTGTTGACGAAAAAAAAGCCAAGACAAATTTGTCAGAATTTAAAAAAATTAATGACATCGCACAAGTTATATATATCAAATATGGATATATAAATATCGTGCCATCTGTTGCTGGTGGTGGATGTTGACATCCTTGCAGCCTGTTAAGCAAGATATGTTTAATTAGAGACATTAGAGGATGGCATCTGCCATTGTGTGACGGACTTGATAGTAATTTTACTATTCATAATGGCCACTTGTTTCGCATCATTTTTTGTCTACAATGGACAGACTTATGTATGGCATGTTTCTTACCAAGACAGTGAGAACTGAAACCCAGTTACCATTTAAATATGACACTTGACCCAAACACCAAAATAATACATTTGTATTATATCCCATTGACCATTATCTAATATGTGTGACTTACTCCCAACTGGTTGTCAAGGAATGCAGGAAGGGTATGTAAATATAGCGATATATTAGTGTCATATATTAAGATGAAAGCTAATTGCTGCATTGTAAACATCGTGTTTGCATCTACCAATGCCCAATTTAAATCATAAAACATCCAATCATTATAAAATCAAACTGTTGTAAATAAGCTAATAATAATCATAGAAATAATTAATCCATAACTAAATTGAATTATTAGTGTCTATGAAAATTTGAATAGTCATTTTAATTTTAATATTTTAAATCATTCTTTGTGCACTTTAATTTACATATTAATTATTTGTGCATAGTTCAAATTAAATACATAATTAGAGATACTTAGAATTAACATTTACAGAAACGACATGCAACATATTTCCTCCTAATTTGGTGAATTAACATGTAACATTAAATTAATATTAACTAAAAGATATCTAGTTTATTTTGTCCAACTCATCACAATCTTATTCATGAAATTATTTTAAAATAAACCAAAAAGAATGAATATTAGCCTTGTTCAGTTTGTTGCATTGTATAATTTTTGTACAAATTACGAATTCATTGAATTTAAACCATATTATTCAAATTATGACCAAGCTTTCTTTTCTGAAGAATGGTAATTATTTTCATGCGAAGATGGACATATTTATTTATGAGGGGTTCAACATAATAAACTATTTGGATATCTTTCTGCACACACATTCACATTATGACTCTAAAGCTAATGCCTGAAGGGGAACAGTTTGGGAAGAGTTTAGGTAATGGGCCATGTGAAACAATTAAAGACACAATTAAAGACAAATAGAACCAAATCATTATATTAGATATATTGCTTATCCTGAAATAATTTCTCCTATTTAAGTTAAGTTTTATAGACAAGAAGTTTAATGTCACAATGTGCTTCAGTTGTCCTAATATCTATCAATTTAAGAGAGATTAAGGCATTAAACAAATCATGAGATCAGAACATCTTTTATCAAAAGAAATAAACCCTATTAAATGTAGTCAATTAGGAATACTTAACTATCAAAAATAGGTTTATGTTATCTAATTTAAAGTTAATGTCATTCAATTATAGTAACATTATGAAATGAAAACAATCAGCAAGAAGACAAATCGTAATCCATCAAAGCGTGGTAGGAATATTCTCGCAAAGGAATAAATGAATTTCAAATCAGAGAATTATCAACTTATATTTCTATTTTGTATATTACAAGATTATAGAATATATATATGTGATTATTGTGTCAACTGATTTTAACACATTTGCTGTTAATGTTTGCTTATTCAAAATGAATTGATCGGTGGCTCCCTCTATCTCATTTTATTATCTGTTTGTAGTAAAATTTACCAAAAATTTCCGAAGTTATTTATGTAAGTCTCATCTTCGACTTAAGGTGTGATAATTAACCTGTCTTCCGTCTCCCCCTTTGTCTCCCCACTGGAGCCACACCTTTTGTATGACATTTATCAGCATGTATCATGTATATATGAATATTAATGATGAGCTGGGATTGCTCTCTGGATCTACTCGAACTTTCAGTCCCGTTTATGAGCAAGGGGAGTGGTGCTCAGTCAACCCAAACCAATGAATTACCTTGATGTCACATCTTTGTTTTTGTTAAAACAGCATGATGTGTTGCATCAAAAGGAAACACTCATATATCAACTGCAATAGATATCTATATATTTGCATTACAGTTTCATTACAAATGAAATGGAAATGCATATTTTGGACATTGTTAAGGCATGCAGGATACATCAAAAGTGAAGCTAGGTACTGCCTACAGTTGACTACATACAGGAAGTGGCGAACAGTACCACCTTTATATCAACATCCTGTCAGGCTGTGGGGACAAAGAGGGTAAGATATACCGGAAGTACAAGTAGGTTAAAGAATTTCTCTTACGTTTTGGAGAACTTTGACTCTGGTTTTCAGTTTGGTCCCAGTGCTATTTGCCAGAGCAGATACTGCATTGTAAAAAGGTGTAAACTCCTTCTGGTTTCCTGGCTTTTCTCCCCATTCTTTGACCATTTGCTGAAACAACAAACATGTATAAATCATACCAAGTTTCCAAACATTCAGACTAACTATATATATGCAAATGCAATTTAATAAAGTTATTGTCCAAGACAAGGATAATAAATTTAGTGTGTAAAGCACAGCTCTCTAGCTTGCTATCTACTATTTAGTTTCTCACATCCATTAGTCTACCTGGTTCTATTACAAGTGTTGCCTAGTAACTATTTTAATCTGACAATCTGAGGATCTTACCACTAAGCGCAGTTCCTTTGAGGCCAATCTCTCATATTTGCGGCTGAGGACGATATAATCATTCTTCATACTAGAAGCCTCACCACCATTATCGATTGCGAACGAGGTAGTGTTACGACCTGGTTTCTGAATATGCTCCATTTGTCGCAATTCCTATTTTAGATGACAAATCAGATTGGAAATAATGATATCATCATTCACACATCAGCACAGAATATGGTGTTTAGCTTTGTGTACTTTTTATTTTATCTATAACCAATAATATGATCAATAAATCAGAATTCTTCACTGATGAGAGTGCCACTTTACCTTAGTTGTCATTTTAGCCAGTTTGGGGTCTGGTTCGGAATCCTCTTGAATTCCATACAGAGAAAATGTTATGCACCCTGTCTCAAAGAAATCTAGATGTTCTTGGGTAATCTTTTCAAAATGTATAATCTCGGTGTGCTTAAACTCTGGTGTCAAGGTTGACTTCTTCATCTCAGTACACCGATACTCCACCTCATCGTACACTTTGTATTTGATCATTGAACCATGGACGAACCGAGCTTTGTTAATTTCAGCACTGTTAATGGTAATCTATAAATAAAATATAAATTTTAGTTTTTTTTCTACCACACAATGATTGAATATAAGCATGTATATAAAGCCATTGAGATAAATAGTTAGAGAATGGGATAAGTTGACCTTGAACCAATATGGCTTTTCCAGGAGTTCCTCTGGAGAGTCCACAAAGTGGTCCTCATCGAGGGATTTGCCTTTTTGCGTGCATGGAGACACATTTATGAATATCCGTCCCTCGTCTTGTCCTTTGTAATCAGTCACAGTTAGGCAATCATCAAGATCGAGAGAATACCCTAATGCCTGCAGGAACACATTAGCTGTACCAATCAATACGTTTTCTGTAGGCTCCCAGAATGGGTCCTCTTCCTTTGGGATTTGGTCAAGATTGCCATCAAGGAAGGACTGATACATATCCTGTAAAAATAAATACAATCAAGGTAATTTGCCATTTGAATTGTGTGCCTGTAAATAGCTTTGATTGAACTATGCTGATTATGATGATAATATATTTATCTAATCCATAAAACATGAATCAGAAAGTTGCCAAGACTTGACAAAGCTAATGCCTAACTAAGCTGGCAACCCTTTACAAATACATTGATGTTATGTTGCAAAATTAGTATAAAACCGATACATATTGGTTCAATAATAACAATATTTTTAAAACTTTAGCTATATTGTTCCAATAATAACAATAATTTTAAAACTTAAGCTACCTCTTCAACACTTCTGTGAGTTTCTTATTATTCCATTCTGCTCTTATGCGAGTCACTAGTCAATGCTCTATGATAATGTGTTGTTAAATGTAACTTTTCACTATCATCATGATTTCAATGCATAGTATCGATATTGCACATATTTGGAGCATACGGAGCACTGCCTGGAATCAACTAAATAGCAGATATCTACCTTTCCCAACCATGCAGCATGACCAAAATACTTCTCCCATCTGGGATTCAAACCTCAGTCCTCTAGAATGGGAGACAGATGTCTAACCAACTGAGCCACGTCCCATCGCTGGCAGAGTGGGTAGATGATTGATAGAGTCGAAAAGTACCTGGCAAGCAGCTAAAGTGTATAGAAAACTGAAAGAATGTGGTTTCTCTTAGTGTTACCTACCTGCATCAAGAATCTTCTGTTCAGGAACTTCCCACGTTCCCACATCCAGGTGTTTGAGTTACGCAAATCCTTCATTTTCACCATAGTTCTGTTGCAGATCAGAAAGAGAGTGGAAAAGTTTTATTTGGAACATCTTATCAATAAGCTTCAATTCAAATAACACTAACACATTAATTATATTTGTCTTTATATGTTTTTAAATTGCAAACAGTGAAAAAAAAACATGTCTAACCCAAAGAATAGTTTAAATTAATGGGACTGAACAGGTATATGTCATGAAAAGTAGGCATGGTGCCATTAACATTTGTAAGGTGAAAACATATTGGATGCCCTGTGCTGCTGATCATGCTCGCTCAAATCTGAATGTCAGGAAGCCTGCCGAGTGCAGGGATTTTGTTTGTGGAAAGCAGGCGTGGAAAGTTTAAATGAAAAAGTCTATCAGTTATGGACAGGTATCAAAATGGCAAATTAGTTGTAATCAGCATATTATATGTTCATCATAATCTATGGAAGTCATTTCTTGTGTAAATCTCTGTAATGTTAATCACAGTCGTTTTTTACTTTATATATTTTATATAAACATGCACAGGAATATAACAATGTGTCTCACATGCATTATTGTAAAATAAACAAGAAAATCTTTTTTGTGGACCAAGGAACATGGAATTTATTGAGAGACTTTTAGGTGAAACATTTGTTATTTGTGATATAAAACATTTGTTGCTTTTGAAAATCATGCAACATGCCTCGATTCATTCATTATTCATAAAATAAAAGACAACTATGCCAAACAATCTTAAATTCAATTTTCAGTTACATTCTTAATTGTGAAATGTGAAATGTTGTTTTTATTCCAATTAGGGTGTTATAATCATGCTGACTTTACCTTAATCTAGGACGTTCATTACTGTGATATTTAAAATAAACAATTTTGAATTTTAAAATTATAAATTTATGAATGTCTTCCTTGATTCACATTTATGAAATATTAAATAGAGGTACATTCATTTTTAAAAACAGTCAACATTCAAGAAACATTTACCGGTAACATCAGCCATCTCTGAATTTTGTATTTATTGAGTTTAGCATTTATATAATTCATAAAAAGGTTCTAACCAGAAAAGAACAGAGTTCTGATGTTTCATGTAAAATCACACACACACACATACATGTATATACACACCCACACACACGTACACACCAATACTGGAGTGACAGTATCAAATATATGACAATAGCTGGACTTTGTTTGACATACAGCTGCAGTATCACAACAATTGATCATCTCCAAAACCATAACAATCAATTATATCCCAAGAAATGTCTATCTCATTTGCCAGATGATGTCATAGCCTGGGCCACTCACCTGGCAGATGATGTCATAGCTTGGGCCACTCATTTGCCAGATGATGTCATAGCTAGGCCACTCATTTGCCAGATGATGTCATAGCCTGGGCCACTCATTTGCCAGATGATGTCATAGCTAGGCCACTCATTTGCCAGATGATGTCATAGCCTGGGCCACTCACCTGGTAGATGATGTCATAGCCTGGGCCACTCATTTGACAGATGATGTCATGGCCTGGGCCACTCACCTGGTAGATGATGTCATGGCCTGGGCCACTCATTTGACAGATGATGTCATGGCCTGGGCCACTCACCTGGCAGATGATATCATAGCCTGGGCCACTCATTTGCCAGATGATGTCATAGCTAGGCCACTCATTTGCCAGATGATGTCATAGCCTGGGCCACTCACCTGGTAGATGATGTCATAGCCTGGGCCACTCACCTGGCAGATGATGTCATGGCCTGGGCCACTCACCTGGTAGATGATGTCATGGCCTGGGCCACTCATTTGACAGATGATGTCATGGCCTGGGCCACTCACCTGGCAGATGATATCATAGCCTGGGCCACTCATTTGCCAGATGATATCATAGCCTGGGCCACTCATTTGCCAGATGATGTCATGGCCTGGGCCACTCACCTGGCAGATGATGTCATAGCCTGGGCCACTCATTTGCCAGATGATGTCATAGCTAGGCCACTCATTTGCCAGATGATGTCATGGCCTGGGCCACTCACCTGGCAGATGATGTCATAGCCTGGGCCACTCACCTGGCAGATGATATCATAGCCTGGACCACTCACCTGGCAGATGATGTCATAGCCTGGGCCACTCATTTGCCAGATGATGTCATAGCTGGGCCACTCATTTGCCAGATGATGTTATGGCCTGGACCACTCACCTGGCAGATGATGTCATAGCTAGGCCACTCATTTGCCAGATGATGTCATGGCCTGGGCCACTCACCTGGCAGATGATGTCATGGCCTGGGCCACTCATCTGCATGATGATGTCATAGCTGGGCCACTAACCTGGCAGATGATGTCATAGCCTGGGCCACTCACCTGGCAGATGATGTCATAGCCAATCCATTTGAGTCAGATGTTGACCCTGGACACATGTTTGTCGTATCCATAAACATTTCTTTGGGATATATTGATGTTTATGGTTCAGTACTATAGTGCTGAATTCACCCTTCACATCAACAAATTATGAAAATGATAAACTTATTATAAGCCTTTTTTGTCTTATACCTGGTCTCGCTAGAAATTGGCAAACAAGCAAATACAAGCTAATATAAATAGCAGTTTTTGTTAGAATGAGTATCAAAAAGGCAGAATATTCTGTAGGTATTTTACATGTTAAGAGAGTCAGCTGCAACTATGAAGAAGTCAAGCCCACCAAACCTAAACATGTACTTGGATTGTTTTAACCAATTTATTTAACTAACTTTATCCCACAGAATATTGTATTAAATTATCTGAATTGGACAGTGAAAATATAAATAAAGAAAGATGCAGCTCACGTATGAGGACAGTTATTTGAATATGTAGGTCATAAAAGATGCATAATGAAGGTTGGCAAGAAGATATATCAGAAGTAGTTATGATAAACATTTGCTATTTGCTCTGGACTTTCAACATGATATGGCTTTATAAGCCAAACCTTGAAAAAACAAATTGCAAAATATCTAATCTCAATTCGTCTTTTGTGTTATTTCCAAAATGCATATACATGTATAAACCAATATCTACAGTTTAGTTTTGTGCTTGCATTCAATAATGTTTAGTGAAAAACAAAAATTTTATTCCACAAAATAAAACTTTTTCTCTATACTATTTCATGTCTATTATGAAGAGAACTTCACCTAAAGTTTCCCAGCAAAATGTTTGAAATTTATTATTTAGTAATGTTCAAACTACAAATTCGTCTCAGATATTGATACAATCATATATACACATACATGTATTATCAGAATAATTGTTCACAGCATAAAATAGGTAACTTTTTTAGGAAATTTTTTCTTGTTTATAATAGGTTGAGGTACAAAAAGTGGTACTATTTTTCACATGTGAGGCTGGCCAATTATTTTTAAAAAAAAAGAGAAAAGATTTACAAAAAATTTGATCATATATGTCTGTGAATAGAAGATGAGATAGCAGAATAATTTCAGTTTGTGAATTGAGATCAGATCTATCACCAATCTACGAGAGCACATAGAACTCTATGAGGTGGAGAAGGCTCTTTGCAGCAGCTAATCATATATTTTGCAGGGTTCTCTTGAGTACCTGGGAGCATTCTGACTGTGGTGGGGTGAGAGAACAATACAATGGTCATGGTTACAAAATGGCTGTCATATCATTAATAATTTCTAATTGTAATGAATTCTACAATTGTTCCTTGTTAGAGATATTACAAAGATATATATGCATGTTAATGTTGTAAAGTTAGTATTATTTGTTAGGAACACGTTTTTGTTAATTCATAATCTTATTCACAGGAATTAGAAATATGTCTTCAGACAAATGATGGAAAATGGCAAAATGAATACAAATAAAAATAAATACTAAAAACATGATCTACAGCTTCTGGGTGTCAAGCATACACACAATGTCAGCGCTAATTACATTTCTGCTGAAAATATGTGTACCTATAGAAGAATGCATATGTACCTGTAGTAAAATGCATATATACCAGGTACTTAAATGCGTGTGTACCTAATTAATAATTATATTTCTGTTGAAAATATGCATGCCTAGAGAAGAATGCATATGTACCTATACTTGAATGTGTGTACCTATACTTGAATGCATGTGTACCTATACTTGAATGTGTGTACCTGTACTTGAATGTGTGTGTACCTGTACTTGAATGTGTGTACCTACACTTGAATGTGTGTACCTGTACTTGAATGTGTGTACCTATAATTGAATGTGTGTACCTATACTTGAATGTGTGTACCTATACTTGAATGTGTGTGTGCCTATACTTAAGTGTGTGTACCTATACTTGAATGCATGTGTACCTATACTTGAATGTGTGCACCTGTACTTGAATGTGTGTACATGTACTTGTATGTGTGTACCTATACTTGAATGTGTGTACCTGTACTTGAATGTGTGTACCTGTACTTGAATGTGTGTACCTATACTTGAATGTGTGTGTACCTATACTTGAATGTGTGTACCTATACTTAAATGTGTGTACCTATACTTGAATGTGTGTACCTGTACTTGAATGTGTGTGTACCTATACTTGAATGTGTGTACCTATACTTGAATGTGTGTACCTATACTTGAATGTTTGTACCTATACTTGAATGTGTGTGTACCTATACTTGAATGTGTGTACCTATACTTGAATGTGTGTACCTATACTTGAATGTGTGTACCTATACTTGAATGTGTGTACATATACTTGAATGTGTGTACCTATACTTGAATGTGTGTACCTGTACTTGAATGTGTGTGTACCTGTACTTGAATGTGTGTGTACCTATACTTGAATGTGTGTACATGTACTTGTATGTGTGTACCTATACTTGAATGTGTGTACCTATACTTGAATGTGTGTACCTATACTTGAATGTGTGTACCTATACTTGAATGTGTGTACCTATACTTGAATGCGTGTGTACCTGTACTTGAATGTGTGTGTACCTATACTTGAATGTGTGTACCTATACTTGAATGCGTGTGTACCTGTACTTGAATGTGTGTGTACCTATACTTGAATGTGTGTACCTATACTTGAATGTGTGTACCTATACTTGAATGTGTGTACCTATACTTGAATGTGTGTACCTATACTTGAATGTGTGTACCTATACTTGATTGTGTGTACCTGTACTTGAATGTGTGTACCTATACTTGAATGTGTGTACCTATACTTGAATGTGTGTACCTATACTTGAATGAATGTACCTATACTTGAATGTGTGTACCTATACTTGAATGTGTGTACCTATACTTGAATGTGTGTACCTATAATTGAATGTGTGTACCTATAATTGAATGTGTGTACCTATAATTGAATGTGTGTGTACCTATATTTGAATGCGTGTGTACCTGTACTTGAATGCGTGTGTACCTATACTTGAATGTGTGTACCTATACTTGAATGTGTGTACCTATAATTGAATGTGTGTGTACCTAATTACTAATTATATTTCTGTTGAAAATATGCATGCCTAGAGAAGAATGCATGTCTACCTGTAGTAGAATGCATGTGTACCTATATATGAATGTGCACCTATACTTGAATGCATGTGCACTTGTAGTTGAATGTGTATGCCTACATGTATACTTGAATGAATATCTATGTGCACCTATAATTGAATGAATAGATGCCAATTTTTGTTAAAGTAAAGAACATATCATATAATTTTCAGTTCTTAAATGAGAAGGAAACCTTCACAAAATAGATAAGCAATTTAAATATCACTCCTATGAACAGATATTGGACACAAAAAATGTTAAATTTGTTTGCTGTTTTTATGGAAAAATATAATATAACATAATACAACTTATATCAAGCTTTTGAAAATTACAAATAATTAATAAATGCTTTTATGGCAACCATGACACTTTCATTCAATATGCTAATCACAGGAAGTCATGAGAAATGTACAGGCCATGATTTGGGGATTTTTTTTTCCATTTCTGTTTATTTACAGGGTTTAGGCAAGAAAAAGAAATTTGATAATTCATATTATTTTTTTCGGAACATTCAAAAGTTTGGCGGCCATCATGGATTTTGGCAAAAAGTTCTGATGTACCTTGTTTTGGAGGGTTCAGACAAGAGAGATTATATTTGACAATTCCCATTTTTCAGAAGCAATCTTGATTTTTTTTGTGAAAAGTCTTGATGAACCTCATTTTGAAGATGTTGGATGAGAGAGTTGGAATTTGTCAAAAAGTTATGTTAGGTTATGTAATATCTGGGGACAAATCGGGGATGAATCTTATTTTGGGATGCTATGCAATGGTTGATGGAGGGGGCGGGGGGGGGGGGGGGGCTAATCTTTATATGTCTATATATTAAATCAGACAGAAGTGTGCAAGTGTACTTAACAGACTCTAGCACGCAAGTACAAATGCCAGATCATTAGGTCAGATGCTGACTTTTTAATAGAACAATTGCAGTGCAATGTCTTGAGTATTCAGGAGTTTGGCTGCTGCCAAGTGAACTATTATTGTTAACACCACAGATTATTACAGTACCAATTGTGAACATTTTTAAGCCTATGATATCATGTTTATATTACTAGCTAATAAAATTTATATCCATTAATTATCATGCTTGTATAACTGAAAATAAGCGCCCTCTTTTGCACTATGATTATTAGGATGCTGAGAATAAGCAAATATCAACATATACATGAAATTATGCTTATGTAACTCACAAAAAGCATAGTTTATGAAACTATGCTTCTATAAATGAAAAAGCACAATATATCTAACCATGCTGCTTTGCTGACAATATCAACAATATATAAGTACACATGATATGAGTCAGAGAAAGTTGGATTTGATATAATGAGAGAAGAGTAAGAGTGAACACTGACTTTGTTCCTTTGGTGCTGCTGAAGTTGCCTTCCTGGGCTGCGGCTGAGATCAAAACAACTTCAAAGGTTTTATGTTTGTCCAGTTCCTCTGAGATTGCATTCACCTCTGACACCATCGGTAACAACTCCAAGACGGCCTCCTGAGCTAACTGCTGGTCTGAGATCACATTAAAATAACAGTATTACTGACGGCCATTCTCATAATTCACCCTTAACTAACAACAATAGCAAAATTATGTTTTAGGTATCATCTACCAAAACACTTTTTTTTTCTCTAAAGAATAGGCCTCAAATATTCACTGCACAATTCAGGTAATAAATACAATGAATGAAATAAAATTAACTGTTAATAAAAAATTAAGCCAACTTAACTAGTCCTGTTCTATAATTTGGACATGGCCATGCGAGACTTACCTTTAGTTAGACCATCCCCACCAGTGGCAAATCCTTTTGCCTGCGCAATCTCTTTCTGTGCAAAATCCCAGTCAATATTAGGAGGCAAACTGCTGTCACAGTCTGTCTTTTTGGGATTTATAAACACATAGAGATGGTTTGAACCTGAAAAAAACAGAAACACACTTGATTTTACAATGATGGCAAAACCCATTTTAACACAGAACTTTCTCATTTCAGTTCCTTCCGAGCACATTTATTCTTTTAAAATCTTTTTGTGTATGGCCACATCATCGACTAACATTAACAGATTTTTTAGACAAGATTTCTGTTTTTTTCTTCCAAATTTAGATGAAGCGGTGGGAAGTAGGCGATGCTTCCACATTTAGATGAAGCGGTGGGTTTTAAAATGTTGTTATCATGGTTATAGATAAACAGATATATGATAATTGATAGAACTCATTTTAAACCCTGAATTTTGCTTAATAAGACCTTACACATAACAATGATAACAATAATGCATAAAATAATTACTCTGGACTTGTATATAGACATGATCATAATATAATAAGTTTTACATCATGATTCAGCCACACATTACTCCTGACTAACACATTTAAAACATTAACAATGAGCAGGTGACCGGTATGTGGCTTACCAAACAGCAGTCTGTCCTTGTGTCCGAGGGTGGTGGGGCCAGTCAGTGGGGCTCCATTCAGCTTGGTCTTCGCACCTGTTGAGCCAGGTTTGACAACATAATCTCCATTATCCAGACTTATCACAGCATGCTCCTTCAAAATGCTGCAAACAGAAAAAAAATCTTTGATAAGATTGCTGAGATATTCATGCAAGACGTTATTCCTTATGATAGTATTATCATATCAAAATAACCAGTTTGGAGTCGAACCTGAGTCCACTAAGGGATATGTTAGGCATTACTGCTGCATCTTTTCGGCCAATTGTTGTGTCCGAAGCTTCCAAGAAGTGGGTGACGACACCAGACAGCATGGGGTCCTCGTTCAAGTTGAGTAAATGTGGATCGGTAGCTCTTCTGTCCCTGGAATTATCCTGGGCAAAGGACTCCGAACGGGCTGCTTGCAACTGTAAAATGATTAATTAAAATCATAACTGTTCCCACACAAACTATTCCAATTTAACTGGTTGAAGTCAGACAGAGATATGCTCAGATTTCCTTCGCTTTGGAGTCTTTATGACCTGGCTTCAACCTTTAGGCAAGTTTTTTCTTTATATTTTTTGAAAAAATATAACAGAAATGTGCTTAATAATCTGAACATAAACTTCAAGGACAAATAACCAAGAACCAATACATCATTATATTTGACATATCAATTTTGATTTGTTACTGAACTCCTTGTAAACCAATTAATTGGGTGTACTTTCACACTGGAATGTTTAGAGTGACATAATATTTCATTTGACTTCAATAAGTTATTTATCACAAGCAATACATAAAATACTAACAAAGTTAATATTTTATTCTCATTATAAATGTTTGGAAGTATGAAAAAGAGGACAGATTGAAAATACTCTGTGCCTTAACTCTAAATTATTATCAATAAACCAAGTTATATATCATACACATTCCAATTTGATATGTACATGTAAATGAATAGAATTAAATATGTAAATGAGAATGACTCTGACCTTCTGTTCCCATCCTTCTTCTGATGAGGCCAGAGTGGCCATATTCTGCCTGATTTCCTCTTCCATCTCCTTCCTCATCTTTTCCTTTTCTACAATGACACGTTTCAATCATTAGTCAACTGTAATTCTTTATCACATCCGTCACCTGTAACTTCTGTGATTTTGTTACTTGCAAATTGTCTGAGAAAGTCATCTGTCACAATGAATATATCTTTTGTGACATCGTCTGCCACCTAGAATTTTTCTTTTGACATGTCATTACATCTCTGTTGAAGATGTCTGTGGCTACCTCCTGTTTGATCATCAGATTTAAGAGGCTTATAACAGAACTATTAAATATTCTTTCAAATGAAAGGTGTGCTTAGGATCGAAAGATTATTTGAGCATATCCTGACATCTCAATTGTGTCCTGCCCTTTGACATCTCAATCTTATCTTTCCCCTGTACATCTCAATCTTATCCTTCCCCTGTACATCTCAATCTTATCCTTCCCCTTGACATCTCAATTCTATCCTTCCCCTTGACATCTCAATCTTATCCTTCCCCTTGACATCTCAATCTTATCCTTCCCCTTGACATCTCAATCTTATCCTTCCCCTTGACATCTCAATCTTATCCTTCCCCTTGACATCTCAATCTTATCCTTCCCCTTGATATAACTGTGCTAGAGTACTAATATACCATGATATTTTGCCTTTCCCCCAGTCTCCTTATATTGCTATAACTGTGTCAGAGTACTAATATGCCATGATATTTCTCATGATGTCTCCTCACAATGCTGGATGCCTGTAGTAGGATGTGTGATACATACCCTCTGGTGCGAGTCCAGTCATGGTCACAATGCTGGATGCCTGTAGAAGGATGTGTGATACATACCCTCCGGTGTGAGTCCAGTCATGGTCACAATGCTGGATGCCTGTAGAAGGATGTGTGATACATACCCTCTGGTGTGAGTCCAGTCATGGTCACAATGCTGGATGCCTGTAGTAGGATGTGTGATACATACCCTCTGGTGTGAGTCCAGTCATGGTCACAATGCTGGATGCCTGTAGTAGGATGTGTGATACATACCCTCTGGTGTGAGTCCAGTCATGGTCACAATGCTGGATGCCTGCAGTAGGATGTGTGATACATACCCTCTGGTGTGAGTCCAGTCATGGTCACAATGCTGGATGCCTGTAGTAGGATGTGTGATACATACCCTCTGGTGTGAGTCCAGTCATGGTCACAATGCTGGATGCCTGTAGTAGGATGTGTGATACATACCCTCTGGTGTGAGTCCAGTCATGGTCACAATGCTGGATGCCTGCAGTAGGATGTGTGATACATACCCTCTGGTGTGAGTCCAGTCATGGTCACAATGCTGGATGCCTGCAGTAGGATGTGTGATACATACCCTCTGGTGTGAGTCCAGTCATGGTCACAATGCTGGATGCCTGTAGTAGGATGTGTGATACATACCCTCTGGTGTGAGTCCAGTCATGGTCACAATGCCTCCTCCGTCCATGGCCTTCTTCAATCTGTCATTCTCTTCCTGCAAGTTCACATTTCCATCTTATTACACGGTACATTATCAATAAACATAAAGGTTGAGCATTTATTGTTGAGAGTCACAAATATATAACAAATATATAAAGTTATAGTTCTTGTGCATCTTAATAGGAAAGAGAAGATTTTTTTGTAATTGATTCATTTTTAAACTGTTAATTGCCCTATGTAGTTCAAAATAAAAATTATTATATTCAGAATCAAGAAAGCTACAAAAAGAGATAATGATTAAAACTTGTTTTAAACATTGATGAGAGCAAAAATGTTCACATCCTCTATCATATGATGACACTATATATTATCATATTTGAAATGTTTTATTAAATCTTGTCAAAACTTCTATGTTATATACAGACCTTCAGTTCTCTGATGAGTTTGTCCATGGGGTTTTCATTGACAGTTGCCTTGTTCTTGATCTTTTTGGCTCGGTCAGCATACCTGAGCGTGCCCAGAGTCTCGTCATAGTTGATATCGGCGGGAGACAGGGCAGCAATCATGATGGTTTTACTGTTACCTCCAAGGGCATTCTGCAGCAACTTTGTTAGCACAGAATCACGGTATGGCACCATCACTTTTTTCTTCCCCATAGATAGGTCAGCCAGGGCCTGCACAACACAAAACAATCAATTCACACCAGATCCATCTTGTGGCAATATGTAACAAAAAATATGTCAGCTTTTAAAAATAAAATGTTAAAATAATTTAACAATTAATTTATTTACTCTTTTGACCTGTGGAAATATTTTCAGAACCTTATCACAATGTTTCCAAACAACCAAAAAAAAATAGTTTTGTACAAAGAGATACAAATCTCACTGATTTGACAATTTGTTTGATAAGTTTATTGCACAAAGATATGAAATATCCAATGCAATCAATCTCATATTGTATGATAATCATACCAAAGCATTTTCTATGGTATTTTTGTTGAAGTGATATATAATTGCATATATAAATATAAGGTGAAAAATACTTGTATATACATTCATAAATAATGTGGAAAGTGACATGCTATATGTATTGGGTCTGCTGATTGTGTGAGCTTGCACTGTATTTTACTATGAGCACACACTGGCATTAACTGTGAGCACACGCTGGACCTAGCTATGAGCACACGCTGGACCTAGCCGTGAGCACACGCTGGACCTAGCTATGAGCACACACTGGACCTAGCTATGAGCACACACTGGACCTAGCTATGAGCACACACTGGACCTAGCTATGAGCACACGCTGGACCTAGCTATGAGCACATGCTGGACCTAGCTGTGAGCACACACTGGACCTAGCTATGAGCACACACTGGACCTAGCTATGAGCACACACTGGACCTCGCTATGAGCACACGCTGGACCTAGCTATGAGCACACGCTGGACCTAGCTATGAGCACACGCTGGACCTAGCCATGAGCACACACTGGACCTAGCTATGAGCACACACTGGACCTAGCTATGAGCACACACTGGACCTAGCTATGAGCACACACTGGACCTAGCTATGAGCACACGCTGGACCTAGCCATGAGCACACACTGGACCTAGCTATGAGCACACGCTGGACCTAGCTATGAGCACACACTGGACCTAGCTATGAGCACACGCTGGACCTAGCTATGAGCACACACTGGACCTACCTATGAGCACACACTGGTCTACACTGAGCACAGAATAACAATTGGGAAACTGTGGCTGAGGTTGATTTGAAGCAAATTTGAGACCTTAACAATGTGACTGACCTGAAATCAAGAAAAAAAGAAAAAAAAGAAAAAATGGGGGAAAAATCCTGATGTCATTTCAGGTTCCAAACTTGTATAATATCAATTCTGGCCATGGATGATACTGACCACATTAATACTATGGGCCAACATACTGACCACATTAAAGGTATTAAGCACCAATCCTGTTTTCTTGGTTTTGCAACAGTATATATACATATGAACACCATGCCGTATTAAAGTTTGACATCGAGCAACAAGAAGAGTTGCTACAAGACATAGAAGTTGCACAGTCTGTGTTAGATTTTCTCATCCCATGGCTGCATGTGACGGGTAAACACGGGTAGCGTGAACTTTATTTGACCTCAAAAGTAGGGTAGCACTGTTTGACGTCATTTTGGTACTAATCAAAAGACAATACATTTCATGACGTCATAAGCATATTGCCATGCTCTTATGACGTCATTTTACCTTTCAGTGCCTCTATGATGACACTCCACATAAAAATGACGCCAAAAAAGGAGTGTGCTTTCATTAGGGGCCTATATATTAGGTACATGTTCAAATAGGTTTTACAGACAATGATGGGGATGCATTTTTCAAAAAGTTTATAGACATGAAAGACAAATACATTTATCACCAATATGCTAATTTTAAACGTTTTTTTCAAAATCAGTGCTTAATCCCTTTAATACTATGGGCCAACATTCTCTTTGACACCACAAATGGTATGCAAGAATTTTTGGTTTCAAATATATGAGGATGATTCTATAAAATAAGGTGCATGGTATCACAGTTTTGTAGGATAATATATACCGGTAAACGTGCATGGTTTTATATTTTTGAGAATGATATATTAAGTGTGTATAGTTTCACATTTGTGAGGATGAAATATGAGAAAGTGTGAATGGTTTTACATGTGTGAGGATGATATATAAGAAAGTGTGTATGGTATCAGATTTGTGAGGATGATATATAAGAAAGTGTGAATGGTTTTATATTTGTGAGGATTATATATAAGAAAGTGTGAATAGTTTTATATTTGTGAGGTTGATATATAAGAAAGTGTGAATGGTATTAGATTTGTGAGGTTGATATGTATGATAGCATCCAAGGGAAGAGGATGGGGTAAAATCTATTGCTTGAGCAATAAATTATGGATACAATACATATCTACCAAAATACTAATTTCATGTAAAACATTTTAAATGACCTCCACTGTTTAAAATATCTAAGATATGTTTGGATTTAAATTGTGAAAATGGTCCATCAGGTCCATCAGTCAACCCAACCATTCACAATAAATAACATAACTTAAATAAATAAATAACATAATAATGATAACCAAAGACATTAATGGGAAAATATGCGAGAGTGATGAGTGCTGTTTTAAAATGTAATTAGTTTGAAATATATATTGCTCAAATATTTTCTCTGAGTTAGAAAATTATTAAAACATAGACAAAATTATCACTGAATTCAATTGAGCTGGATTCATGACTGCTTGGAAATAATTCTCGCTATCTGCTCTCCCTGCTTTTTAGCTGGTCCATGAAAAAATGACGAGATTTGCGCGAGAGAGCGATGCATGATGGGAAAGATGTTGCTTTGTAAACTTCCGCCCGCCTTTCTTCAAGATGGGAGGGAAATTTCAGACTGACATTGTACATTGACACGCTAATGTCAGCGCTAAAGCGTGTTTGTTGTGTAATCTTTATATAAGTATATTGTACTACATAATTTATTTCAACATTAAACATCAAAACTGAGAAAAACAACGATGGAAAGATGAAAGGCAGAGGCGACAATGCCCCAAACAGGCTGTCGCCGCTGTTCCGGAAGTGCCATGTGCAAAGAATTGGGTCAAATATGATTGCAGTGCTCTAAAAATGCAGCATATATGCTAGAGCAGATAGGGAGAATTGAAAAAGACTTTCTAAAATTTGGGTTTCTAAAACTTAAGTTTTACCAAACATCTTTCATCTCTTCTGTCCAGTGATGCTCTATTTTTACCATCAAAAGTTTGAAAAAAAGAAGAAAAGTATCTAGCCTGAGAAATAGGAAAGCTTAATGTCTGAAAGGCTAAAATTGTCTTGAAAGGTGTGGCCTTTATAATATGGCCTTCAGCATTAATGCTGTACATAAACATTTGTGACATACTAAGTATGTTTGTTCAAAGTGTGATAACCCTTTACACAGTTGATATACAATTGCTATATCATATATTGAGTGTAATAATGTATTTTGAGTGTTTTCAAGCATGCATTATTATCAAATGTACCCAACCTTTCGTAAATTAGCTTTACATAATATCTATATAAAACAAAAAAATCAGTTAGAATGCACCACATACATGAGGAAATATGTACTTTGCTTTCTCCAAAAAGGGTGTGTGACATTGTTTGGGTCCAAAGTGAGGGATAATCTAACCTAACATCAGGGGGTGGATGTCAATGGGATACGCAATTATTGTGTTTGTAGCTATTTCTCTAATGCTGCATATATAAAATATACACTACCCCTCGACTTGGTTTACATAATGCCTTGAAGTTAAATATAAATAAAGCATTAATGAGACATAACATTTTACAGGTTGGAAGAGGACTGTGCATATCATGGCTGCCATGATATGCAGGTTGCTGGCAGCTGTGGGTGTGGCATAAACTCTTTTTAACTTGTTGACCAAGTTTTTCATCAGCTAAATATATAATTTATTAGTTATATTCATTCTTTGCATTGTCTTTCATAACCAAATATCTTGACTTCATAATGCACTAAAAAGAAGTTATCTAAGATCTATTTATTTAAAGAATTGACATGTTTTATACCTACAGCATGGGATGATGTTTTGTGCAAATGTCAGGCAAAGCAAGAAGCTTGATTGGTATAATTATATACCTAACATCCATGGTATAACAACAGCACTATTATATTAGTAGAGATTAGTATAGTATTTACATAAAACCTTATACAGACTTAATATTAAGCAACTCTTTTTGTAATCACAGGACAAATGATGACTTACAGAGATGACGTTTCCTAATGCTGATAAGGACTTGTTGATGTTGGCTCCTTCTTTGAGACGATCTCCGGTCGCACCCGTACTGTCTGCCCTCTCAGAACCTGCCAGGCACAATGTGAGCAGTGTTATTTAGCTCTTATTTGCATCATTCAAATGTCTATTTATGTTAGATCAACTCAGGGCAGTCATAAAGTGAAGCTGCCCAGGGAAGTCTAGCTTCATTAGGGGGGAAACTTTTCTAGGAAATCAACCATGGTCAAGGGGATATTTCTCAGGGAAATCAATGATGGTCAAGGGGATATTTCTCAGGGAAATCAATGATGGTCAAGGGGATATTTCTCCGGGAAATCAATGATGGTCAAGGGGATATTTCTCAGGGAAATCAATGATGGTCAAGGGGACATTTATCAGGAAAATCAACCATGATCAAGGGGACATTTATCAGGGAAATCAACCATGGTCAAGGGGATATTTCTCAGGGAAATCAATGATAGTCAAGGGGATATTTCTCAGGGAAATCAATGATAGTCAAGGGGATATTTCTCCGGGAAATCAACCATGGTCAAGGGGATATTTCTCAGGGAAATCAATGATAGTCAAGGGGATATTTCTCAGGGAAATCAATGATGGCCAAGGGGATATTTCTCCGGGAAATCAATGATGGTCAAGGGGACATTTCTCAGGGAAATCAATGATGGTCAAGGGGACATTTATCAGGAAAATCAACCATGATCAAGGGGACATTTATCAGGGAAATCAACCATGGTCAAGGGGATATTTCTCAGGGAAATCAATGATAGTCAAGGGGATATTTCTCAGGGAAATCAATGATGGTCAAGGGGATATTTCTCAGGGAAATCAATGATGGTCAAGGGGACATTTACCAGGGAAATCAATAATGGTCAAGGGGACATTTATCAGGAAAATCAACCATGATCAAGGGGACATTTATCAGGGAAATCAACCATGGTCAAGGGGATATTTATCAGGGAAATCAACCATGGTCAAGGGGACATTTACCAGGGAAATCAATCATGGTCAAGGGGATATTTATCAGGGAAATCAACCATGGTCAAGGGGATATTTATCAGGGAAATCAACCATGGTCGTGGGGATATTTATCAGGGAAATCAATCATGGTCAAGGGGACATTTATCAGGAAAATCAACCATGGTCAAGGGGACATTTATCAGGAAAATCAACCATGGTCAAGGGGACATTTCTCAGAGAAATCAATGATGGTCAAGGGGATATTTCTCAGGGAAATCAATGATGGTAAAGGGTGACACTTCTTTTGACAATCTATCATGCTCAAATGGAAATATTTCCCAGAGTAGCTTGTAATGTTTGAGAGGACAATTTTCAGATTAACACACCAATTTCTGATCAGCCTCTGTCACATCAAATTGCATAGACTTTGTATTAACATCCATATATCAATTACTTCTTTGTGACACATACCTGCTAAATCCACCAGGTTTATTGTACTGCTCTTCTTTGTTTCTTGACCTTGAGGGTTTTTGCTGATTTGGTCAAATATGATGGTGACGACAGTATGAGCTCTACTGCTGGTGGCATTCATCTGTGTTGATGCCACGGTTCTGTTTGCCGTTCCTGAAAGACAGATAAGATTTTCCTCTCACAATATCACAGGTAAGTTTTCCACATTAAAATCTGATTTTCCAGGTCCTTTATCAATACAGACAGTCAAACAAGACAACTGTAATAACTCACTTAAAAATTATTTGAAAAATTGTTTGGTTCACAAAAAATTATTTGTAGCATTGTGTCTTGACTATAAAGATTTCTGGTTTGTGTTATCTTTTGAAGTACTCTAAGACTTTTTATCAATTCACATATTTAATTTTGAAAGTAAATTAGGCCACAATGTGTTACCTTGTTCCATTCTTTTTTCAATCTCCTCATAGCTACCCACTGGTACATTCTTAAGGCCCTGCACATAGAAGAGGCCCAATTTGGGGTTTTGTCGTACTGGGAGGCCCCCCTTAGGGGAGTCTTTAGACAGCAAATCCCGAACCTGTTCATTGTAGATTTCCAACATGGAGAATGTGATCTCAAAACGCTGAAAAAAAGACATTTTTTATGAACATAAAAATATATAAATACATTAATCAGTTCAGAAACACAATATATATCATATTCTCCAAACTTTAATACCTTTATTTGCTTACAGATCTTGTGTTAACATGGTTATATTTTTGCATTTATGTATCGGACATTATTCTTTTGTTACACACAAAAATGGATATGACTGAAACCTACCTTGTTGGGATCTTCATTTTTCTTTGTGGATTTAAACAGTTCGTCACATGTGATTGGTACAATTCCTCTACCGGACAAAAAGAGATGTGCATTCAATGAATAAATCAATTGAATCAGTCATGATCAAGATAAAAAAAAACAATATAATATATTTGATAAAATGCAGATAATGTTCTTGTAGAAACATTATGCATGATAGATGTATTTGAGTAATTGAGCTAAATGTTCAGCCATTTTTTTAAGAACAGAGATGTTTTCTATAATAAAACAATGAGATATTGAAGAAATTGAGCTTACTTGTTGACGCTATACCCCACCATGGAATAAGATTTGCCAGCTCCAGTCTGTCCGTAAGCGAACAGTGAACAATTATATCCTGCAAGAAAACAAGGAAACCTCATACAACTTGAAGCATTAACAAAAATCACCACTCCAGTAAACAGTCTTCTAATAACCTTTATCTCATACTTGGTGCCTCAAGAGAGTGTTCTGCACCTATGAGATATTTTTTGCAGATCACCCCTCTGCCGAACTACTTTCACAGATCACCCCTCTGCCGAACTACTTTCCTTTTATCTTTTTTAAAGATTCTTTTCATATTTACATACTTTTGAAATGAATAAAATGTTTAATTAAATATGTTTATGCACAAATGTCATAATATTTGTCAATTATAAAGTAAATGTAATCATGTCTTAGGCCAGTTCTTCAACAAATCATGTGTTGATTTCTCTGAAATGAACATGATGACTGTCCAGGTTTGTTTTGACCTGGAGCAGACGACATTTCAGATTTGGGTCATGGGGACCTTGAAACACAGACAGGTGGGACCCCTGTTGACAGAGACTGCAACCTTTTGTGGGAATCTCGAAACTGATGACTGTTCACGCAGTTGAAACAGAATTACACCCATTTCATATAGTGCTTTATAGGTGGCCTAGTTCACTGCATGTAGTAATATAAAATTGATTACATTATGTCAATGAGCTGAGAACTTAAATGAGCCACACACAACATAGTTTTGTACTTATTACCATGTTTTCACTGCTTTGCTTTGAGGATAAAGTTGATTGCAAACCCCATCTATCTGCAGTGGATAAGTATGAGATAAAGACAAGAACATGAGTTCGTGCAGTGTTCAGGGAGACAGATCTCTCTCGTTGGTTCTGGTGGAAGGATCTCACTCGTCCTTTGGACTCTTGAGATCCTTCCACCAGAACCAACTTGAGAGATCTGTCTCCCTGAAGACTGCACTCACATGTTCTTGCCTTAGTATTATGACACATTGACACATTGACACAGGTGATCTGTAATATGACACATTGGTGATCTGTACTACGACACATTGGTGATCTGTAATATGGCACATTGGTGATCTGTATTATGACACATTGGTGATCTGTATTATGACACATTGGTGATCTGTAATATGGCACATTGGTGATCTGTACTATGACACACTGATGATCTGTATTACGAAACATTCAATTTGGTATTATGACAAATTGATGATCTGTATTATGACACATTGGTGATCTGTATTATGACAAATTGGTGATCTGTACTATGACACACTGATGATCTGTATTATGACACATTGGTGATCTGTATTATGACATATTGGTGATCTGTATTATGACACATTGGTGACTGAATTGACACATTGGTGATCTATCAAAATGGGCACTTAAATAACGGATGAGCCTGATCAAATTTTATTTCTGAACAAGGGCACCAAATTTTAACAAGGGCACCATGGCTATTCAATGTGCTCAACAAAGTACAGGGTAAAAAGTTCATGATTTAATCTGTCTGACGTCATTATCATTTTTACATTGTAACAAGTTTCAGCCCTACAGTATGTGACAAAATGACATCTTGAAGCCAGAACAATGGGGATATGAATGTCCTTCCAGTCCCTTACGTATGGTAGACATCCTTCCTGTCTGTCTGTTAATAATAATAATAATAATAACGATTTATATAGCGCTATATCAGACCAGGTCTGCTCTAAGCGCTTGGGGGTTAACTGAATTTGTACGGTAAGTTGTAAGGTTTGTGAACACAATACATGTATATTGATATTGTGCATGTTGACCATGAATTTTCCAAAGATTGCATCCGAGTTTGGAGAGACAATTTCTCTTTAGGTTAATAACACAAGTTTATTCTCTACCAAGAAAATATTACACACTTTATTTTTCTGTCCAATCTCAGATAGAAAACTATCAAAATTTTCTCTCTGATTGTATGTTTGAACATTTTGAACACTTTTATTGTTCACAGCTCACACCAAACAAAATTAACTTCACAGAGCCAAGGAGATGAAATTGAACTTCCATTATGGAGTCAGGAATCCTTAATATTATGTAGATGGCAATCCTGGTACTTGAGCCAAACTCGGTGAATCTTTTATGTGAGAGTTTAACGTCCATTGCGTGACTTACAGCCATCAAACAATGCAGTATTTCAAAATCATCAATAAAATAAAAACCAAAATGTATGCTTGTATAGTGCATCTAACATTGCGACACCATGTTACATATTCACAAATGACTCTGAAGCACTATTACAGCAAGATTAAAGACAAATCATTGCTCTTAAATGCAAAACACAAAGATAGCTAGGAAATAGTCAGGCCACAATCCTGAAAAAAATAAGAAGTGGATAGTCAAATCTTTATTATTTAGACAAGGAAGTAGAACTTGAGTTGGCTTAATGGGATAGTATTGATAAGATATGGATAAATGTGACATGCTCATAATATTGGCAAGCATAACTTAATATCATACTAACACATAGAATGGTCCTCCGCACATGATTGACCACACAAACCAGCCTGTTTACAATAACAGGCAGCCTACTTCTTATTGATAAACCGACACTTTTATTCATAAATATGGACAAAACCATTCACCAAGGATTCAAAATTCTTAAGATTTTTAAGGTTTTTTTACTCTTTTCAATACCTGGCCTGAATGTAGGACATAAATATGCTGACAAATTCAATTTGGTGCAGAAAGCAGTTAGTAGTTAGATGCATAAAATGACATGGTTGTGCAGTTCTTATCAATCATTCAAGTTTATGAATGTAATGATCATATATATGTGGCATACCTAACAACTTTGCTACATTATATCTCAAGGGTTAAATGTAGGTTCCACTAATTCCTCTATAATATGACTTGCCTCACAATGTATGGCGGTTTGTTTATTCAAAATATATTATTGATTTACAGAAATGACCCAGACTGCAGTTCTATTGCTCTCAAAGAGCCTGCTGTGAAATCTGCACATTGTGCACAAAGCACCAGCAAAGTCAAGGCTATACATATGAGAATGACGAAACTCATGTTGGTAAAAACAGCAGTAAACAATATGGCATGTTGCTTAACTCTGCCAGGATACCATCAGACAAAGGTCAACCAATATATATACATGTATATATATATTAGCCCAACATAAAATTTAAAACATTTTTTTACTATATATATATATATATATATATATATATATATATATATATATATATATATATATATATATATATATATATATATATATATATATATATATATATATATATATATATATATATATCCCATCAATTAGTTTCACACGAGCAGTCAGCATTATTCTGAATAGGTTACATGAAATGTCTAGCCAAATGTGCTAATATATAATTTAATATTTTCATGGCTATCCCTTCCTCATAGAAAGGAACAGGAACGTCCAACTGGTTTCACACATGCCATTTTCCAGCACCACACATGCCAGTTTTATCCCATTGATTTTCTGCTTAAAACTTTATGAATAAAGATTACATTCACAGGATTGCTTCATCCATGATGATAATATTTCTACAAATCATTGGTTGTATGGATGTCGGAAGAACTCAACATGCACCACAAAATATATAATATGAACAGAAAAATATCAATAAGCAATGTTATTCTCCAACACTACTCCATTTGAAATATAAAATCTTCTTCAGATTCTGTCACAGACAAACTAGTTTACTTATTGATACCGCACACCAGCAAATACTGACCACATTTTTTTCATAATTGACAAATCAACCCAAGAAAAAATAAAGAAGCAGCAAATGTTTCTCTTCTCCAAATAAAATCACACTAATGGTGGCTGATTTATATTAATTACCGGTATGTATAATCATGTGTGCAAAGGCTTTGCCATATATGAGAAATATGAATTACTGCAACACATTAATTATAGTTTGTCAATTCAATGCGTTTCTTACAGTTCACATGATAAATTATGGAGGATTTCTTTTACATTCAATCTAATAAAATTCCCAGTGTTTATATGTGCAAACAGAACCAGAGCATTGACATTAACCTCCATGTTGATGTGCTTTACTCTACAGTTCTGAAGATCATATCTTTGATCCTGTCTTGTTATTTGGCCTTTGATGCATGTCAATCATTACAATACATTTAAAGCCATTCTGACTTATAACTACTAATAGATGAAGGACTGGTGACAGAATGTACACCAGAATAAAACATCACAACTTTTTCTGGATTTATATAAGACTTGCCTTTGTCCTTAAGCAATTCTGACTTAACTACTAATAGATGAAGGACTGGCGACAGAATGTACACCAGAAAAAAACATCACAACTTTTTCTGGATTTATATAAGACTTGCCTTTGTCCTTAAGCTAATTTCTCATTTCTCACAATCAATATAACAGTAGAGTGGTGCATATTTGGTCAGATGACACAGTTTTTAGGTGATATTTTTGCAGCGTCATGTAAACAATGGTAAAGAGGTACAAACAAAATAGTATCATAACTCTGGAAGAAAACCCAACTGATATTTAAAAATCATTTGAGGAACAGAAAAGGATCTTTCTCAGCTAGCTTGGTTCACTTTCCTTTTTTTCCTTTTAAATTGTACATGATGTTAATATATGCTCCCAAAAGCAGGAATACATTAGGTTATTGTATGCTCCCTGTGCACAGGGCATTATTGTGATAATGATGTTCCCTGATCATCTGTCACTCTAAAAGTTTATATTTTGTTTTAATATAAAATAATTCCCTTCATTCATAAATTAAAAGGCAAACCTCACCTTGAAATGCATTGTCCAGAACACCTTGTCCAAGATCTTCAAATACTCTGCGCTGACTGGAATAATTGGAACCAGGTCCGTCCGGCTCTAATGTACCATCTGCTAGCTCTCTAAATGCGTCATGTGACCTGAAAAATAAATTTCTCGGAATAAAATAAATTTTCTAAGACAAATTAAAAGAACATATTTATTTAAGATAAATGGATAATGGGGAAGAAATGTTTTAGTACCTGTCAGATCTACTCCTACTTTCAAGTATTCAAATGTTCAGACTTATCAAGATTATCTCTTCCAAAGCAATTTAAAATAATCAATAACTTTTTAATGTCAATGGTGGATTGACGATGTTTAAACAAACAGTTACAAATCAGCATGGAGTGGGTTAATCAGTTCCCGTTTTCCTTATATTCACCATTTAATCATGAGGTCTCCCTGGTGGCCATTGCTTTGGACCCAATAAATAAATAGCCAGCTATGCAGCTCATTGACCCTCTCAGACCCGGTCCCAAGATTTGAATAAATCTGGATTTCAAGACACTCCCCTTGCATGGAATATGGCAGGGTGCTTGAGTGTTAACCTTGTTAGATAAACATGTGCTACAACAACTAGACTTGCAGGTAGATATCCAATACTTGTAATTTTTGAAATCACAAATATTAATCATGATATCACTGTTATCATTAGGACATACACAAATCACATCCAGTTTGAGGATAGTCTGACATTATTACTAAGTAGAGGAAACATTGATGTTAAAATAATGCATGATCAGTGAACGTTTCAAAGCACAAGCATGAAGTGTGTGTTCCGGTGTGAATACCGGAGGGATATCCGCCACATTCTGCCGGTGTTTATATTAGTCATGCCATGACATTTATCTTTTCCTGAATTTCTCCCGTCTTATTGATTCAATGATGTAATACTAATGCCAGCCCCACTAATGCAATGCAATTATTATGAAATATTGTCTGTAAATTGTATAACCATCTGATAAACATTGGTGGATTTACCCCTCTATGTTAGCTAAACCATCTGATATAACATTGATGGAGTTACCCCTCTATGTTAGCTAACCCATCTGATATAACATTGGTGGAGTTACCCCTCTATGTTAGCTAAACCATCTGATATAACATTGGTGGAGGTCACCCCTCTATGTTAGCTAAACCATCTGATATAACATTGGTGGAGTTACCCCTCTATGTTAGCTAAACCATCTGATATAACATTGGTGGAGGTACCCCTCTATGTTAGCTAAACCATCTGATATAACCTTGGTGGATTTACCCCTCTATGTTAGCTAAACCATCTGATATAACATCGGTGGAGTTACCCCTCTATGTTAGCTAAACCATCTGATATAACATTGGTGGAGTTACCCCTCTATGTTAGCTAAACCATCTGATATAACATTGGTGGAGTTACCCCTCTATGCTAGCTAAACCATCTGATATAACATTGGTGGAGTTACCCCTCTATGTTAGCTAAACCATCTGATATAACATTGGTGGAGGTACCCCTCTATGTTAGCTAAACCATCTGATATAACCTTGGTGGATTTACCCCTCTATGTTAGCTAAACCATCTGATATAACATCGGTGGAGTTACCCCTCTATGTTAGCTAAACCATCTGATATAACATTGGTGGAGTTACCCCTCTATGTTAGCTAAACCATCTGATATAACATTGGTGGATTTACCCCTCTATGTTAGCTAAACCATCTGATATAACATTGGTGGAGTTACCCCTCTATGTTAGCTAAACCATCTGATATAACATTGGTGGATTTACCCCTCTATGTTAGGTAAACCATCTGATATAACATTGGTGGAGTTACCCCTGTATGTTAGCTAAACCATCTGATATAGCATTGGTGGAGTTACCCCTCTATGTTAGCTAAACCATCTGATATAACATTGGTGGAGTTACCCCTCTATGTTAGCTAAACCATCTGATATAACATTGGTGGAGGTTACCCCTCTATGTTAGCTAAACCATCTGATATAACATTGGTGGAGTTACCCCTCTATGTTAGCTAAACCATCTGATATAACATTGGTGGAGTTACCCCTCTATGTTAGCTAAACCATCTGATATAACATTGGTGGATTTACCCCTCTATGTTAGCTAAACCATCTGATATAACATTGGTGGATTTACCCCTCTATGTTAGCTAAACCATCTGATATAACATTGGTGGAGTTACCCCTCTATGTTAGCTAAACCATCTGATATAACATTGGTGGATTTACCCCTCTATGTTAGCTAAACCATCTGATATAACATTGGTGGATTTACCCCTCTATGTTAGCTAAACCAGCTGATACAACATTGGTGGAGTTACCCCTCTATGTTAGCTAAACCATCTGATAAACCTGGGTGGAGTTACCCCTCTATGCTAGCTAAACCATCTGATATAACATTGGTGGATTTACCCCTCTATGTTAGCTAAACCATCTGATATAACATTGGTGGAGTTACCCCTCTATGTTAGCTAAACCATCTGATATAACATTGGTGGAGTTACCCCTCTATGTAAGCTAAACCATCTGATATAACATTGGTGGAGGTCACCCCTCTGTGTTAGCTAAACCATCTGATATAACATTGGTGGAGTTACCCCTCTATGTTAGCTAAACCATCTGATATAACATTGGTGGAGTTACCCCTCTATATTAGCTAAACCATCTGATATAACCTTGGTGGAGTTACCCCTCTATGTTAGCTAAACCATCTGATATAACATTGGTGGAGTTACCCCTCTATGTTAGCTAAACCATCTGATATAACATTGGTGGAGTTACCCCTCTATGTTAACTAAACCATCTGATATAACATTGGTGGAGGTTACCCCTCTATGTTAGCTAAACCATCTGATATAACATTGGTGGAGGTTACCCCTCTATGTTAGCTAAACCATCTGATATAACATTGGTGGAGGTCACCCCTCTATGTTAGCTAAACCATCTGATATAACATTGGTGGAGTTACCCCTCTATGTTAGCTAAACCATCTGATATAACATTGGAGGAGTTACCCCTCTATGTTAGCTAAACCATCTGATATAACATTGGTGGAGTTACCCCTCTATGTTAGCTAAACCATCTGATATAACATTGGTGGAGTTACCCCTCTATGTTAGCTAAACCATCTGATATAACATTGGTGGAGGTCACCCCTCTATGTTAGCTAAACTATCTGATATAACATTGGTGGAGTTACCCCTCTATGTTAGCTAAACCATCTGATATAACATTGGTGGAGGTCACCCCTCTATGTTAGCTAAACTATCTGATATAACATTGGTGGAGTTACCCCTCTATGTTAGCTAAACCATCTGATATAACCTTGGTGGAGTTACCCCTCTATGTTAGCTAAACCATCTGATATAACATTGGTGGAGTTACCCCTCTATGTTAGCTAAACCATCTGATATAACATTGGTGGAGTTACCCCTCTATGTAAGCTAAACCATCTGATATAACATTGGTGGAGGTCACCCCTCTGTGTTTGCTAAACCATCTGATATAACATTGGTGGAGTTACCCCTCTATGTTAGCTAAACCATCTGATATAACATTGGTGGAGTTACCCCTCTATATTAGCTAAACCATCTGATATAACCTTGGTGGAGTTACCCCTCTATGTTAGCTAAACCATCTGATATAACATTGGTGGAGTTACCCCTCTATGTTAGCTAAACCATCTGATATAACATTGGTGGAGTTACCCCTCTATGTTAACTAAACCATCTGATATAACATTGGTGGAGGTTACCCCTCTATGTTAGCTAAACCATCTGATATAACATTGGTGGAGGTTACCCCTCTATGTTAGCTAAACCATCTGATATAACATTGGTGGAGGTCACCCCTCTATGTTAGCTAAACCATCTGATATAACATTGGTGGAGTTACCCCTCTATGTTAGCTAAACCATCTGATATAACATTGGAGGAGTTACCCCTCTATGTTAGCTAAACCATCTGATATAACATTGGTGGAGTTACCCCTCTATGTTAGCTAAACCATCTGATATAACATTGGTGGAGTTACCCCTCTATGTTAGCTAAACCATCTGATATAACATTGGTGGAGGTCACCCCTCTATGTTAGCTAAACTATCTGATATAACATTGGTGGAGTTACCCCTCTATGTTAGCTAAACCATCTGATATAACATTGGTGGAGGTCACCCCTCTATGTTAGCTAAACTATCTGATATAACATTGGTGGAGTTACCCCTCTATGTTAGCTAAACCATCTGATATAACCTTGGTGGAGTTACCCCTCTATGTTAGCTAAACCATCTGATATAACATTGGTGGAGTTACCCCTCTATGTTAGCTAAACCATCTGATATAACATTGGTGGAGTTACCCCTCTATGTTAGCTAAACCATCTGATATAACATTGGTGGAGTTACCCCTCTATGTTAGCTAAACCATCTGATATAACATTGGTGGAGTTACCCCTCTATGTTAGCTAAACCATCTGATATAACATTGGTGGAGTTACCCCTCTATGTTAGCTAAACCATCTGATATAACATTGGTGGAGTTACCCCTCTATGTTAGCTAAACCATCTGATATAACATTGGTGGAGTTACCCCTGTATGTTAGCTAAACCATCTGATATAACATTGGTGGAGTTACCCCTCTATGTTAGCTAAACCATCTGATATAAGATTGGTGGAGTTACCCCTCTATGTTAGCTAAACCATCTGATATAACATTGGTGGAGTTACCCCTCTATGTTAGCTAAACCATCTGATATAACATTGGTGGAGTTACCCCTCTATGTTAGCTAAACCATCTGATATAACATTGGTGGAGTTACCCCTGTATATGTTAGCTAAACCATCTGATATAACATTGGTGGAGTTACCCCTCTATGTTAGCTAACCCATCTGATATAACATTGGTGGAGTTACCCCTCTATGTTAGCTAAACCATCTGATATAACATTGGTGGAGTTTACCCCTCTATGTTAGCTAAACCATCTGATATAACATTGGAGGAGTTACCCCTCTATGTTAGCTAAACCATCTGATATAACATTGGTGGAGTTACCCCTCTATGTTAGCTAAACCATCTGATATAACATTGGAGGAGTTACCCCTCTATGTTAGCTAAACCATCTGATATAACCTTGGTGGAGTTACCCCTCTATGTTAGCTAAACTATCTGATATAACATTGGTGGAGTTACCCCTCTATGTTAGCTAAACCATCTGATATAACATTGGTGGAGTTACCCCTCTATGTTAGCTAAACCATCTGATATAACATTGGAGGAGTTACCCCTCTATGCTAGCTAAACCATCTGATATAACATTGGTGGAGGTTACCCCTCTATGTTAGCTAAACCATCTGATATAACATTGGTGGAGTTACCCCTCTATGTTAGCTAAACCATCTGATATAACATTGGTGGAGTTACCCCTCTATGTTAGCTAAACCATCTGATATAACATTGGTGGATTTACCCCTCTATGTTAGCTAAACCATCTGATATAACATTGGTGGTCACCCCTCTATGTTAGCTAAACCATCTGATATAACATTGGTGGAGTTACCCCTGTATGTTAGCTAAACCATCTGATATAACATTGGTGGAGTTACCCCTCTATGTTAGCTAAACCATCTGATATAACATTGGTGGAGTTACCCCTCTATGTTAGCTAAACCATCTGATATAACATTGGTGGAGTTACCCCTCTATGTTAGCTAAACCATCTGATATAACATTGGTGGAGTTACCCCTCTATGCTCACTAAACCATCTGATATAACATTGGTGGAGTTACCCCTCTATGTTAGCTAAACCATCTGATATAACATTGGTGGAGTTACCCCTCTATGTTAGCTAAACCATCTGATATAACATTGGTGGAGTTACCCCTCTATGTTAGCTAAACCATCTGATATAACATTGGTGGAGTTATCCCTCTATGTTAGCTAAACCATCTGATATAACATTGGTGGAGTTACCCCTCTATGTTAGCTAAACCATCTGATATAACATTGGTGGAGTTACCCCTCTATGTTAGCTAAACCATCTGATATAGCATTGGTGGAGGTCACCCCTCTATGTTAGCTAAACCATCTGATATAACATTGGTGGAGTTACCCCTCTATGTTAGCTAAACCATCTGATATAACATTGGTGGAGTTACCCCTCTATGTTAGCTAAACCGTCTGATATAACATTGGTGGAGGTCGACCCTCTATGTTAGCTAAACCATCTGATATAACATTGGTGGAGTTACCCCTCTATGTTAGCTAAACCATCTGATATAACATTGGTGGAGGTCACCCCTCTATGTTAGCTAAACCATCTGATAAAACATTGGTGGAGTCATCCCTCTATGTTAGCTAAACCATCTGATAAAACATTGGTGGAGTCATCCCTCTATGTTAGCTAAACCATCTGATAAAACATTGGTGGAGTCATCCCTCTATGTTAGCTAAACCATCTGATATAACATTGGTGGAGTCATCCCTCTATGTTAGCTAAACCATCTGATAAAACATTGGTGGAGTCATCCCTCTATGTTAGCTAAACCATCTGATATAACATTGGTGGAGTCATCCCTCTATGTTAGCTAAACCATCTGATATAACATTGGTGGAGTTACCCCTCTATGTTAGCTAAACCATCTGATAAAACATTGGTGGAGTTACCCCTCTATGTTAGCTAAACCATCTGATAAAACATTGGTGGAGTCATCCCTCTATGTTAGCTAAACCGTCTGATATAACATTGGTGGAGTTACCCCTCTATGTTAGCTAAACCATCTGATATAACATTGGTGGAGTTACCCCTCTATGTTAGCTAAACCATCTGATATAACATTGGTGGAGGTCACCCCTCTATGTTAGCTAAACCATCTGATATAACCTTGGTGGAGTTACCCCTCTATGTTAGCTAAACCATCTGATATAACATTGGTGGAGTTACCCCTCTATGTTAGCTAAACCATCTGATATAACATTGGTGGAGGTCACCCCTCTATGTTAGCTAAACCATCTGATAAAACATTGGTGGAGTCATCCCTCTATGTTAGCTAAACCATCTGATAAAACATTGGTGGAGGTCACCCCTCTATGTTAGCTAAACCATCTGATATAACCTTGGTGGAGTTACCCCTCTATGTTAGCTAAACCATCTGATATAACATTGGTGGAGTTACCCCTCTATGTTAGCTAAACCATCTGATATAACATTGGTGGAGGTCACCCCTCTATGTTAGCTAAACCATCTGATATAACCTTGGTGGAGTTACCCCTCTATGTTAGCTAAACCATCTGATATAACCTTGGTGGAGTTACCCCTCTATGTTAGCTAAACCATCTGATATAACATTGGTGGAGTTACCCCTTTATGTTAGCTAAACCATCTGATATAACCTTGGTGGAGTTACCCCTCTATGTTAGCTAAACCATCTGATAAAACATTGGTGGAGTCATCCCTCTATGTTAGCTAAACCATCTGATATAACCTTGGTGGAGTTACCCCTCTATGTTAGCTAAACCATCTGATATAACATTGGTGGAGTTACCCCTCTATGTTAACTAAACCATCTGATATAACATTGGTGGAGTTACCCCTCTATGTTAGCTAAACCATCTGATATAACATTGGTGGAGGTCACCCCTCTATGTTAGCTAAACCATCTGATATAACCTGGGTGGAGTTACCCCTCTATGTTAGCTAAACCATCTGATATAACATTGGTGGAGTCATCCCTCTATGTTAGCTAAACCATCTGATATAACATTGGTGGATTTACCCCTCTATGTTAGCTAAACCATCTGATAAAACATTGGTGGAGTTACCCCTCTATGTTAGCTAAACCATCTGATATAACATTGGTGGAGTTACCCCTCTATGTTAGCTAAACCATCTGATGTAACATTGGTGGAGTTACCCCTCTATGTTAGCTAAACCATCTGATATAACATTGGCGGAGTTACCCCTCTATGTTAGCTAAACCATCTGATATAACCTTGGTGGAGTTACCCCTCTATGTTAGCTAAACCATCTGATATAACATTGGTGGAGTTACCCCTCTATGTTAGCTAAACCATCTGATGTAACATTGGTGGAGGTCGACCCTCTATGTTAGCTAAACCATCTGATATAACATTGGTGGAGTTACCCCTCTATGTTAGCTAAACCATCTGATATAACATTGGTGGAGTCACCCCTCTATGTTAGCTAAACCATCTGATATAACATTGGTGGAGTTACCCCTCTATGTTAGCTAAACCATCTGATATAACATTGGTGGATTTACCCCTCTATGTTAGCTAAACCATCTGATATAACATTGGTGGAGTTACCCCTCTATGTTAGCTAAACCATCTGATATAACATTGGTGGATTTACCCCTCTATGTTAGCTAAACCATCTGATATAACATTGGTGGAGTTACCCCTCTATGTTAGCTAAACCATCTGATATAACATTGGTGGATTTACCCCTCTATGTTAGCTAAACCATCTGATATAACATTGGTGGATTTACCCCTCTATGTTAGCTAAACCATCTGATATAACATTGGTGGAGTTACCCCTCTATGTTAGCTAAACCATCTGATATAACATTGGTGGAGTTACCCCTCTATGCTCACTAAACCATCTGATATAACATTGGTGGAGTTACCCCTCTATGTTAGCTAAACCATCTGATATAACATTGGTGGAGTTACCCCTCTATGTTAGCTAAACCATCTGATATAACATTGGTGGAGTTACCCCTCTATGTTAGCTAAACCATCTGATATAACATTGGTGGAGTTATCCCTCTATGTTAGCTAAACCATCTGATATAACATTGGTGGAGTTACCCCTCTATGTTAGCTAAACCATCTGATATAACATTGGTGGAGTTACCCCTCTATGTTAGCTAAACCATCTGATATAGCATTGGTGGAGGTCACCCCTCTATGTTAGCTAAACCATCTGATATAACATTGGTGGAGTTACCCCTCTATGTTAGCTAAACCATCTGATATAACATTGGTGGAGTTACCCCTCTATGTTAGCTAAACCATCTGATATAGCATTGGTGGAGGTCACCCCTCTATGTTAGCTAAACCATCTGATATAACATTGGTGGAGTTACCCCTCTATGTTAGCTAAACCATCTGATATAACATTGGTGGAGGTCGACCCTCTATGTTAGCTAAACCATCTGATATAACATTGGTGGAGTCATCCCTCTATGTTAGCTAAACCATCTGATATAACCTTGGTGGAGTTACCCCTCTATGTTAGCTAAACCATCTGATATAACCTTGGTGGAGTTACCCCTCTATGTTAGCTAAACCATCTGATATAACATTGGTGGAGTCATCCCTCTATGTTAGCTAAACCATCTGATATAACATTGGTGGAGTCATCCCTCTATGTTAGCTAAACCATCTGATATAACATTGGTGGAGTTACCCCTCTATGTTAGCTAAACCATCTGATATAACATTGGTGGAGTTACCCCTCTATGTTAGCTAAACCATCTGATATAACCTTGGTGGAGTTACGCCTCTATGCTAGCTAAACCATCTGATATAACATTGGTGGAGGTCACCCCTCTATGTTAGCTAAACCATCTGATATAACCTTGGTGGAGTTACCCCTCTATGTTAGCTAAACCATCTGATATAACATTGGTGGAGTTACCCCTCTATGTTAGCTAAACCATCTGATATAACATTGGTGGAGGTCACCCCTCTATGTTAGCTAAACCATCTGATAAAACATTGGTGGAGTCATCCCTCTATGTTAGCTAAACCATCTGATAAAACATTGGTGGAGTCATCCCTCTATGTTAGCTAAACCATCTGATATAACATTGGTGGAGGTCACCCCTCTATGTTAGCTAAACCATCTGATATAACATTGGTGGAGTTACCCCTCTATGTTAGCTAAACCATCTGATATAACATTGGTGGAGTTACCCCTCTATGTTAGCTAAACCATCTGATATAACATTGGTGGAGGTCACCCCTCTATGTTAGCTAAACCATCTGATAAAACATTGGTGGAGTCATCCCTCTATGTTAGCTAAACCATCTGATAAAACATTGGTGGAGTCATCCCTCTATGTTAGCTAAACCATCTGATATAACATTGGTGGAGGTCACCCCTCTATGTTAGCTAAACCATCTGATATAACATTGGTGGAGTTACCCCTCTATGTTAGCTAAACCATCTGATATAACCTTGGTGGAGTTACGCCTCTATGCTAGCTAAACCATCTGATATAACATTGGTGGAGGTCACCCCTCTATGTTAGCTAAACCATCTGATATAACCTTGGTGGAGTTACCCCTCTATGTTAGCTAAACCATCTGATATAACATTGGTGGAGTTACCCCTCTATGTTAGCTAAACCATCTGATATAACATTGGTGGAGGTCACCCCTCTATGTTAGCTAAACCATCTGATAAAACATTGGTGGAGTCATCCCTCTATGTTAGCTAAACCATCTGATAAAACATTGGTGGAGTCATCCCTCTATGTTAGCTAAACCATCTGATATAACATTGGTGGAGTTACCCCTCTATGTTAGCTAAACCATCTGATAAAACATTGGTGGAGTCATCCCTCTATGTTAGCTAAACCATCTGATAAAACATTGGTGGAGTCATCCCTCTATGTTAGCTAAACCATCTGATATAACATTGGTGGAGGTCACCCCTCTATGTTAGCTAAACCATCTGATATAACCTTGGTGGAGTTACCCCTCTATGTTAGCTAAACCATCTGATATAACATTGGTGGAGTTACCCCTCTATGTTAACTAAACCATCTGATATAACATTGGTGGAGTTACCCCTCTATGTTAGCTAAACCATCTGATATAACATTGGTGGAGGTCACCCCTCTATGTTAGCTAAACCATCTGATATAACCTGGGTGGAGTTACCCCTCTATGTTAGCTAAACCATCTGATATAACATTGGTGGAGTCATCCCTCTATGTTAGCTAAACCATCTGATATAACATTGGTGGAGGTCGACCCTCTATGTTAGCTAAACCATCTGATATAACATTGGTGGAGTTACCCCTCTATGTTAGCTAAACCATCTGATATAACATTGGTGGAGTCACCCCTCTATGTTAGCTAAACCATCTGATATAACATTGGTGGAGTTACCCCTCTATGTTAGCTAAACCATCTGATATAACATTGGTGGATTTACCCCTCTATGTTAGCTAAACCATCTGATATAACATTGGTGGAGTTACCCCTCTATGTTAGCTAAACCATCTGATATAACATTGGTGGATTTACCCCTCTATGTTAGCTAAACCATCTGATATAACATTGGTGGAGTTACCCCTCTATGTTAGCTAAACCATCTGATATAACATTGGTGGATTTACCCCTCTATGTTAGCTAAACCATCTGATATAACATTGGTGGATTTACCCCTCTATGTTAGCTAAACCATCTGATATAACATTGGTGGAGTTACCCCTCTATGTTAGCTAAACCATCTGATATAATATTGGTGGAGTTATCCCTCTATGTTAGCTAAACCATCTGATATAACATTGGTGGAGTTACCCCTCTATGTTAACTAAACCATCTGATATAACGTTGGTGGAGTTACCCCTCTATGTTAGCTAAACCATCTGATATAACATTGGTGGAGTTACCCCTCTATGTTAGCTAAACCATCTGATATAACATTGGTGGAGTTACCCCTCTATGTTAGCTAAACCATCTGATATAACGTTGGTGGAGTTACCCCTCTATGTTAGCTAAACCATCTGATATAACATTGGTGGAGTTACCCCTCTATGTTAGCTAAACCATCTGATATAACATTGGTGGAGTTACCCCTCTATGTTAGCTAAACCATCTGATATAACATTGGTGGAGTTACCCCTCTATGTTAGCTAAACCATCTGATATAACATTGGTGGATTTACCCCTCTATGTTAGCTAAACCATCTGATATAACATTGGTGGAGTTACCCCTCTATGTTAGCTAAACCATCTGATATAACATTGGTGGATTTACCCCTCTATGTTAGCTAAACCATCTGATATAACATTGGTGGAGTTACCCCTCTATGTTAGCTAAACCATCTGATATAACATTGGTGGAGTTACCCCTCTATGTTAGCTAAACCATCTGATATAACGTTGGTGGAGTTACCCCTCTATGTTAGCTAAACCATCTGATATAACATTGGTGGAGTTACCCCTCTATGTTAGCTAAACCATCTGATATAACATTGGTGGAGTTACCCCTCTATGTTAGCTAAACCATCTGATATAACATTGATGGGGTTACCCCTCTATGTTAGCTAAACCATCTGATATAACATTGGTGTAGTTACCTGTCTATGTTAGCTAAACCATCTGATATAACCTTGGTGGATTTACCCCTCTATGTTAGCTAAACCATCTGATATAACATTGGTGGAGTTACCCCTCTATGTTACCTAAACCATCTGATATAACATTGGTGGAGTTACCCCTCTATGTTAGCTAAACCATCTGATATAACATTGGTGGAGTTACCCCTCTATGTTAGCTACACCATCTGATATAACATTGGAGGTCACCCCTCTATGTTAGCTAAACCATCTGATATAACATTGGTGGAGTTACCCCTCTATGTTAGCTAAACCATCTGATATAACATTGGTGGAGTTACCCCTCTATGTTAGCTAAACCATCTGATATAACATTGGTGGAGGTCACCCCTCTATGTTAGCTAAACCATCTGATATAACATTGGTGGAGTTACCCCTCTATGTTAGCTAAACCATCTGATATAACGTTGGTGGAGTTACCCCTCTATGTTACCTAAACCATCTGATATAACATTGGTGGAGTTACCCCTCTATGTTAGCTAAACCATCTGATATAACATTGGTGGATTTACCCCTCTATGTTAGCTAAACCATCTGATATAACATTGGTGGAGTTACCCCTCTATGTTAGCTAAACCATCTGATATAACATTGGTGGATTTACCCCTCTATGTTAGCTAAACCATCTGATATAACATTGGTGGAGTTACCCCTCTATGTTAGCTAAACCATCTGATATAACATTGGTGTAGTTACCTGTCTATGTTAGCTAAACCATCTGATATAACATTGGTGGAGTTACCCCTCTATGTTAGCTAAACCATCTGATATAACATTAGAGGTCACCCCTCTATGTTAGCTAAACCATCTGATATAACATTGGTGGAGTTACCCCTCTATGTTAGCTAAACCATCTGATATAACATTGGTGGAGTTACCCCTCTATGTTAGCTAAACCATCTGTTATAACATTAGTGGAGTCACCCCTCTATGTTAGCTAAATCATCTGATATAACATTGGTGGAGGTCACCCCTCTACGTTAGCTAAACCATCTGATATAACATTGGAGGATTTACCCCTCTATGTTAGCTAAACCATCTGATATAACATTGGTGGAGTTACCCCTCTATGTTAGCTAAACCATCTGATATAACATTGGTGGAGTTACCCCTCTATGTTAGCTAAACCATCTGATATAACGTTGGTGGAGTTACCCCTCTATGTTAGCTAAACCATCTGATATAACATTGGTGGAGTTACCCCTCTATGTTAGCTAAACCATCTGATATAACATTGGTGGAGTTACCCCTCTATGTTAGCTAAACCATCTGATATAACATTGGTGGAGTTACCCCTCTATGTTAGCTAAACCATCTGATATAACATTGGTGGAGTTACCCCTCTATGTTAGCTAAACCATCTGATATAACATTGGTGGAGTTACCCCTCTATGTTAGCTAAACCATCTGATATAACATTGGTGGAGTTACCCCTCTATGTTAGCTAAACCATCTGATATAACATTGGTGGAGTTACCCCTCTATGTTAGCTAAACCATCTGATATAACATTGGTGGAGTTACCCCTCTATGTTAGCTAAACCATCTGATATAACATTGGTGGATTTACCCCTCTATGTTAGCTAAACCATCTGATATAACATTGGTGGAGTTACCCCTCTATGTTAGCTAAACCATCTGATATAACATTGGTGGAGTTACCCCTCTATGTTAGCTAAACCATCTGATATAACCTTGGTGGAGTTACCCCTCTATGTTAGCTAAACCATCTGATATAACATTGGTGGATTTACCCCTCTATGTTAGCTATACCATCTGATATAACATTGGTGGAGTTACCACTCTATGTTAGCTAAACCATCTGATATAACATTGGTGGAGTTACCCCTCTATGTTAGCTAAACCATCTGATATAACCTTGGTGGATTTACCCCTCTATGTTAGCTAAACCATCTGATATAACATTGGTGGAGTTACCCCTCTATGTTAGCTAAACCATCTGATATAACATTGGTGGAGTTACCCCTCTATGTCAGCTAAACCATCTGATATAACATTGGTGGAGTTACCCCTCTATGTTAGCTAAACCATCTGATATAACATTGGTGGAGTTACCCCTCTATGTTAGCTAAACCATCTGATATAACATTGGTGGAGTTACCCCTCTATGTTAGCTAAACCATCTGATATAACATTGGTGGAGTTACCCCTCTATGTTAGCTAAACCATCTGATATAACATTGGTGGATTTACCCCTCTATGTTAGCTAAACCATCTGATATAACATTGGTGGAGTTACCCCTCAATGTTAGCTAAACCATCTGATAAACCTTGGTGGATTTACCCCTCTATGTTAGCTAAACCATCTGATATAACATTGGTGGAGTTACCCCTCTATGTTAGCTAAACCATCTGATATAACCTTGGTGGAGTTACCCCTCTATGTTAGCTAAACCATCTGATATAACATTGGTGGAGTTACCCCTCTATGTTAGCTAAACCATCTGATATAACATTGGTGGAGTTACCCCTCTATGTTAGCTAAACCATCTGATATAACATTGGTGGATTTACCCCTCTATGTTAGCTAAACCATCTGATATAACATTGGTGGAGTTACCCCTCTATGTTAGCTAAACCATCTGATATAACATTGGTGGAGTTACCCCTCTATGTTAGCTAAACCATCTGATATAACATTGGTGGAGTTACCCCTCTATGCTAGCTAAACCATCTGATATAACCTTGGTGGAGTTACCCCTCTATGTTAGCTAAACCATCTGATATAACATTGGTGGAGTTACCCCGGTATGTTAGCTAAACCATCTGATATAACATTGGTGGAGTTACCCCTCTATGTTAGCTAAACCATCTGATATAACATTGGTGGAGTTACCCCTCTATGTTAGCTAAACCATCTGATATAACATTGGTGGAGTTATCCCTCTATGCTAGCTAAACCATCTGATATAACATTGGTGGAGTTACCCCTCTATGTTAGCTAAACCATCTGATATAACCTTGGTGGAGTTACCCCTCTATGTTAGCTAAACCATCTGATATAACATTGGTGGAGTTACCCCGGTATGTTAGCTAAACCATCTGATATAACATTGGTGGAGTTACCCCTCTATGTTAGCTAAACCATCTGATATAACATTGGTGGAGTTACCCCTCTATGTTAGTTAAACCATCTGATATAACATTGGTGGAGTTACCCCTCTATGTTAGCTAAACCATCTGATATAACATTGGTGGATTTACCCCTGTATGTTAGCTAAACCATCTGATATAACATTGGTGGAGTTACCCCTCTATGTTAGCTAAACCATCTGATATAACATTGGTGGAGTTACCCCTCTATGTTAGCTAAACCATCTGATATAACATTGGTGGAGTTACCCCTCTATGTTAGCTAAACCATCTGATATAACGTTGGTGGAGTTACCCCTCTATGTTAGCTAAACCATCTGATATAACATTGGTGGAGTTACCCCTCTATGTTAGCTAAACCATCTGATATAACATTGGTGGAGTTACCCCTCTATGTTAGCTAAACCATCTGATATAACATTGGTGGAGTTACCCCTCTATGTTAGCTAAACCATCTGATATAACATTGGTGGAGTTACCCCTCTATGTTAGCTAAACCATCTGATATAACATTGGTGGAGTTACCCCTCTATGTCAGCTAAACCATCTGATATAACATTGGTGGAGTTACCCCTCTATGTTAGCTAAACCATCTGATATAACATTGGTGGATTTACCCCTCTATGTTAGCTAAACCATCTGATATAACATTGGTGGAGTTACCCCTCTATGTTAGCTAAACCATCTGATATAACATTGGTGGAGTTACCCCTCTATGTTAGCTAAACCATCTGATATAACATTGGTGGAGTTACCCCTATATGTCAGCTAAACCATCTGATATAACATTGGTGGATTTACCCCTCTATGTTAGCTAAACCATCTGATATAACATTGGTGGAGTTACCCCTCTATGTTAGCTAAACCATCTGATATAACATTGGTGGAGTTACCCCTCTATGTTAGCTAAACCATCTGATATAACATTGGTGGAGTTACCCCTATATGTCAGCTAAACCATCTGATATAACATTGGTGGAGTTACCCCTCTATGTCAGCTAAACCATCTGATATAACATTGGTGGAGTTACCCCTATATGTCAGCTAAACCATCTGATATAACATTGGTGGAGGTCACCCCTCTATGTTAGCTAAACCATCTGATAAAACATTGGTGGAGTCATCCCTCTATGTTAGCTAAACCATCTGATAAAACATTGGTGGAGTCATCCCTCTATGTTAGCTAAACCATCTGATAAAACATTGGTGGAGTCATCCCTCTATGTTAGCTAAACCATCTGATAAAACATTGGTGGAGTCATCCCTCTATGTTAGCTAAACCATCTGATATAACATTGGTGGAGGTCACCCCTCTATGTTAGCTAAACCATCTGATATAACCTTGGTGGAGTTACCCCTCTATGTTAGCTAAACCATCTGATATAACATTGGTGGAGTTACCCCTCTATGTTAACTAAACCATCTGATATAACATTGGTGGAGTTACCCCTCTATGTTAGCTAAACCATCTGATATAACATTGGTGGAGGTCACCCCTCTATGTTAGCTAAACCATCTGATATAACCTGGGTGGAGTTACCCCTCTATGTTAGCTAAACCATCTGATATAACATTGGTGGAGTCATCCCTCTATGTTAGCTAAACCATCTGATATAACATTGGTGGAGTTACCCCTCTATGTTAGCTAAACCGTCTGATATAACATTGGTGGAGTTACCCCTCTATGTTAGCTAAACCATCTGATGTAACATTGGTGGAGGTCGACCCTCTATGTTAGCTAAACCATCTGATATAACATTGGTGGAGTTACCCCTCTATGTTAGCTAAACCATCTGATATAACATTGGTGGAGTCACCCCTCTATGTTAGCTAAACCATCTGATATAACATTGGTGGAGTTACCCCTCTATGTTAGCTAAACCATCTGATATAACATTGGTGGATTTACCCCTCTATGTTAGCTAAACCATCTGATATAACATTGGTGGAGTTACCCCTCTATGTTAGCTAAACCATCTGATATAACATTGGTGGATTTACCCCTCTATGTTAGCTAAACCATCTGATATAACATTGGTGGAGTTACCCCTCTATGTTAGCTAAACCATCTGATATAACATTGGTGGATTTACCCCTCTATGTTAGCTAAACCATCTGATATAACATTGGTGGATTTACCCCTCTATGTTAGCTAAACCATCTGATATAACATTGGTGGAGTTACCCCTCTATGTTAGCTAAACCATCTGATATAACATTGGTGGAGTTACCCCTCTATGCTCACTAAACCATCTGATATAACATTGGTGGAGTTACCCCTTTATGTTAGCTAAACCATCTGATATAACATTGGTGGAGTTACCCCTCTATGTTAGCTAAACCATCTGATATAACATTGGTGGAGTTACCCCTCTATGTTAGCTAAACCATCTGATATAACATTGGTGGAGTTATCCCTCTATGTTAGCTAAACCATCTGATATAACATTGGTGGAGTTACCCCTCTATGTTAGCTAAACCATCTGATATAACATTGGTGGAGTTACCCCTCTATGTTAGCTAAACCATCTGATATAGCATTGGTGGAGGTCACCCCTCTATGTTAGCTAAACCATCTGATATAACATTGGTGGAGTTACCCCTCTATGTTAGCTAAACCGTCTGATATAACATTGGTGGAGGTCGACCCTCTATGTTAGCTAAACCATCTGATATAACATTGGTGGAGTTACCCCTCTATGTTAGCTAAACCATCTGATATAACATTGGTGGAGGTCACCCCTCTATGTTAGCTAAACCATCTGATAAAACATTGGTGGAGTCATCCCTCTATGTTAGCTAAACCATCTGATAAAACATTGGTGGAGGTCGACCCTCTATGTTAGCTAAACCATCTGATATAACATTGGTGGATTTACCCCTCTATGTTAGCTAAACCATCTGATATAACATTGGTGGAGTTACCCCTCTATGTTAGCTAAACCATCTGATAAAACATTGGTGGAGTCATCCCTCTATGTTAGCTAAACCATCTGATATAACATTGGTGGAGGTCACCCCTCTATGTTAGCTAAACCATCTGATATAACCTTGGTGGAGTTACCCCTCTATGTTAGCTAAACCATCTGATATAACATTGGTGGAGTTACCCCTCTATGTTAGCTAAACCATCTGATATAACATTGGTGGAGGTCACCCCTCTATGTTAGCTAAACCATCTGATATAACCTTGGTGGAGTTACCCCTCTATGTTAGCTAAACCATCTGATATAACATTGGTGGAGTTACCCCTCTATGTTAACTAAACCATCTGATATAACATTGGTGGAGTTACCCCTCTATGTTAGCTAAACCATCTGATATAACATTGGTGGAGGTCACCCCTCTATGTTAGCTAAACCATCTGATATAACCTGGGTGGAGTTACCCCTCTATGTTAGCTAAACCATCTGATATAACATTGGTGGAGTCATCCCTCTATGTTAGCTAAACCATCTGATTTAACATTGGTGGAGGTCGACCCTCTATGTTAGCTAAACCATCTGATATAACATTGGTGGAGTTACCCCTCTATGTTAGCTAAACCATCTGATATAACATTGGTGGAGTCACCCCTCTATGTTAGCTAAACCATCTGATATAACATTGGTGGAGTTACCCCTCTATGTTAGCTAAACCATCTGATATAACATTGGTGGATTTACCCCTCTATGTTAGCTAAACCATCTGATATAACATTGGTGGAGTTACCCCTCTATGTTAGCTAAACCATCTGATATAACATTGGTGGATTTACCCCTCTATGTTAGCTAAACCATCTGATATAACATTGGTGGAGTTACCCCTCTATGTTAGCTAAACCATCTGATATAACATTGGTGGATTTACCCCTCTATGTTAGCTAAACCATCTGATATAACATTGGTGGATTTACCCCTCTATGTTAGCTAAACCATCTGATATAACATTGGTGGAGTTACCCCTCTATGTTAGCTAAACCATCTGATATAACATTGGTGGAGTTATCCCTCTATGTTAGCTAAACCATCTGATATAACATTGGTGGAGTTACCCCTCTATGTTAACTAAACCATCTGATATAACGTTGGTGGAGTTACCCCTCTATGTTAGCTAAACCATCTGATATAACATTGGTGGAGTTACCCCTCTATGTTAGCTAAACCATCTGATATAACATTGGTGGAGTTACCCCTCTATGTTAGCTAAACCATCTGATATAACGTTGGTGGAGTTACCCCTCTATGTTAGCTAAACCATCTGATATAACATTGGTGGAGTTACCCCTCTATGTTAGCTAAACCATCTGATATAACATTGATGGGGTTACCCCTCTATGTTAGCTAAACCATCTGATATAACATTGGTGTAGTTACCTGTCTATGTTAGCTAAACCATCTGATATAACCTTGGTGGATTTACCCCTCTATGTTAGCTAAACCATCTGATATAACATTGGTGGAGTTACCCCTCTATGTTACCTAAACCATCTGATATAACATTGGTGGAGTTACCCCTCTATGTTAGCTAAACCATCTGATATAACATTGGTGGAGTTACCCCTCTATGTTAGCTAAACCATCTGATATAACATTGGTGGAGTTACCCCTCTATGTTAGCTAAACCATCTGATATAACATTGGTGGAGTTACCCCTCTATGTTAGCTAAACCATCTGATATAACATTGGTGGAGTTACCCCTCTATGTTACCTAAACCATCTGATATAACATTGGTGGAGTTATCCCTCTATGTTAGCTAAACCATCTGATATAACATTGGTGGAGTTACCCCTCTATGTTAGCTAAACCATCTGATATAACATTGGTGGAGTTACCCCTCTATGTTAGCTAAACCATCTGATATAACATTGGTGGAGGTCACCCCTCTATGTTAGCTAAACCATCTGATATAACATTGGTGGAGTTACCCCTCTATGTTAGCTAAACCATCTGATATAACGTTGGTGGAGTTACCCCTCTATGTTAGCTAAACCATCTGATAAAACATTGGTGGAGTCATCCCTCTATGTTAGCTAAACCATCTGATAAAACATTGGTGGAGGTCGACCCTCTATGTTAGCTAAACCATCTGATATAACATTGGTGGATTTACCCCTCTATGTTAGCTAAACCATCTGATATAACATTGGTGGAGTTACCCCTCTATGTTAGCTAAACCATCTGATAAAACATTGGTGGAGTCATCCCTCTATGTTAGCTAAACCATCTGATATAACATTGGTGGAGTTACCCCTCTATGTTAGCTAAACCATCTGATATAACATTGGTGGAGTTACCCCTCTATGTTAGCTAAACCATCTGATATAACCTTGGTGGAGTTACCCCTCTATGTTAGCTAAACCATCTGATATAACATTGGTGGAGTTACCCCTCTATGTTAGCTAAACCATCTGATATAACATTGGTGGAGGTCACCCCTCTATGTTAGCTAAACCATCTGATAAAACATTGGTGGAGTCATCCCTCTATGTTAGCTAAACCATCTGATAAAACATTGGTGGAGTCATCCCTCTATGTTAGCTAAACCATCTGATAAAACATTGGTGGAGTCATCCCTCTATGTTAGCTAAACCATCTGATAAAACATTGGTGGAGTCATCCCTCTATGTTAGCTAAACCATCTGATAAAACATTGGTGGAGTCATCCCTCTATGTTAGCTAAACCATCTGATAAAACATTGGTGGAGTTACCCCTCTATGTTAGCTAAACCATCTGATATAACCTTGGTGGAGTTACCCCTCTATGTTAGCTAAACCATCTGATAAAACATTGGTGGAGTTACCCCTCTATGTTAGCTAAACCATCTGATATAACATTGGTGGAGGTCACCCCTCTATGTTAGCTAAACCATCTGATATAACATTGGTGGAGTCATCCCTCTATGTTAGCTAAACCATCTGATATAACATTGGTGGAGGTCACCCCTCTATGTTAGCTAAACCATCTGATATAACCTTGGTGGAGTTACCCCTCTATGTTAGCTAAACCATCTGATATAACATTGGTGGAGTTACCCCTCTATGTTAACTAAACCATCTGATATAACATTGGTGGAGTTACCCCTCTATGTTAGCTAAACCATCTGATATAACATTGGTGGAGGTCACCCCTCTATGTTAGCTAAACCATCTGATATAACCTGGGTGGAGTTACCCCTCTATGTTAGCTAAACCATCTGATATAACATTGGTGGAGTCATCCCTCTATGTTAGCTAAACCATCTGATTTAACATTGGTGGAGGTCGACCCTCTATGTTAGCTAAACCATCTGATATAACATTGGTGGAGTTACCCCTCTATGTTAGCTAAACCATCTGATATAACATTGGTGGAGTCACCCCTCTATGTTAGCTAAACCATCTGATATAACATTGGTGGAGTTACCCCTCTATGTTAGCTAAACCATCTGATATAACATTGGTGGATTTACCCCTCTATGTTAGCTAAACCATCTGATATAACATTGGTGGAGTTACCCCTCTATGTTAGCTAAACCATCTGATATAACATTGGTGGATTTACCCCTCTATGTTAGCTAAACCATCTGATATAACATTGGTGGAGTTACCCCTCTATGTTAGCTAAACCATCTGATATAACATTGGTGGATTTACCCCTCTATGTTAGCTAAACCATCTGATATAACATTGGTGGATTTACCCCTCTATGTTAGCTAAACCATCTGATATAACATTGGTGGAGTTACCCCTCTATGTTAGCTAAACCATCTGATATAACATTGGTGGAGTTATCCCTCTATGTTAGCTAAACCATCTGATATAACATTGGTGGAGTTACCCCTCTATGTTAACTAAACCATCTGATATAACGTTGGTGGAGTTACCCCTCTATGTTAGCTAAACCATCTGATATAACATTGGTGGAGTTACCCCTCTATGTTAGCTAAACCATCTGATATAACATTGGTGGAGTTACCCCTCTATGTTAGCTAAACCATCTGATATAACGTTGGTGGAGTTACCCCTCTATGTTAGCTAAACCATCTGATATAACATTGGTGGAGTTACCCCTCTATGTTAGCTAAACCATCTGATATAACATTGGTGGAGTTACCCCTCTATGTTAGCTAAACCATCTGATATAACATTGGTGGAGTTACCCCTCTATGTTAGCTAAACCATCTGATATAACATTGGTGGATTTACCCCTCTATGTTAGCTAAACCATCTGATATAACATTGGTGGAGTTACCCCTCTATGTTAGCTAAACCATCTGATATAACATTGGTGGATTTACCCCTCTATGTTAGCTAAACCATCTGATATAACATTGGTGGAGTTACCCCTCTATGTTAGCTAAACCATCTGATATAACATTGGTGGAGTTACCCCTCTATGTTAGCTAAACCATCTGATATAACGTTGGTGGAGTTACCCCTCTATGTTAGCTAAACCATCTGATATAACATTGGTGGAGTTACCCCTCTATGTTAGCTAAACCATCTGATATAACATTGGTGGAGTTACCCCTCTATGTTAGCTAAACCATCTGATATAACATTGATGGGGTTACCCCTCTATGTTAGCTAAACCATCTGATATAACATTGGTGTAGTTACCTGTCTATGTTAGCTAAACCATCTGATATAACCTTGGTGGATTTACCCCTCTATGTTAGCTAAACCATCTGATATAACATTGGTGGAGTTACCCCTCTATGTTACCTAAACCATCTGATATAACATTGGTGGAGTTACCCCTCTATGTTAGCTAAACCATCTGATATAACATTGGTGGAGTTACCCCTCTATGTTAGCTACACCATCTGATATAACATTGGAGGTCACCCCTCTATGTTAGCTAAACCATCTGATATAACATTGGTGGAGTTACCCCTCTATGTTAGCTAAACCATCTGATATAACATTGGTGGAGTTACCCCTCTATGTTAGCTAAACCATCTGATATAACATTGGTGGAGGTCACCCCTCTATGTTAGCTAAACCATCTGATATAACATTGGTGGAGTTACCCCTCTATGTTAGCTAAACCATCTGATATAACGTTGGTGGAGTTACCCCTCTATGTTACCTAAACCATCTGATATAACATTGGTGGAGTTACCCCTCTATGTTAGCTAAACCATCTGATATAACATTGGTGGATTTACCCCTCTATGTTAGCTAAACCATCTGATATAACATTGGTGGAGTTACCCCTCTATGTTAGCTAAACCATCTGATATAACATTGGTGGATTTACCCCTCTATGTTAGCTAAACCATCTGATATAACATTGGTGGAGTTACCCCTCTATGTTAGCTAAACCATCTGATATAACATTGGTGTAGTTACCTGTCTATGTTAGCTAAACCATCTGATATAACATTGGTGGAGTTACCCCTCTATGTTAGCTAAACCATCTGATATAACATTAGAGGTCACCCCTCTATGTTAGCTAAACCATCTGATATAACATTGGTGGAGTTACCCCTGTATGTTAGCTAAACCATCTGATATAACATTGGTGGAGTTACCCCTCTATGTTAGCTAAACCATCTGTTATAACATTAGTGGAGTCACCCCTCTATGTTAGCTAAATCATCTGATATAACATTGGTGGAGGTCACCCCTCTACGTTAGCTAAACCATCTGATATAACATTGGAGGATTTACCCCTCTATGTTAGCTAAACCATCTGATATAACATTGGTGGAGTTACCCCTCTATGTTAGCTAAACCATCTGATATAACATTGGTGGAGTTACCCCTCTATGTTAGCTAAACCATCTGATATAACGTTGGTGGAGTTACCCCTCTATGTTAGCTAAACCATCTGATATAACATTGGTGGAGTTACCCCTCTATGTTAGCTAAACCATCTGATATAACATTGGTGGAGTTATCCCTCTATGCTAGCTAAACCATCTGATATAACATTGGTGGAGTTACCCCTCTATGTTAGCTAAACCATCTGATATAACCTTGGTGGAGTTACCCCTCTATGTTAGCTAAACCATCTGATATAACATTGGTGGAGTTACCCCGGTATGTTAGCTAAACCATCTGATATAACATTGGTGGAGTTACCCCTCTATGTTAGCTAAACCATCTGATATAACATTGGTGGAGTTACCCCTCTATGTTAGTTAAACCATCTGATATAACATTGGTGGAGTTACCCCTCTATGTTAGCTAAACCATCTGATATAACATTGGTGGATTTACCCCTGTATGTTAGCTAAACCATCTGATATAACATTGGTGGAGTTACCCCTCTATGTTAGCTAAACCATCTGATATAACATTGGTGGAGTTACCCCTCTATGTTAGCTAAACCATCTGATATAACATTGGTGGAGTTACCCCTCTATGTTAGCTAAACCATCTGATATAACGTTGGTGGAGTTACCCCTCTATGTTAGCTAAACCATCTGATATAACGTTGGTGGAGTTACCCCTCTATGTTAGCTAAACCATCTGATATAACATTGGTGGAGTTACCCCTCTATGTTAGCTAAACCATCTGATATAACATTGGTGGAGTTACCCCTCTATGTTAGCTAAACCATCTGATATAACATTGGTGGAGTTACCCCTCTATGTTAGCTAAACCATCTGATATAACATTGGTGGAGTTACCCCTCTATGTCAGCTAAACCATCTGATATAACATTGGTGGAGTTACCCCTCTATGTTAGCTAAACCATCTGATATAACATTGGTGGATTTACCCCTCTATGTTAGCTAAACCATCTGATATAACATTGGTGGAGTTACCCCTCTATGTTAGCTAAACCATCTGATATAACATTGGTGGAGTTACCCCTCTATGTTAGCTAAACCATCTGATATAACATTGGTGGAGTTACCCCTATATGTCAGCTAAACCATCTGATATAACATTGGTGGATTTACCCCTCTATGTTAGCTAAACCATCTGATATAACATTGGTGGAGTTACCCCTCTATGTTAGCTAAACCATCTGATATAACATTGGTGGAGTTACCCCTCTATGTTAGCTAAACCATCTGATATAACATTGGTGGAGTTACCCCTATATGTCAGCTAAACCATCTGATATAACATTGGTGGAGTTACCCCTCTATGTCAGCTAAACCATCTGATATAACATTGGTGGAGTTACCCCTATATGTCAGCTAAACCATCTGATATAACATTGGTGGAGTTACCCCTATATGTCAGCTAAACCATCTGATATAACATTGGTGGAGTTACCCCTCTATGTCAGCTAAACCATCTGATATAACATTGGTGGAGTTACCCCTCTATGTTAGCTAAACCATCTGATATAACATTGGTGGAGTTACCCCTCAATGTTAGCTAAACCATCTGATATAACATTGGTGGAGTTACCCCTCTATGTTAGCTAAACCATCTGATATAACATTGGTGGAGTTACCCCTCTATGCTAGCTAAACCATCTGATATAACATTAGAGGTCACCCCTCTATGTTAGCTAAACCATCTGATATAACATTGGTGGAGTTACCCCTGTATGTTAGCTAAACCATCTGATATAACATTGGTGGAGTTACCCCTCTATGTTAGCTAAACCATCTGATATAACATTGGTGGCGTTACCCCTCTATGTTAGCTAAACCATCTGATATAACATTGGTGGAGTTACCCCTCTATGTTAGCTAAACCATCTGATATAACATTGGTGGAGTTACCCCTCTATGTTAGCTAAACCATCTGATATAACATTGGTGGAGTTACCCCTCTATGTTAGCTAAACCATCTGATATAACATTGGTGGAGTTACCCCTCTATGTTAGCTAAACCATCTGATATAACATTGGTGGAGTTACCCCTCTATGTTAGCTAAACCATCTGATATAACATTGGTGGAGTTACCCCTGTATGTTAGCTAAACCATCTGATATAACATTGGTGGAGTTACCCCTGTATGTTAGCTAAACCATCTGATATAACATTGGTGGAGTTACCCCTCTATGTTAGCTATACCATCTGATATAACATTGGTGGAGTTACCCCTCTATGTTAGCTAAACCATCTGATATAACATTGGTGGAGTTACCCCTCTATGTTAGCTAAACCATCTGATATAACATTGGTGGAGTTACCCCTCTATGTTAGCTAAACCATCTGATATAACATTGGTGGAGTTACCCCTGTATGTTAGCTAAACCATCTGATATAACATTGGTGGAGTTACCCCTGTATGTTAGCTAAACCATCTGATATAACATTGGTGGAGTTACCCCTCTATGTTAGCTATACCATCTGATATAACATTGGTGGAGTTACCCCTCTATGTTAGCTAAACCATCTGATATAACATTGGTGGAGTTACCCCTCTATGTTAGCTAAACCATCTGATATAACATTGGTGGAGTTACCCCTCTATGTTAGCTAAACCATCTGATATAACATTGGTGGAGTTACCCCTGTATGTTAGCTAAACCATCTGATATAACATTGGTGGAGTTACCCCTCTATGTTAGCTATACCATCTGATATAACATTGGTGGAGTTACCCCTCTATGTTAGCTAAACCATCTGATATAACATTGGTGGAGTTACCCCTCTATGTTAGCTAAACCATCTGATATAACATTGGTGGAGTTACCCCTCTATGTTAGCTAAACCATCTGATATAACATTGGTGGAGTTACCCCTGTATGTTAGCTAAACCATCTGATATAACATTGGTGGAGTTACCCCTGTATGTTAGCTAAACCATCTGATATAACATTGGTGGAGTTACCCCTCTATGTTAGCTAAACCATCTGATATAACATTGGTGGAGTTACCCCTCTATGTTAGCTAAACCATCTGATATAACATTGGTGGAGGTCACCCCTCTATGTTAGCTAAACCATCTGATATAACATTGGTGGAGTTACCCCTCTATGTTAGCTAAACCATCTGATATAACATTGGTGGAGGTCACCCCTCTATGTTAGCTAAACCATCTGATATAACATTGGTGGAGTTACCCCTCTATGTTAGCTAAACCATCTGATATAACATTGGTGGATTTACCCCTCTATGTTAGCTAAACCATCTGATATAACATTGGTGGAGGTCACCCCTCTATGTTAGCTAAACCATCTGATATAACATTGGTGGAGTTACCCCTCTATGTTAGCTAAACCATCTGATATAACATTGGTGGAGTTACCCCTCTATGTTAGCTAAACCATCTGATATAACATTGGTGGAGTTACCCCTCTATGTTAGCTAAACCATCTGATATAACATTGGTGGGGTTACCCCTCTATGTTAGCTAAACCATCTGATATAACATTGGTGGAGTTACCCCTCTATGTTAGCTAAACCATCTGATATAACATTGGTGGAGTTACCCCTCTATGTTAGCTAAACCATCTGATATAACATTGGTGGAGTTACCCCTCTATGTTAGCTAAACCATCTGATATAACATTGGTGGAGTTACCCCTCTATGTTAGCTAAACCATCTGATATAACATTGGTGGAGTTACCCCTCTATGTTAGCTAAACCATCTGATATAACATTGGTGGATTTACCCCTCTATGTTAGCTAAACCATCTGATATAACATTGGTGGATTTACCCCTCTATGTTAGCTAAACCATCTGATATAACATTGGTGGAGTTACCCCTCTATGTTAGCTAAACCATCTGATATAACATTGGTGGAGTTACCCCTCTATGTTAGCTAAACCATCTGATATAACATTGGTGGAGTTACCCCTCTATGTTAGCTAAACCATCTGATATAACATTGGTGGAGGTCACCCCTCTATGTTAGCTAAACCATCTGATATAACGTTGGTGGAGTTACCCCTCTATGTTAGCTAAACCATCTGATATAACATTGGTGGAGTTACCCCTCTATGTTAGCTAAACCATCTGATATAACATTGGTGGAGTTACCCCTCTATGTTAGCTAAACCATCTGATATAACATTGGTGGAGTTACCCCTCTATGTTAGCTAAACCATCTGATATAACATTGGTGGAGTTACCCCTCTATGTTAGCTAAACCATCTGATATAACATTGGTGGAGTTACCCCTCTATGTTAGCTAAACCATCTGATATAACATTGGTGGAGTTACCCCTCTATGTTAGCTAAACCATCTGATATAACATTGGTGGAGTTACCCCTCTATGTTAGCTAAACCATCTGATATAACATTGGTGGAGTTACCCCTCTATGTTAGCTAAACCATCTGATATAACGTTGGTGGAGTTACCCCTCTATGTTAGCTAAACCATCTGATATAACATTGGTGGAGTTACCCCTCTATGTTAGCTAAACCATCTGATATAACATTGGTGGAGTTACCCCTCTATGTTAGCTAAACCATCTGATATAACATTGGTGGATTTACCCCTCTATGTTAGCTAAACCATCTGATATAACATTGGTGGAGTTACCCCTCTATGTTAGCTAAACCATCTGATAAACCTTGGTGGATTTACCCCTCTATGTTAGCTAAACCATCTGATATAACATTGGTGGAGTTACCCCTCTATGTTAGCTAAACCATCTGATATAACCTTGGTGGAGTTACCCCTCTATGTTAGCTAAACCATCTGATATAACATTGGTGGAGTTACCCCTCTATGTTAGCTAAACCATCTGATATAACATTGGTGGAGTTACCCCTCTATGTTAGCTAAACCATCTGATATAACATTGGTGGATTTACCCCTCTATGTTAGCTAAACCATCTGATATAACATTGGTGGAGTTACCCCTCTATGTTAGCTAAACCATCTGATATAACATTGGTGGAGTTACCCCTCTATGTTAGCTAAACCATCTGATATAACATTGGTGGAGTTACCCCTCTATGTTAGCTAAACCATCTGATATAACATTGGTGGATTTACCCCTCTATGTTAGCTAAACCATCTGATATAACATTGGTGGAGTTACCCCTCTATGTTAGCTAAACCATCTGATATAACATTGGTGGAGTTACCCCTCTATGCTAGCTAAACCATCTGATATAACCTTGGTGGAGTTACCCCTCTATGTTAGCTAAACCATCTGATATAACATTGGTGGAGTTACCCCGGTATGTTAGCTAAACCATCTGATATAACATTGGTGGAGTTACCCCTCTATGTTAGCTAAACCATCTGATATAACATTGGTGGAGTTACCCCTCTATGTTAGCTAAACCATCTGATATAACATTGGTGGAGTTATCCCTCTATGCTAGCTAAACCATCTGATATAACATTGGTGGAGTTACCCCTCTATGTTAGCTAAACCATCTGATATAACCTTGGTGGAGTTACCCCTCTATGTTAGCTAAACCATCTGATATAACATTGGTGGAGTTACCCCGGTATGTTAGCTAAACCATCTGATATAACATTGGTGGAGTTACCCCTCTATGTTAGCTAAACCATCTGATATAACATTGGTGGAGTTACCCCTCTATGTTAGTTAAACCATCTGATATAACATTGGTGGAGTTACCCCTCTATGTTAGCTAAACCATCTGATATAACATTGGTGGATTTACCCCTGTATGTTAGCTAAACCATCTGATATAACATTGGTGGAGTTACCCCTCTATGTTAGCTAAACCATCTGATATAACATTGGTGGAGTTACCCCTCTATGTTAGCTAAACCATCTGATATAACGTTGGTGGAGTTACCCCTCTATGTTAGCTAAACCATCTGATATAACCTTGGTGGAGTTACCCCTCTATGTTAGCTAAACCATCTGATATAACATTGGTGGAGTTACCCCTCTATGTTAGCTAAACCATCTGATATAACATTGGTGGATTTACCCCTCTATGTTAGCTAAACCATCTGATATAACATTGGTGGAGTTACCCCTCTATGTTAGCTAAACCATCTGATATAACCTTGGTGGATTTACCCCTCTATGTTAGCTAAACCATCTGATATAACATTGGTGGAGTTACCCCTCTATGTTAGCTAAACCATCTGATATAACATTGGTGGAGTTACCCCTCTATGTTAGCTAAACCATCTGATATAACATTGGTGGAGTTACCCCTCTATGTTAGCTAAACCATCTGATATAACGTTGGTGGAGTTACCCCTCTATGTTAGCTAAACCATCTGATATAACCTTGGTGGAGTTACCCCTCTATGTTAGCTAAACCATCTGATATAACATTGGTGGAGTTACCCCTCTATGTTAGCTAAACCATCTGATATAACATTGGTGGATTTACCCCTCTATGTTAGCTAAACCATCTGATATAACCTTGGTGGAGTTACCCCTCTATGTTAGCTAAACCATCTGATATAACATTGGTGGAGTTACCCCTCTATGTTAGCTAAACCATCTGATATAACATTGGTGGATTTACCCCTCTATGTTAGCTAAACCATCTGATATAACATTGGTGGAGTTACCCCTCTATGTTAGCTAAACCATCTGATATAACATTGGTGGATTTACCCCTCTATGTTAGCTAAACCATCTGATATAACCTTGGTGGAGTTACCCCTCTATGTTAGCTAAACCATCTGATATAACATTGGTGGAGTTACCCCTCTATGTTAGCTAAACCATCTGATATAACATTGGTGGAGTTACCCCTCTATGTTAGCTAAACCATCTGATATAACATTGGTGGAGTTACCCCTCTATGTTAGCTAAACCATCTGATATAACATTGGTGGATTTACCCCTCTATGCTAGCTAAACCATCTGATATAACATTGGTGGAGTTACCCCTCTATGTTAGCTAAACCATCTGATATAACATTGGTGGAGTTACCCCTCTATGTTAGCTAAACCATCTGATATAACATTGGTGGAGTTACCCCTCTATGTTAGCTAAACCATCTGATATAACATTGGTGGAGTTACCCCTCTATGTTAGCTAAACCATCTGATATAACATTGGAGGTCACCCCTCTATGTTAGCTAAACCATCTGATATAACATTGGTGGAGTTACCCCTCTATGTTAGCTAAACCATCTGATATAACATTGGTGGAGTTACCCCTCTATGTTAGCTAAACCATCTGATATAACATTGGTGGAGGTCACCCCTCTATGTTAGCTAAACCATCTGATATAACATTGGTGGAGTTACCCCTCTATGTTAGCTAAACCATCTGATATAACATTGGAGGTCACCCCTCTATGTTAGCTAAACCATCTGATATAACATTGGTGGAGTTACCCCTCTATGTTAGCTAAACCATCTGATATAACATTGGTGGATTTACCCCTCTATGTTAGCTAAACCATCTGATATAACATTGGTGGAGTTACCCCTCTATGTTAGCTAAACCATCTGATATAACATTGGTGGAGTTACCCCTCTATGTTAGCTAAACCATCTGATATAACATTGGTGGAGGTCACCCCTCTATGTTAGCTAAACCATCTGATATAACATTGGTGGAGTTACCCCTCTATGTTAGCTAAACCATCTGATATAACATTGGTGGAGTTACCCCTCTATGTTAGCTAAACCATCTGATATAACATTGGAGGTCACCCCTCTATGTTAGCTAAACCATCTGATATAACATTGGTGGAGTTACCCCTCTATGTTAGCTAAACCATCTGATATAACATTGGTGGATTTACCCCTCTATGTTAGCTAAACCATCTGATATAACATTGGTGGAGTTACCCCTCTATGTTAGCTAAACCATCTGATATAACATTGGTGGAGTTACCCCTCTATGTTAGCTAAACCATCTGATATAACATTGGTGGAGTTACCCCTCTATGTTACCTAAACCATCTGATATAACATTGGTGGAGTTACCCCTCTATGTTAGCTAAACCATCTGATATAACATTGGTGGAGTTACCCCTCTATGTTAGCTAAACCATCTGATATAACATTGGTGGAGTTACCCCTCTATGTTAGCTAAACCATCTGATATAACATTGGTGGAGTTACCCCTCTATGTTAGCTAAACCATCTGATATAACATTGGTGTAGTTACCCCTCTATGTTAGCTAAACCATCTGATATAACATTGGTGGAGTTACCCCTGTATGTTAGCTAAACCATCTGATATAACATTGGTGGAGTTACCTCTCTATGTTAGCTAAACCATCTGATATAACATTGGTGGAGTTACCCCTCTATGTTAGCTAAACCATCTGATATAACATTGGTGGAGTTACCCCTCTATGTTAGCTAAACCATCTGATATAACATTGGTGGAGTTACCCCTCTATGTTAGCTAAACCATCTGATATAACATTGGTGGAGTTACCCCTCTATGTTACCTAAACCATCTGATATAACATTGGTGGAGTTACCCCTCTATGTTAGCTAAACCATCTGATATAACATTGGTGGAGTTACCCCTCTATGTTAGCTAAACCATCTGATATAACATTGGTGGAGTTACCCCTCTATGTTAGCTAAACCATCTGATATAACATTGGTGGAGTTACCCCTCTATGTTAACTAAACCATCTGATATAACATTGGTGGATTTACCCCTCTATGTTAGCTAAACCATCTGATATAACATTGGTGGATTTACCCCTCTATGTTAGCTAAACCATCTGATATAACATTGGTGGAGTTACCCCTCTATGTTAGCTAAACCATCTGATATAACATTGGTGGAGTTACCCCTCTATGTTACCTAAACCATCTGATATAACATTGGTGGAGTTACCCCTCTATGTTAGCTAAACCATCTGATATAACATTGGTGGAGTTACCCCTCTATGTTAGCTAAACCATCTGTTATAACATTGGTGGAGTTACCCCTCTATGTTAGCTAAACCATCTGATATAACATTGGTGGAGTTACCCCTCTATGTTAGCTAAACCATCTGATATAACATTGGTGGAGTTACCCCTCTATGTTAGCTAAACCATCTGATATAACATTGGTGGAGTTACCCCTCTATGTTACCTAAACCATCTGATATAACATTGGTGGAGTTACCCCTCTATGTTAGCTAAACCATCTGATATAACATTGGTGGAGTTACCCCTCTATGTTAGCTAAACCATCTGATATAACATTGGTGGAGTTACCCCTCTATGTTAGCTAAACCATCTGATATAACATTGGTGGATTTACCCCTCTATGTTAGCTAAACCATCTGATATAACATTGGTGGAGTTACCCCTCTATGTTAGCTAAACCATCTGATATAACATTGGTGGGGTTACCCCTCTATGTTAGCTAAACCATCTGATATAACATTGGTGGAGTTACCCCTCTATGTTAGCTAAACCATCTGATATAACATTGGTGGAGTTACCCCTCTATGTTAGCTATACCATCTGATATAACATTGGTGGAGTTACCCCTCTATGTTAGCTAAACCATCTGATATAACATTGGTGGAGTTACCCCTCTATGTTAGCTAAACCATCTGATATAACATTGGTGGAGTTATCCCTCTATGCTAGCTAACCCATCTGATAAACCTTGGGGCAGGGAAATCATGTATGTAAGCATAACCATCTGATAAAACTTGTTGGAGGTTATACCTGGTAACTGGAAATATAACATTTAGCTTGATACCTGGTAAACTTCTGATATAAACATCACAGGCCAGTGCTAAACATATGCAGGTACAAATGATCCTTTGCAATGCTGTTATTGAGGACACTCTATCAAATATCACATTTTCTTTCCATTTTTGACCTTGCATCAATTAAATTACTGGGCAATAATTTCACTCATATAAATCTGTTTCAGTTAAAGCACATGGTGCAAGACAATCTTATGTTTCTGAAAATCCATATTGATGATAATTCCTGATAATTAATAATAATATGTGTGAATCACACCCTACTTAACCTGGTTCATGAGAATAATTGTGAAAGCTGATTCTTCAGAATGTGTGATACAGAAAACACCTCTTTTATTTATGATTTTCACCTTCACCAAATATTTTCACTTATTTATCAACATCTTATATCCTGTACCTTTGAACAATGTTGTTAGGGTTGTGATAAATACTACCCATGACTACAACCAAAGCTGACCTACATAGATGTCACTGCATCATACGGATACACAGGTAATCCATACAGGAATCAATAGTAATCTGCAGATAAGCACATATAACACAATACAAGAAATAGGATTACGTTTTGAGAACAATCAATCCAGCAGTGAATCGGTTCAGCCAGGACAAGTTTATCTTTCATGCAGGAGATTAATTGTGGAGGCTGTTGTCGCCAGAAGATGGCGCTACAACCTGTTTAAATATCTGAGTTGGGCCTATAGAAGCCCACATTTGATGATCAACAGGGTGATACTAACATGGTGAGATAAGCTGTTTAATGCCCTCAAGGTGGGTACTTGAGATTTGATAATCACCAGGATTACCCTGGAGACAAGATCCAACATGACCCCCTTCTGCCTGCCAATCATTCGTCCTTCATATCTTACTGTGTCATCATACATAACACTGACATTATACACGCGAGCTATTTTCTAAATCTAAAAAGAGTATAAAATTTAGTTTGAGCATGTTTTATGTGCAACTTCGAAAACATGTTAAAAGTTAATGATATTTGTTTTGGAAGGATATTCATTGTTATTTATGTAAACAAGCTAAAGTGGTGATATTTTTCTATGGATGGGACAAATATCAATACTTTCAAGGCAACTTTCAAATAACAAAAATAACACTATGTCCTTTATAATGACCACAATTCCACAGATCCCATCCAGGTCTAATCAGTTAATATTGTTAAAAAATGGTGTACACTTCTGCTTTCAAATATTAAATCCAAAAAATCTATAAAAGTGAACAATGATTATATTGGCAGGTTTTAATTGCCAACATTGACAAACAGTCGGGGCTATCATATATTCATTAGCATGATCTGACAAAACACTGGATCCAGACTTTTATGGTTGTCAGGATGTTGGTCTGCAGCAAGGCCTGTGTTGAATATAACTCAATTCTACACTGTGCACAAACAAATGCTTGAAAATAATTCAGCGTACTTATTGCTCTGTTCAGACCACTGCAGATATTTGTTAAATATGAAAATCCTTAAAAACCAAAATTATGATATAATCTTGATCCTAATACCCCTGTCCATTTTTTAGAAGCACTGCCTAGCATAGTGCAGACTCCTAGCAGTCCCATGGGGTCCTGATTCAGTGGGCAATCTAATGTGATGCCAAGATAGTAAAGTTGTGCAGAGGACGGCATCCATTTTGAATACACACAAAGTAGTTGGTATGCCAGTGCGCTCATATTTGGTAGCAGTAAGGATACAGGAGGGATCTGTCAGCAGTGCAAAGCATACTTCAAGCATGACATAATGTGGTATGGTATGTCAGCGCAAAGCAAGCCCAGTCAGTGCAGAGCAAAGCCCCATCAGTGCAGGACAAGCCCCATCAGTGCAGATCAAGCCACGTCAGTGTAGAACAAGCCCCGTCAGTGCAGAGCAAGCCCCGTCAGTGCAGAGCAAGCCCCGTCAGTGCAGAGCAAGCCCCGTCAGTGCAGAGCAAGCTCCTTCAGTGCAGAGCAAGCCCCGTCAGTGCAGAACAAGCCCCGTCAGTGCAGAGCAAGCCCCGTCAGTGCAGAGCAAGCCCCTTCAGTGCAGAACAAGCCCCGTCAGTGCAGAGCAAGTCCCGTCAGTGCAGAACAAGCCCCGTCAGTGCAGAGCAAAGCCCCGTCAGTGCAGAGCAAAGCCCCGTCAGTGCAGAGCAAGACCCGTCAGTGCAGAGCAAGCTCCGTCAGTGCAGAGCAAGCCCCATCAGTGCAGAGCAAGCCCCATCAGTGCAGAGCAAGCCCCGTCAGTGCAGAGCAAAGCCCCGTCAGTGCAGAGCAAAGCCCCGTCAGTGCAGAGCAAGACCCGTCAGTGCAGAGCAAGCTCCGTCAGTGCAGAGCAAGCCCCATCAGTGCAGAACAAGCCCCTTCAGTGCAGAACAAGCCCCGTCAGTGCAGAGCAAGCCCCGTCAGTGCAGAACAAGCCCCGTCAGTGCAGAACAAGCTCCGTCAGTGCAGAACAAGCCCCATCAGTACAGAGCAAGCCCCATCAGTGCAGAGCAAGCCCCATCAGTGCAGAGCAAGCCCCATCAGTGCAGAGCAAGCCCCATCAGTGCAGAGCAAGCCCCATCAGTGCAGAGCAAGCCCCATCAGTGCAGAGCAAGCCCTTCTTGCCCTTCTAGTAGGAGCTCTATCTTCACTCTGATAATCAACTGATGTAGTTCTGGTGTGACAGGGGCATGACCTCTTATCTCTCACACCATGTATTCAACAGTTTGTCTCATATTACAGCTTTCAGGAAGACAAATGGTTTAAAAATCTTTTCTATGAAATATTGATGCAATATATACTAATGATATATAAACATATCATCAGGGTCTTGGGATTATTTGTTTATTACTATTAATAGCAGTGAGGTGTGACTTCACTGAAGCACCGAGTTCACCACTAAAACCAATACAATTCACGTATTATGTCTCATGAAATTGAGATTGACCATAGTCACCAAATTTATTCATATCAATGTTTTCACAACAGAATTCAATAAGAAATATTGATATGGTATTGTTTTGAAATGCAACCTTTAGAGAGGCCATCAAAATAGATACCTGCCCCAAATTTCAAGAAAGCGAATTACATATTGGCCAACTTGAAGATAAAAGACAGACTTTTTTTTCTCAAATTGTTAATGGACAAAAAGAATAATGAACAGGAAGTGATCCAGATGAGCGAATAAATTATGTGATGCAGAGAAAAATGCTATATATTCTGCATAAAAATAATAAACCCCAAAGAAACATTGTAGAAATAGAAAACAGAAAACACACATTATAACTTCTTCAGAAACATTATTTAGAAGTACAATTGTAACCTAAAATAGACCAAAGAATCAATTGTTATATGACCATACTAAAAAATGGGAAGGGAAGAAAATGTTTGTTATTTGAATAGAGAAATGAGGCTCTAATAAATTGTCCATTAAACATTTGAAGTGGTATCAGAGGTCTTTGATAACAGACTATCAGCACTTCACATTGATACTCCATAGTTTTTTTCATCTATTATTATTATATAGATTTTACTGTGGGCTGTCTTTTGAGTTTTTGATAGAAAAGGTAACAAGAAGACAAATTCTCTGTCGCCAACAGCTGGACCCCTGCAGTTGCCACATGTGGTAGGAGCCAAACATCTATATGGTCACGTATAAATGTGACCAAATGAGGTCACGCATGGCTATTGCGTGACTTCATCTGGTCATGCAGAGCTGTTACAAGGTGTTATTTGGTCAGGTACACCTCATGCATGGCACAATATGGTCACACAGTGGTCTTGCGTGACCTTATATGGGTCATGTTCATGCGTGACCCAATAGATGTTTGGCATCAACTGATATCTAAGGCAACTAATAGTAAATGTACTAGAATCACCTCAGACCATATTAAATGCAAGAAGATTATTGTAAGCACAACCTTTCTCTGCAAATAGTACGTTATTACAAAACCAAGCATCTTCCGAGTCAAATAGAATGGACCACTGTACCATCAGCAGAGGAACGGCTCCGAGTTCAGAATCTCAAAGCGAGGCAGTTATTGATTACTAGCAATTCCTTGATTTAACTAGGTAATCAATTCTGATTGATCTTGGCATTAATTTTGATTTCAGTTGCCTATATTCCTTTAAACAAGCATTGTGCCATGTGATCAATTGAAATGAAAATCAATTTTGGTTTCATTTTATCCATCACATCTTGCATAGGAAATCCTAAGCAATCATACCAGATGAGAAGGAGAAAGATTGCATATGATTGTGGTATGGATTGTGCATCATCTATCCATCATCTGTGTTTTCATACCAGCTCATATAGATTGAAACACGGACCATTAATTGATCTGCCTTTTCGTAATTAAAGCAGGCATTATGATAGTACTGTGACCAGGAAAAAGTAACAATCAAATGGCAAGTAAAACAGAAATAACTGAGAGAAAAGGGTTTTATATGAGAAATACAGCTGAAAATGTATGTGAAGAATATATTGTGGTATCCAAGGATAGGAATAATGCCACAAAACTTTGTGTTGACAAACATTGTGCATAACCAGAACAAATGTTGTACCGGTAATAATTGGAGGAGTTAACATCTCTATGGTTGCGTATAACTTAGATAAATAACAAACGCCAGTTGAGGAAGGCAGAAATGTACTATTATTCAGTTGATTGTTCATCCAACCAATTAGGTTAGAATGGTTGGTGGCATCATATTTATGTAAAAATGCAAAGAGAAGAATCCCCAGATACTCATCACAAAGAGCAGGGCATTAAGACTTATCTCTGACCTGACATAGTCTAAACTGTGCTTAATACACAAATATGTCAACAACAAAAACCCAAGAGTCAAAGTAATGACAAGAAAAGAAATTAAAATTTATGAATATGTATAAAAATTGTTCACTGTACTATGAGCACATATAGCTAAAAAGCCACTAAAATTGTGAAACATGACATTGCTTGAATCCATTCAATGAATCTAAAAATCTAAATGTAACACCACTTAATTAAAATAGAACCCATCAAAACACACACTTAAAGGGAAATCAGATTGATTACAGTTTGTCACAATCTTGGTCAGTGTGGTGTAGTGCTGTAAATCAAGCTGTTCCTTTCCACCACAAAAACAATGGGGCATCTCGTGTATATTTCAGTAGTTGGCAATCAATAAGCAGTGAGAGGCCTGAGGGTTGCTATGATGCACTGTCACCATGTTGTCCACAGATGCTCGGCCAGGCAGATACATTAAACCATTGTGTCTCCCGGCCCAGCCTGCTTGCTGGCAAGCCATCTCGGATCAATTTCTATAATTGACTAATTAGCATATATATGCATATATCCAATAATATGATACTGGCTTTGACATTTTAATCTGCTACAAATATCAAAAGACGTTTATTTCACACTCTATAACATATGGCAGAGGTTTTATCTGTTATATGGAAATCTAGCATTGTATGTTGATCATGGTGAATGCATTAAATACGGCTACACATGAATATCTTCAAGTAACTAACTTTGAAACTGTATTTGGTAACTGCCAACACAGACAGTAGGGATAATAATATGAAAAAGAAAATGTAATCAAAAATTCTTGGATGGCTCATGCAAAATTGAGAGGAATGGCTTGAGTAGAGCATGCTGGGAAATATGTTGCATTGTAAACTTTTACCCACTGTCATCCAATGCAGAGGCAAAACCCACATGGTTCAAGCATTTCATAACCTTGAAATATTTTGATATTTTAACAGTTTAAATTAATGATTTAATTTGCATAAAAATCAAATTTCAATCAAGTTTTTCATTTCATGGTTCTTTAAGTTGTGAAAAATATTATCCATGAAGTGACTGAATATGCAAATCATTGTCAAAATCAGCTTCATAAATTAATACTGATTTTGTTTTGAGATCAATTGATATATTCAATTTCACAGTAGAACACTCATCAATAAACAGTACTCATATAGTCCACTAAGAAATGCAATTTTTTTATTTCAATCTTGAACAAATGATCCTAGTATATCAAGGTTCAAATCCAAATATGTCAATCAATAAATTATCCATAATATAAACATAGCAACATATACAATCAAAGACCCCTGGATTGTAACTTATTTCATTGAAATCATTAAATAATTAGTACCGGTATATATCTATGTTGGATGTCATATATAACAGTTTGTGCATATCCCATGACATACATGTGCATATATCAGTATGACATAGAGGCCCTTTCAGGACTGACTCCTGGTATCTTTGAAGGGCATTTAATTATTAAATATTCATCAGATATTTTAAAACATGACAAAGGCCACCTCTTTAGGGTAATAGCAACAGTTGCACTTATGTTATTACTGGTCAATATTGACAAACTAAATGTCACATCTATTTTATATTATATGGTGAAGGGACTTTTTGGCAAGATCTTACCTGATTTTATTTTAAACACAACATTTAACTTTACATTGACAAATTGGTAGCTGTTTTTAAGTCGAGACAAGTTGCAAATAAACAAATGTCACACTAATATATGAGATGGTCATATCTCCAAAGCAACTTAAAAGTCAGTTATTTACCAACATATATATAACTATGCACTGAGATAACGTTAGATCTTTTTGGCTGTCTGGTTCAATGTAACATTCCACTGAGATCATCTCGTCGCCATTAATGCAACATTTAGACAGAAGATACTTGACATGTACATATAATATGTAATATGTGTTCATATGTTTATGTGAGTAACCAACATAATTTATATGAGTACTTAACTCATTTAACATTTTATGGCCAAAACCACAATATAGCGTATTCATAAGAAAAAGATCCTTATCATTTTGTCAACAGTTTCTTCAACTATTTTTGCGTGGGTTCGAACTTATCAAAAACTAATATTCTATCTGAAAGAATATGAATTTTCACTGTAAATATGGGACAAAACTAGTTTGGCATTAAAATACTGATTCTCTTTTGGCAGGATTGCCTTGTATCAGCATGTATATGGCTGATAATGCCAAATCCAATGTCCCAAGAAGCATGAAATGGTTTATAAATATTTGTTTCTGCAATTAGATCATGAAGCATAAATATATCCCTAAACGACAGGCATACTTGTGCAATGCTTGTTAAATTGAAAAATAAAATGGCTGGATTCACAGAAAGATCATCATGATAACAAATCTTATCAAATCTTATCTCATTAAATGGTGAAAATTGCACTCATATTCATGGGGAATGTGTGTTTTTTTAGGGTTTTTCTCATTAATTTGATACATCAATAGGACTACGGGTTGAACTATTTTCAACAGAGGAAGAGGTGATCATAAACTTGTATTACACTTCAAATATATTGAAGCTAAACATGCCAAAACAAGTCTGACAATCTGCAACAGAACATGTACAATAATAAACCTGGAGCATATCATGTGATCGCTATAAATTATGCACAGTAAACCAATCAATTGGTTTATGAGCAGAACTTTCAATCTCATCCCACAGATTGTGTGGACATAAGGGAATGATTGCTGACTGATGATATCACACTAATAGGTTATCGCCAGATATACATGAATTCATCTCATATCTGCCTAAATAATTCAGCTTGAAACAGGAAGTTAAATGTAACATTTAAATTTCAAATTATCATCTGATTTATCATCTAAAATTGCATACGGCCACTCTGGTGTCATTATCTGAAAGTACTTGTTGATTTGCAAGCTATTACTGAATGTGAAAAAGAAAAGTGAAACCCAGATTGTTATCTAAAACCTGACATGAAGATAAACAAATCATTCTCTCACTTATCTCAATGGAGGACTCCAAGTATTGTCTGCCATTTTATTTTCAAGAAACACTCTATAATAAAGCTTGACATTTTATATCAACGATTCAACGATTGATATACTCCATGACAAAGTAGGTTTTGTGAAGCATGTCATTTTGGTGCTTGGTTGAATTAAAACCTGACAGACAGTATTATTTGATCATTACATGACAAATATATTTTACTGGTCCTTTAACCATAGTGGTAAGCAATTTACCATGAGCTCCAAGTTGTCATTTTTCCTCTCAACCAATTGTCATTGTACCAAAACTCAACATTCCTATTTGCCCTGCCAATATAGGTGCCTTTATTGCATGACGTTAGGCTTGCTTAGCTTACATTCTTTCTATTTGTCTCTCTGTTTAAAGTTGTGCATATTTACCGGTATATCATAGCAAGAGGTATGCTATTTGCTCTAATGTGGCACTATAGATTTATGAGATCCAGCCCAAATATACAACCACAACCACTACTGATTCATGGGATACATAACCAGGTAATTCATATATAAACGTAAAATCTTAATCAAAAGAAGAATAAAACACTTACCAGTAAGAATAATCAAATGCAAACTGTAAACAGAAATCAAATTCAAACAGATTACTGATAGATTCAAAGGAAATATTGAAATGGGCAATAAAAGGACAAAGTAGATTAATATAACTTATTATGTCTATCAAAAGAACTTTCATACTGTGGCAAATTAGTTTGACCAATATTGTACACATTTATTACTGATGCAAAATGTTTAGGTACATTTAGTACAAAGCAGTCCATTGAATATGTGATCACATAAGGAGCCCTATTGCATAAGACTTAAATCCAAAATATCCTGAACAATGTTGCAAATAGTTGTCATATTTGTTGATAGTAAATTCATTTCCAATCTGGCAGGAGTTACTGGTAAATCTCTTAATACAAGTGTGTAAACATCTTGCTTTGTACTCAGAAAACTAACTTTATTTCTGTTTATTATCCAAATCTAATTTGTTTTTATGTTTGTTTTTATTTTTGCAAATGATTTTTAATAATATACTCACATCTTTTTTCTCTCCTGTAAATAGATAAAAAAGGTGTAAAAATCATATTTAGTCCAGACAATAGAGAATCACAATAAATGCAAGACAGAATCAATCTAATGAATAATGAACTTTGCTTTTTAAAAATTAAACAAATTTACTTTATTTTTAATATCCTATTTTGGTAAGTAAATGTTTTAATGAAAAATGTTTGCCCCTCTTCACTTATCCTGAGAATGGGCATTAAAATGTCAAGAACATAAGGAATTTTTGATCCTGTTTGAATAGGACCTGCATAAGAGGCAATTATGAGTATTAATCCTCTTTGTGACCAAGGGTGAGGAACACAAAAACATAGCTCAACTAACTAGATCAAACTCCAACACATATTATGTATTATAGCATTGCACAAGATTCTTCCAAGGTCTACTGCAAGTTTCTATGTCAATAACTTAAGGTGAAATCTAAAATAACGCTTCTTGGTTCAATGTTTGTTGTCCACAAAGAATTAAGGTTTATTCAAACAACTTTCAAACATGAGATACTATGTGTTCCTTTTTCAGATTCGTTCAAACTGTTGAAAGTGAGAGAAAATGTTTCTAAGTTTATGGGACAAAACATTATGCTGGTGTTACAATGAGGCAAATGGTGCCACAATAAAACCTATCAGGTGGGACGGTCTGTATTATGGCATAAACCAGGATTATGCTGTAGTGCTGAGCAAACACACTTCCCCATCATTCCCCTCTCACAGGAACCAATTGAGATTAGATGAAAGCTATGAACTTAAAACAGCCCCATACTGCCAAAGTCAAACATGTCATTGCTTCAATTACTGTGACACAACAAAATACATTTTACATCTTATTCAGCAGTGTGTGGCAACATAATTATTTTTTTTTACATTAATAATGGTAGTTCTGAGTGAAGCTTCCTTGAGTAGTCTTTATTGAGCCTTACCAAGTTTTATGTTGCAAATTTATGCTGACAATTATTTTGTTTCATGAATTCAAACAGTATACTAACCTCCATCAGGGTTGGTGATGATCGTACTCTTGTCTCTCATTTCCAGAACACATTTTGCTTTGCGGTCTTTTTCCCTGTTAAATAAACAATTTGATGCTATACATTAAACCAAATCCAGTGTTGTTAGGGAAGAAAATTCAAGAAGAAGCACAACCTATGACTTTATATGCAAACCTTACCCTTGCCTCAAGATACTTAAGATTTGTGACAAATATACTGGTAAATATTATTGTAGTTCTGATGACATCAAATGCTTGCTATTATCTATTTATTGGTATGATTGGCCATGCCAGCAGACAACAAAATCTACTCTTTCAGTATGTAAGGCCTAAATGATAATTCTTCATACTTTTTGTTTGTCATAAATGATAATTCAAAGTATCATTAGTCTATCAAAATGTTTGCATGACATGTTATGCAACTTGTGATTCAGGGCCACGCGATAAGGGTTCTTTGCGATTTATCATGACCCAAGTGTTCCTGATCTTGCAATATTTGATATATCACATACTGGTATGATAAACACAGACATCACTAAACAAAACAGAGTTTCACCCAATACATTTGTGTAAAATTTTTATGTAAAAAGTTATATTATAATACAGTAAAATGATGATTTTTAGCATGTTGAGTGAGCCAAGATTCAGTGGACCATATGAGAAAACAGAGAACTTTGATATCTTATGAAGTTCTGAAGAGAGTCATTTAATGTTGCAATTGCAGCAGCATCATCAAAAATGATAAAATGAAAATTACAGTTTCTTAATGGTACTATCAATAGGATTTTAAGAGAATGTTTTGAGACGATATCAAAGTGAATCAAGTCCTTTGAAATTAGATTAAGTATTTTAACAAATGAAAGCACTAATATAATCCTGAGATGATTACATAATGCATTATAATATGCTTCACTTTGGATAAGTCCACACAAGTTTGTTTAAGGTGAATCAAAAAAACAATATGTATAATATAACAATTTTTCAAAAATAATAAATTAATGTAGCTCATTCTATTGAATTGTAAAATTCCAAAAGGTCATACAGTCGTAATAATTCTTTTTTTACAAATAGCCTAATATATTAAATCAAAACATATTCATCATAATCATCATCATTACTATTATTTCCATCATGATGACAAAAGGGCGTGCATACTTAAGACTTTGAAATCCCGGAAACATTCTAGTAGTTCATTTAATCAATAATTAAACTGCTATATCTCCTAATTTACCACCATATGGCAACCCTGGTTATTATTCATCGGCCATTGATTGACAGATTAAATTGGCACCCACCTGGAATTGAATGGTCGCACTCGCACCGCTACTCGCACTCTGTAAACATAAAGCCGTTTGTATAGAACTGACCACCATATCATGAAAGAAAATCCTTCAAATTTCATTGGGAATGTACTTTTACTTACGACTCTCCCGACATGGTGAATAGGTGTTAATCGATGCTCAAATATCTGGCTGAGAGCAATATATCTATATTTATTATTGCTCTCAGATTCTGGTAGTTGAGATGTCCAAAAATGTATATCCTGAACGGCCCCGGTCGGACTTTCTGCTTTTCTGTGCCAAGTTTGTTTACGTGCACCTGGCAACACGGACCTGTCACGTCACCAGTTTGTGTGGGGCTGAGAGATCAAGCCGGTGTAAACAAAGCACACACACTCAAACACGTGGTGACAAACAAATGTCCATATATTATAAGGGATAAGGGGGAATTGTAATGCAGTGTGAAAAACAGATAGTTTGATGCCATTTCCAAATGTCAGTTGATTTGTCAACGCTTTTATGCTGTATTAAAACATACTCTTATTGCAATAATTTGGTTGAAAAAAATACTCTTAATGCAATAATTTAGCGATAATAAAATATTCTCTTAATGCAATAATTTATTTATGTTAAAACATAATCTTAATTCAATAATTTGGCTGTATTAAAACATACCCTTAATGCAATAATTAAGTTGTATCAAATATGTTCATAATTCAATTTAGATGTATTAAAATTATGCTAAAACCAGTGTGGGTGAGGCAGAGTGAAAAATAGTTTTAAAAATGCCTTAGTTTACACACAATGGGATGAAGACAGAAGACAAATGGTATGGTTAAGAGAGTATATTTATTGAATTGGGTTACCCTCTATTGAAGTGCAAAGGCGAGAATATCCTGAATGGGAAGAAAAACTGCATGACACATAGACATCTGAAGGTACATAAGTAAATATTTCTAACGCATTTAATACATTTCTTTTCACCTGAATTTTTTCTATTGCAAATTTAGTCCATTTAAGATATTTCTCGCACCATGAGAGTTTATTATCATTTTTATGTACTAGTATGATGAGAGCATCGTATTGGGGGCAATTTTCTTAAATTTCACTTCTATTTCAAAAGCTTTAGAAATTTACAGTGGATCCATTGACCATCTACCACAGTCAAGCTATTTTTAACCAAATTTAGTTTGTTAATAAATTTTGAAATTTACAGACTTTATTTTCAGTTTATCTTTAACATAAAAGTTTTCTTCCATGGAGTATAATATGCACTTTCATAAATTAACCACCAATAAGTTGTTATTGTGGATAATGTTTCCAAAAGTTGTGAACAACTACAATTTGGACGATCTGAAGATGGTACTGAATTCCCCGTACTGCAAGTTCCCCAAAATGGACACATAACATTTGTAACAATGAGCAAGTATATTTTACCTCCAGAATATATTTATATGTATCCAGTTCCCCCAAGCCTGATGCTTTCAAATTCTCACAGCCTAATTTCAACATTTGTGATCAACCAGGTGTCTCTTGCATCAAGTATAACGCATGAGGGCGAAAGGTTTGTGGACATAACAGGTGATATGATGTCTGCATTCTCTATGCCCAGTGAATTGAATACATTGATATTATGGTAACAAATCCATGCAGACAAGACAATCTAATCAGTTTTGGAATCTTGAAAATAGAAATGGATGAATTAATTGAAAAGAAAGGCATTTATTCGCCCTCCTAACCAATAAAGCTGCCTTTCCCATACATTTATACATACTAAGAATACATATTTAACAACACCCAATTATATACCTGGGGGCGTACCTGGGCTAATTGACTGGATCCCAATAATGGTGTCCAAATTATAATTACTCCAAATTATAATTAGCTAGCCGGTCCTTATAATTGAATAATTAACCAATAAGAGAATAAAGGCATGGAAATAAATGTATGGCCAGGGGGTTATGTTGGGACCTGGCCCTGGCGGTTACTCCTTTACCCTACCTTTAATCTTCTTTACCCTACCTTCAATCTTCTTTACCTTACCTTTAATCTCCTTTACCCTAACTTGACCTCCTTCACATTTACTCTACCTTTATCTCCTTTACCCTATAGCTACTTTTATCTCCTTTACCATCCCTTTAATCTCCTTTACCTACCTTCATCTCATTTACCCTACCTTTATAATCCTTTACAATCCCTTTAATCTCCTTTACCTACCTTCATCTCATTTACCCTACCTTTATAATCCTTTACAATCCCTTTAATCTCCTTTACCTACCTTCATCTCATTTACCCTACCTTTATAATCCTTTACCATAACTTTAATCTCCTTTAACCTACAGTTAATCTCCTGTACCCTACAGTTAATCTCCTGTACCCTACAGTTAATCTCCTTTACCATATCTTTAATCTCCTTTAACCTACATTTATCTCCTTTATCCTACCTTTTATCTCCTGTACCCTACCTTTAATCTTCTTTACCCGACCTTTAATCGCAGTTACTCCATTTTTTTCATATTTGATTCAGACGTGATATTGGGTTTTGAACACGAGCTTTCTACCACACCAACGCACTTTGGCACTTTATTACTTCAATATCTCTACCAAAAAAATATCATGTGCCACTGATATTTCTTGGTGATTCAAATAATGTTATTTAAGGTTTGATAAGGTCTTGAATGAATATCAAACATAAATTTCAAGCCTTACTAAATAATTCTGAAAATGATCTAGATCGACATTTGCTATAAGTTAGCTAGCATCAGTTTATTTTAGACAGGGTGGAATAAATCTAAATCTATCCAGACTATTTTTCCGCCTGGTATTTCTAATAAAATAAGTTACTCTAGGTATAGTCGATCTCTTCGAAGGGTCTTTGCAAAAATAATTTGCTGCTCCAAACCTTCCCACACTGGGCTTGCTACCCTAACCCTAACCCTAACCCTGTATACTTCATAGTCAATTTATATCTAGTCCATAATACTTCAATGACAAGAACAATATTTGCTATAAATAAAATAGTCCCCAGGAAGATGAATAGTCCACATATATCACTCAGAAATACTGGCTTCTTAGCGAATGAGACAGTGGAACACGGAAATTGTTTTGGCCAATGTCTCCTCATCCAATATTTGGTCAAACCAAATTCTATGGTCATTTGTATCCTGAAAAAAAAATATATTATTGAAAAAAAGAAAGCCTTAAAATGCATTTCTTATTACTTTATATTAATTATGATTGAGCTGATCAATTCCATATATGCTAGTATGTATCTTGGAGTATAGTGTATTTTTTTAAAATCATTATTGTTCTGAACAAGTCAGATTTAGTTAATGTGATTTTTTTTCAGTGAAAGTATATACTAACGCCTTAGAGAAATACTCTGTATAGATGGAATTCTTCTGAAGACCAAAGCCATAGATAGCATTTGCAAAGATCTGGTCAAGAACGTCGAGATCGCATCTACCAGAGGACTTTATGTCAAAAGTTGTCCTGTCTGTTATGTAAGCATAGCCTCCCGCCATCACCTTCTCGATGTGGTAGTTGTGGTTTGACTTCAGCGATCCTGAAGAATTTTTGGCCAGAACTCTTGTCCAAAGCTTTTGATAAGAGGGAATGTGGCTGTCCTGAAATACAGAGTTTCACCTTGGAATAATTAATCCGAGGTTTCACTTGCCTAATTCTCACAGCTGGAGTTTTGATATTTGTGATCCGCTAGGTGTCTCTTGCCTAATTCTCACAGCTTGAGTTTTGATATTTGTGATCCGCTAGGTGTCTCTTGAGTCATGTGTCATTTATAACATATGCCGCGACAGTTGTGTTGATATCACAGCTAATATAAAAGAAAATAAAGACTCAGTAATTAGTTTTGGAATCTTGAGAATAATAGAAAGACAGTTTTGGACTGATGTGAGACCGATTCAAACACAATAAAATGTCAATCAACTATTGCCACTGCCATGAGCCAAGCTTGCATGTCTGCAAAGTTCCCCATGGAATCCCCCATGTGTGACAGATTTTCACACGCCAAGTGGGAAAATTACCCATTAGTGCAAGGAGAATTAAGGAATTTCTGAATTATGCAAATAACTTGGAAGCAGAAAATAATGGTATCGTTATAAAGGGTTATTTTGATAAAAGGAAATAATTCCAAACATATTTGTGTTTGAATATTTCTGTTTGAAACATTTTCTCTCTTTGATGAATTTAAAATCTATTTCAATATCATTTCACTTTTGGATGAATTTGATAATAGTGGTTTGGGTTATGCAAGCTGCAACATAACATATGATGTCAGATTTATATCTAGTACCAATATGTAAAATACATCCCACAAAAACCTTAATGGGTGTCTTACTTCAAATTTCAGATGTTTAGTTTATGCACACAACTCACCTTGAATATAGTTTCAACCGCTGTTGATCCCATTATTCCAAAATCATATTGATTGCTGTCTGCCAATTCATCAATTGTCTCAAAAGGAAACTGATGTTTGTTCATGGCCAAGAAGGCTGTCAGGTTACCAGTAAAAATGGCCAAGATTACAATACAAAATATCCACCACATTCCCATTGCAAATCTAATGGCATGACCTTTCCCAGGTTCAACACCACCTAAAACAAGTATTGTACACTTCATGTCATCATCAAGAGATAACACTAAATTCACATTTCAACCTACCAAAATAGTCTTGTTTCTCATTGCCACCCGCCCCTATTTCTTCAGTAAGGAATTAATCTCAAGCACAAATTTAAAGTTTTCATGAAATCACAGAGTCACAGGTTATGTTGGTCTTCAGATATCGCTTAATGGAAGATTTTCCATAAATAGCCTTGTGAAATTGAAAATTGGGCCAAGATCATCTATAAACTAATAATTTAAAGCGCCTAGGGAAAGGTTGGGTGACCTTAAATCTCTGAGAAATGCTTCTTTAATATATGATAAGACAATATAATTATCTACCTTTTACCGTTCTGAAATCTACCTAAATAACAAAATGATTCTCAATCAATTATCAACAAAAAGCATAGTAGCATATCTGAAAAGGTACGATTAGTAGAAGGTCAATTGGAGTATTGTCAAAGTAAATTTCAAGTTAACAAGTAAAACATACACTAGCTGGTTCAAGCGCAAAATGGTTGTATATTGCACAATTGTATGTTATAGTTATGTATATTATTTGCTCTGTTTATCCTTTGTGGGGGTGGAGAATAACAAGTGAGAAATCCTGGTATATTTAGGTGGTCACCATGAAAGTCAAGCGCATCCCATAATATTTAATCATTACATAATCGTGAGGTACACAAGGAATCCCCTCCCTCCCCAATTTTAATATTAGGAAACATTATATTACTAGACAAATTTGTTGAAAAAAATGCACTGACATTGTAAATACAGTATAATTTCCACTATTATTAAACTAAGTGTGGGGAGAAATTACATTCCACGGTAACTTTAACAGGAGTCCACTTGGGCTCCCACATGCCAAGTGATTTTATGGCTACTTATATTGTAATTATATATTCATTTTCCATTTTTATAAGATCTGGAAAATGAAAAATTAGTAGTCAAATCTACCATTTTTAAAATGTAATGCTCAAAAGTGGCCAAGAACTGGCTAGGTTAGGTACAACCAAATATCTGTGAAATAAAATCTAAAGCTACTGCAATTGCAAAAGCGGCCAAAGTGAATTAAATAGATGCATGATTCTTTTATGTTATTTTTTATATTATATATATTTATTTTACATTCAACTGATAAATATTGTTGTTAATATCACAGACAACACAATAAAGATAATCCCTGTTTTCATGAAATAAGAATATATTACCTTGAAACAAGAACGATCTAAGAGTAAACCAGAGATTTGTTCCAACACCAGTAAATTTATACCATCTGGATATTCGAATGCTCCCACCAAATATTGATGAAGAGGAAGGAACCTGCCCTTCTCTAGAATGACTATTCTTGAAGATAAGTTTCTCCTTTGAGAGTAAAAATGCCATGAAGATTGCCATGAGAGCCATGGAGACGGCAAAAAGCAGCATCACAACAGGACTGAAGACTTTGGCCTGGACGAGAGTTGTTTGGCTGATGTTTTGCTTCTTGAAGAAGAAGAGGTATTCTTCACTCATGAAAGATGTGGTCATATCGATCACCTGGGACCTCTCATGTGTTATGGCCATTGGTACCGCAGCAATGTCCACTTCCTTGTGACCAAGAGACATGGTATCATAATAAACAAAGAGCAAATTTAAGGAGAGTTTGATCAAATGAAAATAGTATTATGTTAGTCAATTTGTTATACGAACATTTATGCAAAGAGAGTCAATCTTAAAACAGTAGTTTTAAGATAAACTGGACATCGGTGATCAGTGAAGAGAGCCTATCTGTCATGGGAAGAATATTAATGTTAGGGTTATCAACCTTTTATGTGAATACTTGTATGGAAGACAAAAGGTCACAGAAGCATTTAAGGTTTCACAAAAATAAAAAAGAGAAAATCCATCTACTTGTTAGTCTTGGAAAATATATCTCGTTTTTGGAGAAACTGAGACAATATAATGAACATACACTCTGTAGTAAACTATCTCCGTCGTTTTCTTTGTGTTTTTGCGTTAATGATACTGGGCCTCTGCTCGTCAAACACTTTCCACTTCAGTTGTCTTGACGGTGTTTGCACAAAGTTTTATGGAATATGCCTTTTCAACTGTTTTTAGTGAACTTTGAAACAGGAATAGTTGACTTACACGTCAACTGTTTTAAACTAATGCCTGACCAAATATAATTTCTCATCTTCAGATTTACACCAAGTGAAGGGTTTACCCAGCAAAGTTCTATTAACCATGACAGATGTGAGAAATGCTACCTCTCTGGCCAGCTGACCGACCATGCCATTCCACCCATTACCAGTATCAACTCCCCACAGCCCATCCTCTATTAACCATGACAGATGTGAGAAGTCTTACCTTTCTAGCCAGCTGACCGACCATGCCATTCCAGCCATTACCAGTATCAACTCCACACAGCCCATCCTCTATTAACCATGACAGATGTGAGAAGTGTTACCTTTCTAGCCAGCTGACCGACCATGCCATTCCAGCCATTACCAGTATCAACTCCCCACAGCCCATCCTCTATTAACCATGACAGATGTGAGAAGTGCTACCTCTCTGGCCAGCTGACCGACCATGCCATTCCAGCCATTACCAGTATCAACTCCCCACAGCCCATCCTCTATTAACCATGCCAGATGTGAGAAGTCTTACCTTTCTGGCCAGCTGACCGACCATGCCATTCCAGCCATTACCAGTATCAACTCCCAACAGCCCATCCTCTATTAACCATGACAGATGTGAGAAGTCTTACCTTTCTAGCCAGCTGACCGACCATGCCATTCCAGCCATCACCAGTATCAACTCCCCACAGCCCATCCTCTATTAACCAGGACAGATGTGAGAAGTGTTACCTTTCTGGCCAACTGACCAACCATGCCATTCCAGCCATTACCAGTATCAACTCCCCACAGCCCATCCTCTATTAACCAGGACAGATGTGAGAAGTGTTACCTTTCTGGCCAACTGACCAACCATGCCATTCCACCCATTACCAGTATCAACTCCCCACAGCCCATCCTCTATTAACCATGACAGATGTGAGAAGTGTTATCTTTCTGGCCAGCTGACCGACCATGCCATTCCAGCCATTACCAGTATCAACTCCCCACAGCCCATCCTCTATTAACCATGACAGATGTGAGAAGTGTTATCTTTCTGGCCAGCTGACCAACCATGCCATTCCAGCCATTACCAGTATCGACTCCCCACAGCCCATCCTCTATTAACCATGACAGATGTGAGAAGTGTTATCTTTCTGGCCAGCTGACCGACCATGCCATCACCAGTATCAACTCCCCACAGCCCATCCTCTATTAACCATGACAGATGTGAGAAGTCTTACGTTTCTGGCCAACTGACCAACCATGCCATTCCAGCCATTACCAGTATCAACTCCCCACAGCCCATCCTCTATTAACCATGACAGATGTGAGAAGTGTTATCTTTCTGGCTAACTGACCGACCATGCCATTCCAGCCATTACCAGTATCAACTCCCCACAGCCCATCCTTTATTAACCATGACAGATGTGAGAAGTCTTATCTTTCTGGCCAGCTGACCGACCATGCCATTCCAGCCATTACCAGTATCAACTCCCCACAGCCCATCCTCTATTAACCATGACAGATGTGAGAAGTCTTACCTTTCTGGCCAACTGACCGACCATGCCATTCCAGCCATCACCAGTATCAACTCCCCACAGCCCATCCTCTATTAACCATGACAGATGTGAGAAGCCTTACCTTTCTGGCCAACTGACCGACCATGCCATTCCAGCCATCACCAGTATCAACTCCCCACAGCCCATCCTCTATTAACCATGACAGATGTGAGAAGCCTTACCTTTCTGGCTAACTGGCCGACCATGCCATTCCAGCCATCACCAGTATCAACTCCCCACAGCCCATCCTCTATTAACCATGACAGATGTGAGAAGTCTTACCTTTCTGGCCAGCTGACCGACCATGCCATTCCAGCCATTACCAGTATCTACTCCCCACAGCCCATCCTCTATTAACCATGACAGATGTGAGAAGTCTTACCTTTCTAGCCAGCTGACCGACCATGCCATTCCAGCCATTACCAGTATCAACTCCCCACAGCCCATCCTCTATTAACCATGACAGATGTGAGAAGTCTTACCTTTCTGGCCAGCTGACCGACCATGCCATTCCAGCCATTACCAGTATCAACTCCCCACAGCCCATCCTCTATTAACCATGACAGATGTGAGAAGTCTTACCTTTCTGGCCAGCTGACCGACCATGCCATTCCACCCATTACCAGTATCAACTCCCCACAGCCCATCCTCTATTAACCATGACAGATGTGAGAAGTCTTACCTTTCTGGCCAGCTGACCGACCATGCCATTCCACCCATTACCAGTATCAACTCCCCACAGCCCATCCTCTATTAACCATGACAGATGTGAGAAGTCTTACCTTTCTGGCCAGCTGACCGACCATGCCATTCCAGCCATTACCAGTATCAACTCCCCACAGCCCCTCCTCTATTAACCATGACAGATGTGAGAAGTCTTACCTTTCTGGCCAGCTGACCGACCATGCCATTCCAGCCATTACCAGTATCAACTCCCCACAGCCCCTCCTCTATTAACCATGACAGATGTGAGAAGTCTTACCTTTCTGGCCAGCTGACCGACCATGCCATTCCAGCCATTACCAGTATCAATTCCCCACAGCCCATCCTCTATTAACCATGACAGATGTGAGAAGTGTTACCTTTCTGGCCAGCTGACCGACCATGCCATTCCAGCCATTACCAGTATCAACTCCCCACAGCCCATCCTCAGCCTCTACTAACACATAGCTGCAACAGAGCACATCTTACATTAACCCTGTGGCAACAGGTGCACAAAATCATGCCGGCATGAAAAATGAGTATCATTCTTGTCATTATTTTAAAGGAAGCTTTTGGGATTCTATTTTTCAGTTAATTTTATCCATACCCACATTGTAGTAAGCTACAACTAGACTTGGCGCATACTATTTATTGTCAATGGTCGAAGGGCAACTTTTTTGCAACTGGGATTAGCCTTACTGAATAATACTAAGTACCTATTTTCATAATATGATCGTGAGCCTGTCAAAGGAAATGTTTTACCCAGAAATATGAGCGACTTGTGATTCATTTTAACATCTTTTACATTATAGTTCTGGCCAAAGGTGTAAATATATTTCAAACAGAACATGATTGTTTTGTATTTATATTGCCTAAAATATCCCCATTTAATTAATGAGTTGGGTGAAGGATGATCCTGTTCAATTATTCCAAATTACAAATTCCTATTTGCAAAAAGTAAATGTGGTCATTGTTCTAGGAACAGAAACATTTTTTAATATGAACTAGAATATTGGTGGTAGAGACATATTTTCTTCAACTATATCAAGAGGATAACCTGTACTCAATGCCCTACTCTATTCGAAGAGTGACTGGGAATCTTTGCATGATCACATGACAAAACCCATACTGAAACAAATAGAGAGCTTACCTAAAATTCATAGCCTCTGACAGTGCTTGCAATAGATCGATACACAAGCCCTCATATTTCTTACCATCGGATGTCTTGTAGACAAACAGGCTCCACTGTAAATATGAGGCTGATTTGAGTAAACATTTGCTGAGCAACGATTGTGGATGCAATCCCATCTATCTTGCAATCCAGTCGTCTTTATTCTTAATGTGATATTTTTTTTACCCAAAAAATTAAATGTACTTGTTTCAACTCAGAAGTGCAATCAGCAAAAGGTGCAATCAGCAATAAGTGGTTAGGTAATGAAAGTACATATTTTACTGTATACAAAATCGTTAATATCGAAAAAAAACCTTGAAAATACATTAAGCCTATTTCAAGATTTATCAACATGCTAAATTAGATTGAAAATCGCCCCGATGGGTACGTTTACAAAAGTTTTAAATTGACAGATTTAAAATTGTTTAAATATGAAGTTTCATAAATGTACATCGTAATATAATTTCAGAAATAAACACTTACAGATAGCTGTAATTAAAAATTTGATAAAGGTCATCTGACAATATTATAATGTACCACAAGTTAAAAACTATTATAGAAATATAAATTGAATCGTGTAGCTTTCTAAGAGATAAAATATATTTGTAAATAAATAGTGCAGCTCAAATAGCAATGGACATGTAGCTTTAACATCACATCTTAAGCCCTGAATGAGGCCACACATTCAAAAGTTAGGATAAATTTTGTTTACCAAATAGAGATTATTTCTTAGTAAATTGTCCATGTTATAATCTATTTCTTGGGCTGTCATAAGCTTGGAATTCTATACTGATGTCCCATAATCTTACTAAATATATCAACTTTTTTAACCTGGACTTGAAATTAACAGATTATCTTGAAGACAAGATCAAAGAATATTGGCTCTAATAAGCTTAGAATCCTTTTGTCAAAATTATTTTGCTTTTAGATAACATAAATACATTTAAAATCCTAGATTACAATTGTCTGTAAAACAGAATTGTTAAATTGAAAACAAATTATTTGAATTATTTGCATTTTTTTCCAAGTAGAAAATACCTATTTGTTCTGCACAAAAAAATAGAAGTGGTTAAGCCATCTTTATAGCCCATAAAATATGGTACTTTCCCAATATACTTTGGTACATGCATTTCATCAAAGTGGCATACCTGAAAATCACAACTTCAAACTCATGATGTATTGTTTAGAGGTAAAACTTCACAGAAAATGCACAAAGTTTCAATGATACCTCAAAATAAAAAATAAAGATTTTGCATCTTACTGTTGTGAGTGTGATACGGAGTTGAGTGCCATTTAATCCAAATCCTGAAAAGTCCATGTCATTCATGACAGTTTTCCCAAAATCAGATGCTAAAAGCTTATATTTTTTATTTTCATCTGTAGGTAATGCATTTAAAAATATTCTGATGCTGGTTTTTGATTTATTCCTATATAAGAGCAATGTTTATTGGTTGTTGTTGAACCAACAAAGTGTCTGTGAGATGTTTGCTGTGTCCTGTTTGCTGTGTCTGGAGACTGCTCAATATTCAATGTTTGCACAGAGAAATACCACAGATGGTGACAGCAAGGATGGCCCCTTCTCAAACAAGATATTTGTTAATTTTAATATTTTGATTATCTTGACTTTCAATCATGTAACCCCTGTTGAAAATATAAGTTAGCTTGATCTTAGGATATTCGTGAAAGCTTTAAGGATATTTTGGTTAAAAGATTTCACCAATGTGATAATCAGCCCCACTTCATAATCAAGTGTTGCAATTTATAAATCGATACCTAACAACCAAACAACTCAAGCAATAACTTTGCCCAGAAAACATATATCAGCAATGAGCAGGATTCTGTGTGCAATGTCTTTGCACCTGTTATCATCATGCTTATAGAAGCCTTTTATGATGGTATCTTACAGTGAAAGCTATCAGACCAAGTAAAGCAAGTCTGCTGGAAATGAGTTTCTCTGCACCAAAAGTTATTTTCAATTCTCCAGGTCAATTTGGTACCAAAATGGCCAGTAGTTTCTTCTTTCACAAGCTATCATTTTTATAACATGAAATGCAACAGACTTTTAAAAATTTTCCGAAGTCTGAACTACTTCTTAAAGATTATCATGCTTATTCAAAAATACTCATAGCTTAAAAATTGGAACTGTATTAATCAGTGATGTCAGGAACTGTATTAATCAGTGATCAATAATAGTATACATGACTACAGCCAGATTCCTTGATACTATATACATTGCTTTGGTTGATATATGAACTAATGACGTAGGTCTTTTACTCTGTGCTGCAGTCTTAACACCACACATATTGCCATTTCTTCCCAGATTGTTATTAGCTTTTTTGTGCATCAGGTTTCCATGCAAAGGGACACTGGGTAAGTTACTGCTTAAATAATGCCTTTACAGAGTATACAAAACTCGATACCAGCAGGGCCACGGGCCGTGGCACAGTTGGTTAGAGCGCCAGCTCCTCTGTGGTGATCCAAAGGTCATGGGTTCGATCCCCGGCCATGCCAATATTGAACTCATGATACAATTTCCAATATGAGCTGAGGCCCGTGCCTAAAGGGTTAACTTGTTGTCCTTGTAAATCTGTGTTTGTTTGTTTGTTTGTTTGTTTGGGGTTTTACATCACTTTCAACATTATTTCAGTCATTTCGTGATGAGACCTACTTGTAGCAGATATAGTGCTGCCTCACTGAATTGACATGTCGCAGGTCCTTGACATGACAACCCAAAGACTGAATGGCACAGATGTCTGTAGGATATCCTAAAGACGTCTGTCTCATTGACAGACGTCTGTGAGATATCCAAAAGACGTCTGTCAAATGAGACAGATGGCTTAAGGATATCCTTAAGCCGTCTATATGATATCGTAGGATCATCTGACGATGGCCTGTGAACACATGAAATAAAAAGAATCCTATTTTCACCGCACGATGCCACCGGCAGCCTTTTTGCACTGATTTCAGTTAAGATGCCCGGCCGATGTGGATTTTTTTTACAAAATCGGCCGGCAGTTCAGATTGCCGGGAGATCATCGGCCACAATTGGGCATCTTTAAGACGTCGGATGTGTCATCGGGAACTTTTAGCTGCAACATAAAAGTTGCCGGCGTTTCCCCGATGTCTTATCAGCAAAGATCATCTTTAAGTGCACGGCAGGGTCCTGGCAGGGTCCTGGCAGGGTCACGCGGGCACATCGGCAGATTATCTTAGGGCTGCCGGTGGTATCGTGTGGTGAAAATAGGATTAAATATTTTTTTAAGCCTACCCAGACGTCTTGCAGACGTCTGCACCATTTAATCTTGCACATGCCATGCGGTGCCCTTTAATAAGCTACCACAGCTACGACATCTCTCAGATTGTTGCTGATAAATTCCCCAGCGGCCAGCAGACTGTGAAGTTGTCCGATTCTTACTTCCCGGGTGGTGCCCGGTGCAAATGCTTAGTCACGGTTGGCTGCAAGCCTAAAGATCAAAGAACCATGCCCCCTGATGTTACATAAGGTTATGGAGCCACGGGCCGTGGCGCAGTTGGTTAGAGCGCCAGCTTATTAGCACCAGTTCCTCTGTGGTGATCCAAAGGTTGTGGGTTCGATCCCCGGCCGTGCCGAGATTGAATTCATGATTCAATTTCACACATGAGCTGAGGCCCGTGCCAAAGGGTTAACCCACTGTCCTTGTAAATCTGTGACCGGGCGGGTTGTCATGTCAAGAACCAGCGACATGACAATTCAGTGAGGCAGTACTATATCTGCTAAAAGTAGGTCTCATCACGAAATGACTGAAATAATGTTGAAAGTGATGTAAAATCCCAAACAAACAAAAGGTTATGTAAGCAGGGACCAAGGATCAAGGGATCTAAAGAGCCATAATTTCCACATTTTTACTTATGTTTAGTGGGCCATGGGCCGCGGCGCAGCTTTCTAGCACCAGTTCCTCTGTGGTGATCCAAAAGTTGTGGGTTCGATCCCCGGCCGTGCCAAGATTGAATTCATGACAAGTGATGTAAAAGCCCAAACAAACAAACTTATATTGAGTGGCAATTTCTCAAATCTCCTATATAGATGTACAAGCCACACTAGAACTGAATTTGGATATCTAATATAAAGACACCCACTGTGATGAGTGGATAGTCCCCTCCACAGGCAGTAAGTCAAAGGAGGGGTTCAAGTATAAAAGGAGGGGTGCAAGTATAAGAAGAGGGGTGCAAGTATAAAAGGAGGGGTGCAAGTATAAGAGGAGGGGTGCAAGTATAAGAGGAGGGGTGCAAGTATAAGAGGAGGGGTGCAAGTATAAGAGGAGGGGTGTAGCCTATTATATAGGTCTTGGCCATCAAAACATCCAGACCTCAGCCAGTATAAATTTAATACATTTGAATATATTTGTTACTTTCAAGTAGAAATGTATGGTACTTGGTGCAATTATGCATGAACACGAGGGCTACCACATATTTAATCTTAAATTTAAATGTTTGATATCAAAGCTCTTTTAAACAATAAAAGTGTTATCAGATTTATTTTTTTAAATTTAATTGACAGTTGACACTGTGAGATGTGGGTTTATGTTTGTTTATAAATACCAAGCACATGGCTGAGTGCATGTGTCCAGCATGTTTCAACTTATTTGTGGTTTTACCCCATACCCCATACTTTTCATGGGTCCTGGTCTCCCCTGTGTAAGAGTCTGCAATAACCAGATTACATACTTCCTTGTTTTGTTACATATCAGATACCCTGTACAATTAACTTGTTGTGTATCTTATAGTCTAGAGAGATTGGATTTTGATATTTACATAGCTCTAAAGTTGATATTCGGTTCTTTCCAATGGTGGAAACTTGTCAGTACATTTATATAAAAATGCATGAATGTGATCAGAGTTGCTGTGTGAGGTATGGGCTGCATTATATTTTCTCATTACAATCATTTTGTCTATATTTGAGGTACACAATAATTAGTAAAATGTTTGCACTGTGTTGAAGACATTTCAAGGACAGTGCTTTAGCTCATAATCCTTATTGTATGGTAACCTTTAATATTAGGCAGAAGGACAGACAAATGAAACTTGATGCAAAATGTAGCCAATTCCATTTCAGAAGAAAAGACATGTTAACTCATCAGCAGTGTGATAAATATATGTTTATCTTTTTATTTTAATGCTGTAAGAATGTCTTTATGTAGCATGAACACATATCATTACCAGCAGAAGATAAGTCAGCGGCTAATTTTAGCACTGGTGTCAAAAGTTGGTCAATAGGTCATCCAGCTGGGACATGATGGCTAATCGTTTTCTTGTGGTTTGCCAAAAAGCCAGCAACTAGATACCTTGTAACAAATGTGACAACCGGTACTGTAATAATCTGTGATGTCAACAATAATAGTACACATGGCTAAAGCCAGATTCCTTAATACTATATACATTGCACTGGTTGAAATCTGACGTAATGATCTTACTTCGTGATATTCTTTTAGTAATGCAGATTGATCAGAAAAGGTTTTGTAAAATGTGAAAATAAATTCAATGACTCCATTTGGTCGAAAATTGTTGTTAGTCAAATGCATATGGCCTAAAATAACTTCTATGTTCCATACTCATAATCTCATGGATGCGCAGATGCCTAATATATAAAGAAACCCAGTACCTTATATATAAGGGATAAAAAATGCACAAAATAAAGGTAACAAATTCACACATAAACACACAGACAGACAGTGATTTCCAGTACCTCAATAATCTGTGGTGTAACAAATAATAGTATACCTGGATACCTACAGCCAGATTCCTTAACACTAAAAACATTGCACTGGTTGATATCTGATGTAGGTATTTTCATCTGTGCTGCAGGCTGTGAAGTGCACTTACACTGTGCTCTATTATGTAAATCATTGATCCTGTTGAATATCAAATATCAAGAAGTTACCTTTCAGTACCTCAACAATCTATCATGAACTAGCTTATTCAGACATTTCAAGCTACAACAAGCAGTTGTATATATACTTTAAGATAGCAACAATAGAGACTATACTGTACTATATATTGCATCTGTAGTGTAGAGGATTGGATCTGATCACTACCGTACTAAGGGTACACATGATTGGAAAAGTGGAACTTTTTGCCGGACTAATCGTGTGTCATCGGCGGGTCCTGACTCTATATGACCTGACCTATTTCCACAGAATTTGCATATGTACAGGGATCAGGAACAAGATATAAATCTGACTTCAGCTACAGGAATCTGAGTTGCCGGTCCCTCTAGCATTTTAATCTCAGGTTATATACAATATCCAAAATGGAAATAGCCTCAGGGAAAGTAGTAATATATATAAAACATCAGACTGAGTGAGACAAGCTAGAGGCTAGATTTTGAGCTATGTGACATGCCAATAATAATGATATTAAGTCAACAAAATAAAAAAATGTTCTCATCTCATATACAGCAAATTGAAATCCCATCCAATAATTGAATGATAGCTCTCCTCAAATCTTTAATATAAACAATGCTTGATATCATTTTTACAGGACCACTTTTGAAAATGTTTTATTGAACTTCTCTCTTTTTTGTATAAATCATGCATTTACATCAGATAAGGAATCAAATGACAAAAGTATTACTTATAGTAAATAAACAGTAATCAAGTATCAAATCCCACAGTAGATGCAATATCTATGACATGGTCCTTGACACAGCGGTCCAATATGTTGTGAATATCCTTGCATCCCTTTGTGGCAGTCTCTAGCACTTTACTTAGGTTATCCTCATGTAATCTTCCATTCATCTCCAAGAAAACCATGTGTTCAGACTTTGGAAGGGTTGACACAATGATCTCTGGAGAGCCTGACGATTCCTCCAGGTAGTTAATATCAACAACAGGAGTGTCATCAATGAAACTTGCCGAGCAAGCACACACATAGTCCTTCATGGGGATGCCCGCGTCAATCACCGCCAGAGTGGCAGCGTTCACACTGGCACAGTAGTTACCTCCATCTGACTGCAACACCTGCAAGAGTATATGTACACTGTGTCAAATATCTGAACCAGGCCAAGTATGAGGACAATTAAATGGCAATTTGAGATTGCTAGATGTCAGATTGTTAGATGTCCCACCCTGCATAAAACTTGAGGTGCGAAAGATGATGCCACTATTACGGAAACTGAAAGTTGCAGAAAATAAATGTGTGAAAATTTGAAATGGGAAGGTGTTGCTTCAAAGATGTATTTTTTTCCGGATAAAATAACTTTAGTTTTTTTATAATGTAAATTACTAAAAGTAAAACTGAACACATCTGTAGGCTGCATAGAAGAGGGGGTAAACAATGTTGAATTTAGTACAAAAGATAAGTATGCGGACTAAAATGTGAAAACACTGCGTGCACACTAGATTGTAGAGAGGTAGAAAGTAACACCTCATCTTGGAGGATGGAGGTCAGAGATAGGGGGTGAATAGGTCAGAGATAGGGATGGGGGACACAGATCAGGGATGGGAGGACACAGATCAGGGATGGAGGTCACAGATTGGGGGTGAATAAATCACAGATAGGGATAGAGGACATATATCAGGGATGGAGGTCACAGATTGGGGCGAATAAATCACAGATCAGGGATGGAGGACACAGATCAGGGATGGAGGACACATATCAGGGATGGAGGACACATATCAGGGATGGAGGACACATATCAGGGATGGAGGTCACTAATTGGAATGGAGAGGACACAGATTAGTGATGTTGGTGATAGATTAGTGTCCTACAATTTCAATGAATATTTACCTCAACAAAGATGTCAATCTGGGATCTTGGATAAAGTTGTGTCTGAATGGCTGCCTCAAATGTTTGTTTCAGATGTTGTGTCATCTCCACAGACTTGCGATCTCCTCGCGGCCGCCGCTTCCGCTCCCCTGTGCTGAAGGTAGCCATGCTGAACTGGCAGTTGATAATGGCCTGGTCATGTTGGGCTTTGCTTTTACTTCCTCGCACCTGCAAACACATAAATATACAAAACATAAATCACATAAACACCTAATAAAGTACATGAGTGCACATTTGTCTAGAATAGCAAAGATTGTATGGCTCAGATAGATTTAAAGGCGACCTTTTGACCCGTAAGGGTAAGTGAAGTTTCCATGAGTTCGAACCATAGTTGAGGGTTTTTGTACGGAGGTGCTGTTTGAGGTGAAAACAGTGCAACAAGGTTATCCTGAGTAAAATATCACAGAAAACCTTGCAAGATGTAGACTGCACATTACAAGAACCACTAGACAGGTTGTTATTTGGTAGGTGACTACCACCACCAGGGGGCACCCCCTAGAACTATAGGACAATTCACTTCTGATACATATTTGTGATTAAAATGATAAAACAATGCTGTTTCCATATATGCAGTGCTTTATGCTGTGCATTGTGCCATGTCATGTTATTGCAGATGATACTACCCAATCTGGGGGCTTCCATGTATGCACACTGCTGTCCCTTATGACATCCTTAAGCAAATCAATGCATAGCCTTTACATGGGGCAGTCATCTGATGCATGGTGTGATGAAGAGGTTTCTCATAATTTGAAAGTCTAATTTTGGTGACAAATTTAAATTTAGTCCAGTTTAACTGTGAAAACATCCTAAATCTGACACATGCATGTGAACACAGCATGACACACTGCACTAGTCTGCACAAAGCTTTGTGTCTTTATGGCATCACCATATGTCATGACAACATAGCTAAAAAAAGCGATGATGACGTCACAGTGTAATAATGTGACAAGGTGATGGCGTCATCAGTGACAAACAGACAGTTCAACTTGATAAACAATATCTCCAATCTCTGGGTGAAATATTTGTTTTGTTATTTGAAATTTCTATTTTGTTTGTTGACATTTGTTTGGTGTTGCTTCTATATTATTTTGTTTATTGGTTTAAATATTTAATTTTGTTTCTTTACTTTCTATTTTTTGTTTGCTTAATTTTTTTTATCTATGTTACACGTGGAGCACCACCTTTTCTTGTTGTAGATTTGCCACCATGGTGTGTTGAAATTGCTTTCAAAAGTTTATTCTTGTGATGATGAAGTTGGGAAGCTCTACCCATACATTAATGAAAACAGGGCTTGAAATCGCAATCTAGAGATAAGTATACACCATGAGTGATGGGACCAGAAAATTGTTCTCCATTTCTTCTTTTTAATAATGTACTCGTGCTAGACCAGTTACGGAGCTGTTAAAGTAGATCATGAATGACAGTGGCTACAGGGCTCCTCTCCAGCTGAAATTAGATATTATTGTTTGCTACGAAAATCTGGTCCCTCGCGACTTCAGTGCTGGACGTTCAAGGTTTCGACATGAGTACGCTGCAAGTCTATGTGCATGCACATATTATTGGTCCATAGGCCGTTTGTAGTCACCATAATTGCCCATTAAAAACAACATACTGGAACTGCACAATTAAAATTGGAAGTGCCCAAAAAAACTCTCTAAAATCTAATCATTAAAAAAATCAAGATGGAAATCCGCAATCGCCCTATGTCCGCCATGTTTTGACACACATTTCTGTTTACACAGTCAGATGCTGCTTTCCACAAGTGAGAAGAGATATGTGTCTAGAGCATAAGGATTTCCTTGGCTTATTTCAAGGCTTATTTTGCAAGTGCACAAGCTTGATTTTTTTTATCAGCACTTGTTTTTCTTTGTAATGACATTAATAATAGGATTTATGTAAGCCAGTATGGGTTGAAAAAATTGTCAAATTGGTTCAATATACATGCAGCGTGTGCAGGATAACATTGCCAGTTACTGATATCAGTGTCACTGTCACTGTCAGTGATGTCCATAACTTGGCATAAGTCTTTTAAAGTGGGCGATAAGTGATGCTTTTCCCAGTTTGTGGACAGCATGTGCTCACCTCGTGTGGTCCATACACGGCAGCCAACACCCGCGTATTGCCTTGTTCTATGTAGGCCGACCCATCAGCTTGATCAAACACACCTAACCGGCATTGGACCCTCCTCAGTTCATCAGAACGACGACCATCAACACGAAATCCTTGATCGGAGAGCAGTTCCATGCCCGCCATTTTGACCTACTTTAATATAATGACCTCTGACATGACCTAATTCTTCCCAATTTGGGGCAAACACCACCAGAGGGCGATATGATGAAAGTGCTATCTGCTAGTGGACAGTGTGAATCTGGGGGGTGGGGGGCGGTTGCAATATGATCCCTTGGTGTGTTAAATTCTGTCACACATTGGAGAACTTTGTTAGCATCTTTGTTAGCAACTTTGTTTGCAAGTTTGGCTCAGAGCAGTAAAAATGTTGATTGATTTTTCATGTCATCAGTTTATTACACCCATAAGGATTTCTATTTTTTTTTTTTCAAGATTCCCTTACTGATTTTTTTGGATTTCCATCACAGAATATGAATCATCAAAGCTGACATGTCAACATATCTATGCCAGCAAACATTGTACATGACGCAAGAGACACCTGGTGGATCACAAATATTGAAACACAAGCAGTGAGAATTGGCATCCTGCTGAAGGTTTAGCACCAGGGATACAGCTAATCCATTCCAGCTGATGACACTGGTCAGTATTAACACCAGCGAGTTACATTATACAAAATATTAAACAACTTACACTGTACCAAACATTGAACAATGTTTTTAGAATTTATTTCCTTGCCAAGTTCAAGTCATAATCAGCCAGCAGTTTCTCTGTATCTGTGGATGAGCGAGGTTAGATCTTGGTAATCTTATTGGATGAATAGCTTACAGGGGAACTTGTACTCAATCCATGCATTGGAAAATAAAGGCAAAAAACAAAAAAAAATCTCCAAGAAGGTCATTTAACCTTTAAGATCTTTACTGACCCTTTTCTCAGGTAATTTGACCCAAAAGATCTTTACTGACCCTTTTCTCAGGTAATTTGACCCTAAAGACCTTTACTGACCCTTTTCACTGAACCCAGTCATATATATCATCGGAGAGTTGAATATTTAAATATAGGTTCATTGACCTTAAAGCACCTCAATGAAGGTGGAGCAAAGTGGCTAAAACTGAAGGCCAGTACTTTAAGCGGATGCTAGAACTGAATTTCGAAGGCTAGTACTTGCCGAGGCAAGAACTGAAGTCCAGTACTTTAAGAAGCCCTAAATGAAGGCCAGTACTTAAAGAAGCCCTAACTGAAGGCCAGTACTTTAAGAAGCCATAACTGAAGGCCAGTACTTTAAGAAGCTATAACTGAAGGCCAGTACTTTAAGAAGCTATAACTGAAGTCCAGTACTTTAAGAAGCTATAACTGAAGTCCAGTACTTTAAGAAGCTATAACTGAAGGCCAGTACTTTAAGAAGCTATAACTGAAGGCCAGTACTTTAAGAAGCTATAACTGAAGGCCAGTACTTTAAGAAGCTATAACTGAAGTCCAGTACTTTAAGAAGCTATAACTGAAGTCCAGTACTTTAAGAAGCTATAACTGAAGGCCAGTACTTTAAGAAGCTATAACTGAAGTCCAGTACTTTAAGAAGCAATAACTGAAGGCCAGTACTTTAAGAAGCAATAACTGAAGGCCAGTACTTTAAGAAACAATAACTGAAGGCCAGTACTTTAAGAAGCAATAACTGAAGGCCAGTACTTTAAGAAGCAATAACTGAAGGCCAGTACTTTAAGAAGCAATAACTGAAGGCCAGTACTTTAAGAAGCAATAACTGAAGGCCAGTACTTTAAGAAGCAATAACTGAAGGCCAGTACCCCCATAAAGTTATAACTGAAGTCCAGTACTTTAAGAAGCTATAACTGAAGTCCAGTACTTTAAGAAGCTATAACTGAAGGCCAGTACTTTCAGTGGCGAGAACATTGTCTGACTTCATACTTGCAAAATACATCTTTCTCCATGAGAGATGTTTAATGATTTTTCAAGTACTAATATTATTTGATGCCAGTGGCCACACATAATCAAATGAAGACCCTTTGCCAATTTACACGATCAATAAATTTCCAGTAGCTTATTTAAATACACAATTTACCTGGCTGCACCCTGAAAAAATATGTGATAATTTTTGTTGGACAACTTTATACATGCTGAAAGAAATCAAATTCGAATTTTTTTCTCAACAAGTATTTTAATTTGCAGTACAAAAGTATCTCTTTAATAATGAGCTAAATATCTTAAAGTCAAAATAAAAAAATGTGTTAAGTATTTCTCAATGTTACACTCTCAAATATTTACATCTCTAAAACTAATATGGCCACTTGTTTATGGTGACATTATCTCTCTTCACTTTCATATGACCTATTTACATCCATTTTATAAAATTAAACAAAATATACACGGGATTAGTTCCTCTAGAATGCATTGCACTCAGTACAGCTGTACCAGAGTTTATTTCAGCTGGCTATGTTTCCTTGGAATATGTTATTTTGGCTTTCATTGTATAAAATTCTGGCAGTATTAGCTACAGTTACCCAAAATATTTGTTATTTTGCCTTTCATTGTATAAAATTCTGGCAGTATTAGCTACAGTTATCCAAAATATTTGTTATTTTGCCTTTCATTGTATAAAATTCTGGCAGTATTAGCTACAGTTACCCAAAATATTTGTTATTTTGCCTTTCATTGTATCCAAGTCTGGTAATACTAGCGACAGTTGCCTGGAATATTTGTTATTTTGCCTTTCATTGTATGAAATTCTGGCAGTATTAGCTACAGTTGCCCAGAATATTTGTTATTTTGGCTTTCATTGTATCCAAGTCTGGTAATACCAGCGACAGTGGCCCAGAATATTTGTTATTTTGGCTTTCATTGTATCCAAGTCTGGTAATACCAGCGACAGTGGCCCAGAATATTTGTTATTTTGGCTTTCATTGTATCCAAGTCTGGTAATACCAGCGACAGTGGCCCAGAATATTTGTTATTTTGGCTTTCATTGTATCCAAGTCTGGTAATACCAGCGACAGTGGCCCAGAATATTTGTTATTTTGGCTTTCATTGTATCCAAGTCTGGTAATACCAGCGACAGTGGCCCAGAATATTTGTTATTTTGGCTTTCATTGTATCCAAGTCTGGTAATACCAGCGACAGTGGCCCAGAATATTTGTTATTTTGGCTTTCATTGTATCCAAGTCTGGTAATACCAGCGACAGTGGCCCAGAATATTTGTTATTTTGACTTTCATTGTATCCAAGTCTGGTAATACCAGCGACAGTGGCCCAGAATATTTGTTATTTTGGCTTTCATTGTATCCAAGTCTTGTAATATTAGCTACAGTTGCCTGGAATATTTTTTATTTTGACTTTTATTATGTCCAATACAAGTTGCCCAGAATATTTATTGACTGGATTATTTCTTGTTGTGGCTTTCATTGTATCCAAGTCTTGTGATACTAGCTACAGTTGCCTAAAATATTGGTTTTAAGGGCCTTTATTTTATCCAGCACCAGTAATACTGACCACAAACCACAAATACTGGAGAACAAATCATAAAAGTGCGGTTGCTGGATTTACATGCCGCCTCACTCCATGGCTTGGACTTGACTCTTTTTCACCAGGTCTTCTAATATTTGTTTGAATACGTACATCTGTACAGCTTGAGATTTGCATTTCAGAAACTCTTGGTCCTGGGAAACCTGAGGGTTTAATATGTGAAACTGTCTGCCCTGGAGACCCTGAGGCTTTAATATGTGAAACTGTCTGTCCTGGAGAGCCTGAGGCTTTAATATGTGAAACTGTCTGTCCTGGAGAGCCTGAGGCTTTAATATGTGAAACTGTCTGTCCTGGAGAGCCTGAGGCTTTAATATGTGAAACTGTCTGTCCTGGAGAGCCTGAGGCTTTAATATGTGAAACTGTCTGTCCTGGAGAGCCTGAGGCTTTGATATGTGAAACTGTCTGTCCTGGAGAGCCTGAGGCCTTGATATGTGAAACTGTCTGTCCTGGAGAGCCTGAGGCCTTGATATGTGAAACTGTCTGTCCTGGAGATCCTGAGGCCTTGATATGTGAAACTGTCTGTCCTGGAGATCCTGAGGCCTTGATATGTGAAACTGTCTGTCCTGGAGAGCCTGAGGCTTTAATATGTGAAACTGTCTGTCCTGGAGAGCCTGAGGCCTTGATATGTGAAACTGTCTGTCCTGGAGAGCCCGAGGCCTTGATATGTGAAACTGTCTGTCCTGGAGAGCCTGAGGGTTTAATATGTGAAACTGTCTGTCCTGGAGATCCTGAGGGTTTAATATGTGAAACTGTCTGTCCTGGAGATCCTGAGGCTTTAATATGTGAAACTGTCTGTCCTGGAGACCCTGAGATTTGAATGTTTGAGACTGTTTGTCCTGATAAGGCTGTAGTGCATGAAACTGTCTGCCCTTGATATTTTGATTGACTTTTTTGTTTCTCATGGCGTAGATCTACAAGCTCCTTCCTCAATCTGAAAGAAGGAAACCCAATATTAGTTTCAAACTGAGACAAGAGTGTGTGGCATCAGTCTCTCCAAGATGGTCGTGCATTGAAAGATACTTCAGAACTCCTGACACACGTTCCATGTCAGTATTATAATTCATTAAATCTAGAGATGGAAATTTTGTATTAATCATATTTAAACCAAACATATATTCTAAAATGTAGTCTTGACACCACCTTTTTTACGCTTTGAATAATGCTATATTTTTTATTTAATATCTAATTTTTGCCACCAAACTACCCATAAGGGGTGGTAAGATATGCTCTTTCTTACAATTTGATAATTTATTTTCATCAGCTCAATTTTAAAGGTTGACTGGGGTTTGATCTGATTTTATATACACAATCTATATGTGAACAAACTGGTTATAAAATATTGCATGTTCTGGACTCACTTCATCAAGATTGGTCCATAATAATCCTTGACAATCTGTAATGAAAAGTCCTTCAGGTCCTGCTTGTCATACTGTAATAAAACATGGCACCTTATCAAACGTTTAGACATGCAGCAGAACAAAAAGAGGTCTTGATATTTCTCACTTTCATTTTGAGTGGTATCTGATTTGATGCAATGTATGAAGATTAATATCACTTTGTCAGGTTATGTGGTGTGAATATCATCGGAGATTTTTAAACAGAGATTGGAAACAGCAGGTTTGCCACTAGGTGTCAGTGCGGTGCACCATGCAACTCACACGTACAACTGTTGTAGATCAGCGATAAATAGTTTTGCATTTATTACACAAATTCCTCTTCTTGATGTCATTGGTGTACGATTAACATAGATATGTGAAAAGTAAGTAGTAGTAGTAGTAGTAGTAGTAGTAGTAGTAGTAGTAGTAGTAGTAGTAGTAGTAGTAGAAGTAGTAGTACTAGAGCAATAATGCAGAACTTCAGTTTGTTTCCAATCTCCGTGTTAAATGTCTCTGATATCATGTGTCACTCAAAATATCTGAGTGTCTTTTATAAAAATAAAACAAAACACAGAACATGGTTAAATTGCCAAACATTGATAATTTTGGAAATTTACTCCAATGAAAACAAAGTGAGATTTTCACTAATTTGAGGGATAACATGTATTAATGTATTTCATTACATTAATACATTAATATCATCTTCATGAATATATGAATGTATATATTTATTTTTTTAGTATAGGCTTGTGAAAACTCACCAGTTAAACACTGATGTGTAATTGCCCACCAGTTTGGTACTAACCTATTCTTAATACAAATGTCCTTACCAGCACCTAGTCCTTCCCAGTTCAATACATTGGGGTATACTTGATTAAAAGTTTTCCACTGGCTTATACTTGCTGACCGCTTTACTACTATTTATGTTTACTAAATATAAGAATAATAATAAAATTTGTATAGCGCTGATACCAGAGAAGTCTGTTCAAAGCGCTACTTCCCAGTTTACCACTGAATAAATCTTGCTTATTAGTTTAACACTGGCTTTCCTTATTCTAATACACTTACCTCTTTACCAATGACATAAATATCATTATCCACCCAGTTTAATATTGGTTTATCCAAACTAGTTTGACATTGATTTGTCCTTGCCAGTTTAACACTGGTTTGTGCACACTAGTTTATCACTGGTTTGTCGTTAAATACCAGTTTAACACTGGTTTGTGCACACTAGTTTATCACTGGTTTGTCCTTACCAGTTAAACACTATTCTGCCTTTACTTACCAGTATAACACTGGTATGTCCTTATTAACCAGTTTACCACTGATCTGTCCCTACCAGTTTACCACTGATTTGTCCATCCCAGTTTACCACTGGTTTGTCCTTCCCAGTTTAATATTGGCTTGTCCATACTTACAAATATAACACTAGCTTGTCTGCGGATGAACACCTGACCCATCTCATCTTGGTGTATTGGGTGTGCCCTCATTTGACCTACAGCCTGCATGTTGCGCTCATCGTTACGATCCCACGGCTTGATGATGATCTCCACCACATACCCCGGAATCACATAACCCTGCTCAGGTCAGAGTACTCATATACAGCTTCTCATAGCAACATATTTAGTCAATCTTTCATAACAATATCTTTGAGTCCAACTTGCACAGATCTTCACATTCCAAAGTCAACTCTTCACTAAAATGGTGTGTGTTAACAGAATGGTGCAAGAAATGCATTACATCTCTTATTTTCTTCTCAATAATTTATTTTCTGGTAAAACTCTTTATTTTATTTTTTAAAATTGCAGGTCAAAGTTGCTGTAATGGGATAGGGTCTCCAGAAATACATTGCTTTATCCCTGATACCAAATATATCATCAAAATTCTTTTATGTTTTTTAACTAATTTCCAAAAAGCCTTTAATCAATTGGGTTGCTTACATGTTCTAACAGGGCTTTGGCTTCCTTGTCGCACCAGCAGAACCTTGTACTCCGCACGGTGTGCTCCTTCTGCCGCTTGGACACGGGTACATCTGCACTGAAACACAACACCATCAAAGTATACATATTATTCATAAAAAGAATAAATAAGACACAGTGAAAACGAATTTTGAGAGACTTTCCTCGATATATTACATTCATTTCTTTCTAAGATTTTGGTGTACATCTTACTTGGGATCATAGTTAACAATCTGCAGGACCTCTTTGGTTGTGCAGCCCTTTGTTACAACAGGAATAAACAAAATTTTGTAGCGGTGCTTCTCCACTGGAGGATTATATCGAGACATGAGGTCACTCAGTCCCACCACTAAGTGATCTCTCTGAAAACATCAATTCGTTAACATGTCAATCAAAGATTGTGTTCCTCGTCATTTTATAATTAACTGCAAATCAAATCACACAATGACCAGTAAAGCAGTAGATGAGGCTGAATATTTAATGATTTTGAAGGGCAACACCTTTTCTTCTGACACAGACTGAGGCATTGTTTCTGATACTCTTATCTATTTCTAATACTATTATCTGAGTGATACAGACTGAGGCATCATTTCTGACACTATATCCTGACTGATACAGACTGAGGCATCATTTCTGACACTATATCCTGAGTGATACAGACTGAGGCATCATTTCTGATACTATATCCTGACTGATACAGACTGAGGCATCATTTCTGACACTATATCCTGAGTGATACAGACTGAGGCATCATTTATGATACTATATCCTGAGTGATACAGACTGAGGCATCATTTCTGACACTATATCCTGAGTGATACAGACTGAGGCATCATTTCTGACACTATATCCTGAGTGATACAGACTGAGGCATTATTTCTGACACTATATCCTGAGTGATACAGACTGAGGCATTATTTCTGACACTATATCCTGAGTGATACAGACTGAGGCATTATTTCTGACACTATATCCTGAGTGATACAGACTGAGGCATTATTTCTGACACTATATCCTGAGTGATACAGACTGAGGCATCATTTCTGACACCATATCCTGAGTGATACAGACTGAGGCATCATTTCTGACACTATATCCTGAGTGATACAGACTGAGGCATTATTTCTGACACTATATCCTGAGTGATACAGACTGAGGCATTATTTCTGACACTATATCCTGAGTGATACAGACTGAGGCATCATTTCTGACACCATATCCTGAGTGATACAGACTGAGGCATCATTTCTGATACTATATCCTGAGTGATACAGACTGAGGCATCATTTCTGACACTATATCCTGAGTGATACAGACTGAGGCATCATTTCTGATACTATATCCTGAGTGATACAGACTGAGGCATCATTTCTGACACCATATCCTGAGTGATACAGACTGAGGCATCATTTCTGACACTATATCCTGAGTGATACAGACTGAGGCATCATTTCTGACACCATATCCTGAGTGATACAGACTGAGGCATTATTTCTGACACTATATCCTGAGTGATACAGACTGAGGCATCATTTCTGACACCATATCCTGAGTGATACAGACTGAGGCATCATTTCTGATACTATATCCTGAGTGATACAGACTGAGGCATCATTTCTGACACCATATCCTGAGTGATACAGACTGAGGCATCATTTCTGACACTATATCCTGAGTGATACAGACTGAGGCATCATTTATGATACTATATCCTGAGTGATACAGACTGAGGCATCATTTCTGACACTATATCCTGAGTGATACAGACTGAGGCATCATTTCTGACACTATATCCTGAGTGATACAGACTGAGGCATCATTTCTGACACTATATCCTGAGTGATACAGACTGAGGCATTATTTATGATACTATATCCTGAGTGATACAGACTGAGGCATTATTTCTGACACTATATCCTGAGTGATACAGACTGAGGCATCATTTATGATACTATATCCTGAGTGATACAGACTGAGGCATCATTTCTGACACTATATCCTGAGTGATACAGACTGAGGCATCATTTCTGACACTATATCCTGAGTGATACAGACTGAGGCATCATTTATGATACTATATCCTGAGTGATACAGACTGAGGCATTATTTCTGACACTATATCCTGAGTGATACAGACTGAGGCATCATTTCTGACACCATATCCTGAGTGATACAGACTGAGGCATCATTTCTGATACTATATCCTGAGTGATACAGACTGAGGCATCATTTCTGACACCATATCCTGAGTGATACAGACTGAGGCATCATTTCTGACACCATATCCTGAGTGATGCAGACTGAGGCATCATTTCTGATACTATATCCTGAGTGATACAGACTGAGGCATCATTTCTGACACTATATCCTGACTGATACAGACTGAGGCATCATTTCTGACACTATATCCTGAGTGATACAGACTGAGGCATCATTTATGATACTATATCCTGAGTGATACAGACTGAGGCATCATTTCTGACACTATATCCTGAGTGATACAGACTGAGGCATCATTTCTGACACTATATCCTGAGTGATACAGACTGAGGCATTATTTCTGACACTATATCCTGAGTGATACAGACTGAGGCATCATTTCTGACACCATATCCTGAGTGATACAGACTGAGGCATCATTTCTGACACTATATCCTGACTGATACAGACTGAGGCATCATTTCTGACACTATATCCTGACTGATACAGACTGAGGCATCATTTCTGACACTATATCCTGAGTGATACAGACTGAGGCATCATTTCTGACACTATATCCTGAGTGATACAGACTGAGGCATCATTTCTGACACTATATCCTGAGAGATACAGACTGAGGCATCATTTCTGATACTATATCCTGAGTGATACAGACTGAGGCATCATTTCTGATACTATATCCTGAGTGATACAGACTGAGGCATCATTTCTGACACTATATCCTGAGTGATACAGACTGAGGCATCATTTCTGATACTATATCCTGAGTGATACAGACTGAGGCATCATTTCTGACACTATATCCTGAGTGATACAGACTGAGGCATCATTTCTGACACTATATCCTGAGTGATACAGACTGAGGCATCATTTCTGATACTATATCCTGACTGATACAGACTGAGGCATTATTTCTGACGCTATATCCTGACTGATACAGACTGAGGCATCATTTCTGACACTATATCCTGAGTGATACAGACTGGGGCATCATTTCTGATACTATATCCTGAGTGATACAGACTGAGGCATCATTTCTGATACTATATCCTGAGTGATACAGACTGAGGTATCATTTCTGATACTATATCCTGAGTGATACAGACTGAGGCATTATTTCTGACACTATATCCTGAGTGATACAGACTGAGGCATCATTTCTGACACTATATCCTGAGTGATACAGACTGAGGCATCATTTCTGACACTATATCCTGAGTGATACAGACTGAGGCATCATTTCTGATACTATATCCTGAGTGATACAGACTGAGGCATCATTTCTGACACTATATCCTGAGTGATACAGACTGAGGCATTATTTCTGACACTATATCCTGAGTGATACAGACTGAGGCATTATTTCTGACACTATATCCTGACTGATACAGACTGGGGCATTATTTCTGACACTATATCCTGAGTGATACAGACTGGGGCATCATTTCTGATACTATATCCTGAGTGATACAGACTGAGGCATTATTTATGACACTATATCCTGAGTGATACAGACTGAGGCATCATTTCTGACACTATATCCTGAGTGATACAGACTGAGGCATCATTTCTGACACTATATCCTGACTGATACAGACTGAGGCATCATTTCTGACACTATCACCTGAGTGATACAGACTGAGGCATCATTTCTGACACTATCACCTGACTGATACAGACTGAGGCATTATTTCTGACACTATATCCTGACTGATACAGACTGAGGCATCATTTCTGACACTATATCCTGAGTGATACAGACTGAGGCATCATTTCTGACACTATATCCTGACTGATACAGACTGAGGCATTATTTCTGACACTATATCCTGACTGATACAGACTGAGGCATTATTTCTGACACTATATCCTGAGTGATACAGACTGAGGCATCATTTCTGACACTATATCCTGAGTGATACAGACGGAGGCATCATTTCTGACACTATATCCTGAGTGATACAGACTGAGGCATCATTTTTGATACTATATCCTGAGTGATACAGACGGAGGCATCATTTCTGACACTATATCCTGACTGATACAGACTGAGGCATTATTTCTGACACTATATCCTGACTGATACAGACTGAGGCATTATTTCTGACACTATATCCTGAGTGATACAGACGGAGGCATCATTTCTGACACTATATCCTGAGTGATACAGACTGAGGCATCATTTCTGACACTATATCCTGAGTGATACAGACTGAGGCATCATTTTTGATACTATATCCTGAGTGATACAGACGGAGGCATCATTTCTGACACTATATCCTGAGTGATACAGACTGAGGTATCATTTCTGACACTATATCCTGAGTGATACAGACTGGGGCATTATTTCTGATACTATCACCTGACTGATACAGACTGAGGCATTATTTCTGACACTATATCCTGAGTGATACAGACTGAGGCATCATTTCTGACACTATATCCTGACTGATACAGACTGAGGCATCATTTCTGACACTATATCCTGACTGATACAGACTGAGGCATCATTTCTGACACTATATCCTGAGTGATACAGACTGAGGCATCATTTCTGACACTATATCCTGAGTGATACAGACTGAGGCATCATTTCTGACACTATATCCTGAGTGATACAGACTGAGGCATTATTTCTGACACTATATCCTGACTGATACAGACTGAGGCATTATTTCTGACACTATATCCTGACTGATACAGACTGAGGCATTATTTCTGACACTATATCCTGAGTGATACAGACTGAGGCATCATTTCTGACACTATATCCTGAGTGATACAGACGGAGGCATCATTTCTGACACTATATCCTGAGTGATACAGACTGAGGCATCATTTTTGATACTATATCCTGAGTGATACAGACGGAGGCATCATTTCTGACACTATATCCTGAGTGATACAGACTGAGGCATCATTTCTGACACTATATCCTGAGTGATACAGACTGAGGTATCATTTCTGACACTATATCCTGAGTGATACAGACTGGGGCATTATTTCTGATACTATCACCTGACTGATACAGACTGAGGCATTATTTCTGACACTATATCCTGAGTGATACAGACTGAGGCATCATTTCTGACACTATATCCTGACTGATACAGACTGAGGCATCATTTCTGACACTATATCCTGAGTGATACAGACTGAGGCATCATTTCTGACACTATATCCTGAGTGATACAGACTGAGGCATCATTTCTGACACTATATCCTGAGTGATACAGACTGAGGCATCATTTCTGACACTATATCCTGACTGATACAGACTGAGGCATTATTTCTGACACTATATCCTGAGTGATACAGACTGAGGCATCATTTCTGACACTATATCCTGAGTGATACAGACTGAGGCATCATTTCTGACACTATATCCTGACTGATACAGACGGAGGCATTATTTATGACACTATATCCTGACTGATACAGACTGAGGCATCATTTCTGACACTATATCCTGAGTGATACAGACTGAGGCATTATTTCTGACACTATATCCTGAGTGATACAGACTGAGGCATCATTTCTGATACTATCACCTGACTGATACAGACTGAGGCATCATTTCTGACACTATATCCTGAGTGATACAGACTGAGGCATCATTTATGATACTATATCCTGAGTGATACAGACTGAGGCATCATTTCTGACACTATATCCTGACTGATACAGACTGAGGCATTATTTCTGACACTATATCCTGACTGATACAGACTGAGGCATCATTTCTGACACTATATCCTGAGAGATACAGACTGAGGCATCATTTCTGACACTATATCCTGAGTGATACAGACTGAGGCATCATTTCTGACACTATATCCTGAGTGATACAGACTGAGGCATCATTTCTGACACTATATCCTGAGTGATACAGACTGAGGCATCATTTCTGATACTATATCCTGAGTGATACAGACTGAGGCATCATTTCTGACACTATATCCTGACTGATACAGACTGAGGCATTATTTCTGACACTATATCCTGACTGATACAGACTGAGGCATTATTTCTGACACTATATCCTGAGTGATACAGACTGAGGCATCATTTCTGACACTATATCCTGACTGATACAGACGGAGGCATCATTTCTGACACTATATCCTGAGTGATACAGACTGAGGCATCATTTCTGACACTATATCCTGAGTGATACAGACTGAGGCATCATTTCTGACACTATATCCTGACTGATACAGACTGAGGCATCATTTCTGACACTATATCCTGAGTGATACAGACTGAGGCATCATTTTTGATACTATATCCTGAGTGATACAGACGGAGGCATCATTTCTGACACTATATCCTGACTGATACAGACTGAGGCATTATTTCTGACACTATATCCTGACTGATACAGACTGAGGCATTATTTCTGACACTATATCCTGAGTGATACAGACTGAGGCATCATTTCTGACACTATATCCTGAGTGATACAGACGGAGGCATCATTTCTGACACTATATCCTGAGTGATACAGACTGAGGCATCATTTTTGATACTATATCCTGAGTGATACAGACGGAGGCATCATTTCTGACACTATATCCTGAGTGATACAGACTGAGGCATCATTTCTGACACTATATCCTGAGTGATACAGACTGAGGTATCATTTCTGACACTATATCCTGAGTGATACAGACTGGGGCATTATTTCTGATACTATCACCTGACTGATACAGACTGAGGCATTATTTCTGACACTATATCCTGAGTGATACAGACTGAGGCATCATTTCTGACACTATATCCTGACTGATACAGACTGAGGCATCATTTCTGACACTATATCCTGAGTGATACAGACTGAGGCATCATTTCTGACACTATATCCTGAGTGATACAGACTGAGGCATCATTTCTGACACTATATCCTGAGTGATACAGACTGAGGCATCATTTCTGACACTATATCCTGACTGATACAGACTGAGGCATTATTTCTGACACTATATCCTGAGTGATACAGACTGAGGCATCATTTCTGACACTATATCCTGAGTGATACAGACTGAGGCATCATTTCTGACACTATATCCTGACTGATACAGACGGAGGCATTATTTATGACACTATATCCTGACTGATACA